>CM033455.1:6876779-7234279 GCA_019425755.1 Amaranthus cruentus
CGAGCTACCAGAAATCTGGTCAGCGAAAGGGATATACAATATCTGACCGCCCTTCCCTCGGTTGAGCGGGCTGATCTAGCCCGTGCTTCCGCTGCTGATGTAAGCTTCTATACTTGAGTATTTTTTGATCGCTTATATATATTCAGCTGTATAACCAGTCTGATCTTTTACAGGCTCTGCTCCGGATGGAAGTGGAGCTAGTTGTACAAAGAACCTTGGCGGAGGAAAATGACCGTCTGTCCGCCAAAGCCGAGGCTCAAAGTGCGGAGATTGAGCGGCTGAGGCTGGATTTGGCCGGTCTTCCGGGGTTGAAGGAGAAGTTGGCCAAGTGCGATGAGTTAAGGGAGCGCTTGGCCCAAGCTGAGAAATGGAGGAGCCGGATCAGGGAGAACCTGGACGTTGCCGGTCAGTCAATCGAGCAGGCATCCGGGCTATCTACCAAAATTCATCAAAAGGTGGCCCGGCTTTTGGAAGAACATGACAAACTTGTCTCAGAAAATGAGCAAGTTATTAAAACTGTGATGGGTGATATGGACCGCTTCGAAAGGGTCCTTGATGCGGCTAAAGTTTATAAGATGAGATCCGAGAGAACGACCTACATAGCCCGGCAGTGGCTGGATTCGGAGGAGGTGGTGCCGTTGTTGAGTGTGCTTTCCGCGGAAATGATGACAACTGGGGCACGGGTTGAGGTTGAGAAATTCAAACTGGCGGCTCAGAAGATGGGTATTGATGTCAACAAATTATGTGAGCTGTCAGAAGAAAGTCACGACGAAGCCACGGCTAACCTCAAGTATATTTTAAACAAGGACTCCGTGGTTCTGACAAAGGCCGTGGCGGAGGATGAGGAGGAGCGGAAGGAGTGGCTCAAAAAGGTGGACCCGGAACGGGAAAAGAGAGCCCTAAAGCTGGATCTCGACAAAATCCCTGTCTGCTATCCTCCGTTCCCCAAGGCTCCGGAGAGATCTTCCTTAGTTGCTCTTCAAGATGAATCTTCAAACCTAACGAAGATTCTGTCTACCAAAAAGGAGACTCTTCAAGGGTTGGCTGGTGAGTTGGCGGGTGAAGAACTGATGCCTGACATTGAAGATCTGTTCCGCTTCACTCCCTCTCCGCAGCAACCTGAGCCGGAAGCCCAACCAGTGCCGGCGGACCAGCAACAGGAGCCACCTCAGCCGTAGCTTATCTAGCTTTTCCCTTAGGAATTTTTGTAATTAATATTTGTAATCATTTCAACCGGGAATTTTTGTAAATCAACATTTGGGCATATTTTGAATGTGACAAGTTTTGTATATTTTTGATTCTGTCTTGTACTTTATCGTATATTTTTGACAATTGAAAATTGCCTATCCAACTGATACCGCTTTATCGTTTAACCATGATTGGAAAATGAAAATTGACTAAGTATCCCGCTGATACCGTTTCAACGCTTAACTGGGTGGAAATTGAGCAATCATGCAAGTTGATAAACGGAATATAGCAGTTGAAAAATTGAAGATTGAAAATTGACAAAGTACCATCAAACCAGATAGCACCGCCTAACCGATTAGCATATCACGGTTATGGGAGTTGTAAGTGTTGATTACATAACTAAGTGTTGATTACATAAACTGAACTGAATTGAAAATTGATAATTGAAAACTAAGTAGAATTGAAAACTTAGTGATGTATGCCCCTTGCAAGACTTGTTAAATGAAAAATTGCTTCAAGTGATCTGCATGCCAAGGTCGCTTCAGCTTCTTTCCTGCGGAATCTTCTAATTCAAAGGTGTTTGGCTTGATAGCAGTAGTAATTCTGAATGGACCATCCCAATTGGCCCCAAGTTTGCCTTTTTCTGTATGTTTCCCTGTTGCTTCGACCTTACGGAGGACCCAATCTCCCGGTTTGAGGAGTCTTGTCTTGACATGTCTATTGAATTGTTGAGTTATCTTTTGTTTCTGGGCAATGGATCTGAGGAGTGCGTTGCCACGGTTTTCGGGAAGCAAATCAAGATTTACCCTTTTCCCCTCGTCATTTTCAGAATGTGAATAATAGGTCACCCTTGTGGAGGGTATTCCTATTTCCACTGGTAATACAGCTTCTGATCCAAAGACGAGTGAAAAGGGGGTGTGTCCTGTTGATTCTTTCACGGTAGTGCGGCTGGCCCAGAGAATTCCCGGCAGTTCTTCATCCCAAGATCCTTTTGCCCCTTCAATCTTCTTTTTGATACCGTTGAGTATTTCCTTGTTGGCTGACTCAACTTGCCCATTAGTTTGAGGTCTTGATACTGAGCTGAACCGGAGTTGGATGTTGAACTTTTCGCAATATTCTACGGTTCCACGGCCAATGAATTGTCTGCCATTATCAGTGATTATTACCCTCGGGATGCCATATCTGGTGATGATGTTTCTCCAGAGGAACTGGCATACTTGTTTTTCAGTGATAGTGCTGAGTGGTTCTGCTTCGACGTACTTGGAGAAGTAGTCGATAGCTACGATAATAAATTTCCTTTGCCCCTTGGCAGGGGGAAATGGACCAAGTAAATCCATACCCCATTTGTCAAAGGGCAACACTGATTGTATGGTAGTTAGGAAGCTTGAGGGCTTTCTTGGTACCTTTGAGAAGAACTGGCACTTTGAGCACTTGCGTATCAGGTTTTCGGCATCTTGCCTGAGAGTTGGCCAGTAATACCCGCTTCTGAGCACCTTACTTACCACGGTTCGAGTACCTTGATGGATCCCACATCCTCCTTCGTGGATTTCCCTTAGAATGTAGTTTCCTTCTTCTGGGGTAACACACTTTAGGAGGGGATGTGTGTATGATTTTTTGTACAACATTCCATCTACGTATTCAAACCATTTGCTCCTTTGCTGGAGTTGTTTGGCCTCATGTTCGTCGTCAGGGAGAGAATGGTTTTTAAAGTATTTGACCAAAGGCTCCATCCATGTCTCGGATCTATCTACCACATGTACCATGACATTAATGCTGGGATTAGGAAGAACTTCCCACACAATGTCCCGAGGCTGGGTTGAATCTGCTGAGCTTGCTAACCTTGCCAGTGAGTCTGCTTGGGCGTTTTCAGAGCGAGATATGTGAGATAGTGAAAATTTGTCGAATTTTTCTACTAATCCCTTTACCTTTGCCAAGTACATCTTCATAGTTTCATCTTTTGCCTCGAACTCACCTTTCACTTGTTCTACAATCAGCTGGGAGTCTGAAAATGCTGACAGACTTTTTGCCCCGGATTCGTAGCAAATGGTCAGCCCCAAGATCAAGGCCTCGTATTCTGCTTCATTGTTGGAAGCGGCAAATTCAAATCTTATTGCCCGTTCTAACCTGGCACCGGCTGAAGATATGATAAGTATTCCAGCACCACTGGCAACCTTGGTGGATGAGCCATCGACGTACAACTTCCATTCCTGGTTAGGGTCTGATGAAGTTGGTCTGGTGCTTTCAGCAATGAAGTCTGCTAAAGCTTGAGCTTTGATGGAAGTACGTGGTTCATACTCTATCCCAAAATCTGCTAATTGATTAGCCCAGTCGGAGATGCGGCTTGATTGATTTCTCCCTTCCAAGATCTTTTTGAGTGGTTGATTGGTTCTAACACGGATCTGATGGGATTGGAAGTATGGCTTCAACTTCCTACTTGCCATGACAACTGCCAATAGCACTTTCTCTACTTCGCTATAATTTCCTTAGAAGCCGCGGAAGGCGTGACTAATGTAGTACACAGGCAGTTGGCTTTTTTTCCTTTCTGCTATCAGGACTCCTGAAACTGAGGACTCTGATATTGAGACATATAAGATCAGGGATTCTCCTTCTAGGGGGGAGACTAACTTTGGGAGAGAAGCGAGGTAGGCCTTCAGATGGTTAAATGCGGCTTCAGCCTCTTCGGTCCACTCAAACTTTGTTTGCTTAAGGGTCCTGAAGAAGGGCGAGCACTTGTCTGCCGATTTTGACATGAATCTTCCCAAAGCAGCAACACATCCTGTCAGTTTTTGAACTTCTTTGACAGTTTTGGGGGATCTCATTGTCATAATTGCTTGAATTTTATCGGGATTAGCTTCAATCCCCCTTTCATCCACCAGAAAACCAAGACACTTTCCCCCTGTTACCCCAAATATGCACTTGTCAGGATTAAGGCGCATCTGATGGCCACGGAGGGTCAAGAAGGTTTCTCTGAGATCAGCAGCGTGATCTTGGGCTTCTTTGCTTTTGGCGATCATGTCATCTACGTAAACTTCCAAATTTCGACCAATCTGTGAATTGAAGACTTTGTTTACCATTCTTTGATATGTTGGCCCTGCGTTTTTCAGTCCGAAAGGCATAACTTTGTAGCAGTATACCCCGGCGTTTGTTATGAAGGCTGTATGGGGCTGATCTTCTTTTGCCAAGGGAATTTGATGATACCCAGCGTTGGCATCCATGAAGCTGAGGAGTGCATGACCTGCCGTGGAGTCCACGAGACGGTCAATCTTTGGAAGGGGGTAATCATCTTTTGGGCAGGCCTTGTTGAAATCTGTGAAATCGACACACATTCTCCACTTGCCATTTGGTTTTTTGACAAGCACAACGTTGGATAGCCACTCAGAGTATTGGCATTCCTTTATGAAACCTGCTTTCAATAGTTTCACCACTTCTTCTTTGGCCGCTTCAATTCTTTCTTTGCCTTGGTGTCGTAGTTTTTGTTTAACAGGCTTGTGACCCGGTTTGATGTCAAGCTTGTGGCACATGATTCCAGGCGGTATCCCGGGCATTTCTTCTACAGTAAAGGCAAAGATATCCCGGAATTCGGCGATGACCGCCAGTATTTCGTTTCTCACGGATTTAGGTAGGGCCTTCCCTACTTTGATTTTCTTTCCATCGAACATTGGAACTTCTTCAAACTGTTCCAAGGGTTTAGGTTTTTCCGGGACATTGAGATTGTCCAGGTAAACACTCATGACTGATTGAGATTCTTCTTCTCTTTTCCTTTTGGGGGGTGCTCCAGGGGCATCGTCATGCTTCAAGCAGTTAATGAGGCATTGACGTGCCGCCTTCTGGTCCCCCCGTAAAATTCCTACTTTTCCATCATCCTGTTCAAACTGCAACAAGAGTTGATGGGGTGATATGATTGCTTTGATTTTGTTGATGAGAGGTAGCCCCATGATGGCGTTGTAGGGGAAGTTGAGATCTACCACGGTGAAGCGGATAGGCAGCGTTCTACATCCATCCTTTTCTCCTACACGTACTGGAAGTGTGATGGTGCCTGAGGGAACAACTTGGTTGCCCCCGAAACCAACAAGAGGTTTATCAAAGGGCTGCAAGTGTTTCTCCTCAAACTTCATTTGTCTCAAGCAGTCCATAGTGATAAGATCCGCCGTACTGCCAGTATCTACTAGGACTCGCTTGACCACCATCTGGCCGATTTTGAGTGCTACCACCAGAGGGTCAGTATGAGGGAATTGAAGTGGCTCCGACAGAGTGGAGTCAAACTTCATTACTGGACCTTTGGAAGGCGTTTTTGGAGGTCCCTTCATTAAGGTATGTACACTGTCTTTTGCGGCCCTAATGGAGGGATATTCTTCGCTGAAACCTCCGGCAATCATATTAATGACTCCCCTAGTGTCATTTGACGCTTCCTTCCTGTCCTCCTCTTTGCGAGACTTAGGCCTGGGACGGTATGACTTCTCGTTATCGCGGGAAGGGTAGTCCTTTTTCAAGAACCTACTTAGTTTTCCTTCCTCAGCCATCTGGTGTAATACACGCCTAAGTTCTCTACATTGTTCTAAGGTATGGCCGTATTCACGATGATAGTCGCAGTATAAGTCATAGTTGTGACGGTTGGACGGTGTAGTTGTAGGCGGCGGTGCTGGGAGAGCGTCTCTGACAGCGAAGAAGATATCTCGCCTGTTTTTGTTAAAACGAGGATCCTCTCCTCCGTCCCTGATGTGCTTTCCTCCGGTTTCTTCAGCCGCATATACTTGTCTTTGCCTCGGAGGTCCCATATCAGAAGGGTGATTGTGGTGACGTGGGGGATACCCTCTATCCCTTCTGGATGAACGGTCATCTCTTGGAGCTTTTGGTGGATGGCCATTTTCCCTTTTGTCATTTTTTCGCTTCTTTGAATCATGAGCATGGCATATATCAGAAGCAGTGACATAACTTTGACATCGTCTCATGGCCTCGGCGTAACTCTTCACCTGATGCTCCACAAGTTGGAATTTTAACTTTGGAGTTCTCATGCCATTGATCAGTGCATTAAGTGCCACGGAATCCTCCAAATCTGTCACTTCCAAGACGGCCTCTTGGAATTTTTTCAGGTAAGAAGCTACAGATTCCCCTTCCTGCTGTACCATACTCAGCAAGTGGAAGTTAGTCTTTTCTTGCCTTTTGGAAGCGACAAAGTGATTGACAAACTGGGTTTCCAACTGTGCAAAAGTATGAATCGTCCCTGAGGATAGGGATGTATACCAACTGAGAGCAATCCCACTTAACGTAGTTGGGAAGAATTTACACAGCAGGGCTTGGCTGGTGGTGTATAGCAGCATCAGATTTTTATACGCCACGATATGCTCTTCTGGGCAAGTAGTACCATCAAAAGGAGTAATAGAGGGTACCTTGATTTTAGCAGGATTGGGGGTTGCTAAAATTTCAGCAGACAAGGGGGAATTTAGTACTATGGGGGCGTCTTGGGGTCCCCCTAGACTAATTTCCGCCTGCACTGGAATCGGAGGCCTAACAGGGCTTTGTGAATGACTAGATCCAGAAAGCCGTTGCGCCTTCCTCTCCTCGCGCTTCCTATCCATCATAGCTTGGGTGCTCTCAGGGTGCTGGGATCGTTTTTGATTTAGATATTCCCTAGCGTCCTGAGTTTGTGTCCTAGATTCGTCCTGAAAGGATGAGCTTTTCTGGCGGCGGGCTCTTTCCCTTCGCTTCCAATTTCTGTGGCTGGACCTAGAAGCCATTGTCTCCTGGTCGTCCTGTTTCTTTGAGGCCGCCTCCCTTTGGAAATCCTCTGTTCTTATATACTCCCCCGAGCGGTTACTCAAGGAGGGAGTTACAGAAAAAGAAGATAACCGTTCCTATTATTAGAAATAGGAGGTTATTGTGAAAGTTGGTAACCGTCTGGAGGTTACCAAGGTGGTTACTGCTGTAGAAGGGGAGAAGTCTAACCTTGACTATGAATTGGTCAACGGGAATGGTCAAGCATTTGACTTTGACTTCTTGCTTTGACAAATAATGTTTAAGCTAAACATTACCTTAACAATGACATTATTTGATTGTTATTATTATTACTACTACTACTACTATTACTACCATGTTTTGTATATTTTTGACTTCACAAAGATTTATGACTTACACTGTTATCCATATTGATTGATTTTTTTTATTTTTTTTATATTGCAATATTTAAGGTATTAGAAAAACTACAAATATTAATCTACTAACTGTTAACATTATTTATGAAAGCTCTTATGCAAAATAAAAAAAATTCAAATTTTAATACTCCATCCGTTCTTTTAAGTTCTTCCACCTTACTATAACGGGTAGTTAGAATACTTTCTATTTTTGGAAAGTTTTCATCCCACTTTTACACCTTAAACCCCACTTTTCTTATTTCACACTACTATTTAATTATTTTCTCTCTCATACCTCCAATACAATCATTACTTTACACTACTATTTTATTATTTTTTCTTTCATATTTCCAATACAATCATTACTTTCCACTACTATATAATTAAAATAATACCCACTACCACCAAAGATTCCATCTTTCTTAATATTTGTGAAAAACCCAAAGTGGAAGATAAAAAAAGAACGGAGGGAGTAATTTTTTTAGACTGAGAATTTATTTATTCCTTTGAAAAAATTATAACAAGATATTGTATATGAATTAACTTTGGATCTTTTTAAAAATCATAAAGTTATATATCGATTGTGTTTTATAGATTTATGATTAATTATTAAATATTATTTATTTCATTTAAGAAATCATTATTATACACATGTATTAATCTAGTCTTGAAATATTATAACTAATAAGCTCTTATAAAGAATCATACATTCTACTAAAACAATAAAAGAATATGACACATGTCACTTTTATATATCATGTTTTCCCTCCTAAATTTTAAGTTAAATATGGAAACTTTGTGTTTTAATTAAACATTATTTCTTAATAGATAATAATAGTAAGATTAAAATAAATTCTAAAACCTTTAATTTATTAAATACACTTTTTTAAGAAAATAAATATTTTGGGTAACTTTGATTTTAGTAAATTAAATGAATAAATATTATTTATATTTTATTTACGAAACAAAAATAAGTAGAATATAAAATATTAAATGATTGTTAACTATAAATGTAACACCTCGTCATTTTTATGACGTCATTAACTATTATTATTTTAATGAGTCTAGATGATTTTATAAATATATTAAATAAATTAAGTTAGTCTTAATAAATTTCATTCACGTATGATTTAAATATAAACACATTAGATTAAAAATAGATTTGCAAATACTAAACTAAAGAGGTTGGAGTTAAAATTATTTTTATTAAAATTTGTGAGCACTCGAATGTGAGTTCTCTTAGTTATCAATAGTATTAAGTATCATATTAGTATAGTATATTGGATTGGCTTGTGTCGTGTTTCTTGGATTAAGTGCAAAGACTTAGAGAATGATATGTTTATCGTAGTATGAATCATTTTGGGAATATTGTTAAGTTGATAATCCGAATATAGTATTAATGGGTTGTTACGATGGAGTTGAAGGATTCTATAGATGGAATGGTTATGAATGTGGTGATTGAATCACAATGAATATTCTATATTGTTCTCAAAAGTTTATCGTAGAATGTCTTCCTAAATGTATAACTTAACTAATGATCCTATTGCATAACTAAAGCTATCATCTACATATATGAAACTCATTAACGTTTTAAGGTAAAGCATCGAGTGTTTTGTTTTTTTTTTCTTTTGTGAGATAAACTTGTCAAGTTAAAACAAATAATTCAAAAGTTAATTGAGTTAAAATATTAAAGTGGGTTTTATCTTTTAAATCGGAGTTTAAGTAGTATACATTTATATTCTAAGGCTTCTCTATGTTGAAATGACTTGAAATTAACTTATAATCATGTTATCAATTGTTAGTAAAAGTTTATAATGTTTGTCCATCTACTAGTTGACAATGGTTGTTAAATTCTACTTTGGAATGATTTTGCTACCCTTAATCCATCAACTACACCCATGCCTTTGTAAAATACTTGAGTTGTTCTCTTGAAATTCGTTCGAAAGTAAATTTGTTTCTTTATAAGTATTAATAATTCTACACTCCTTCATGTAGTAACAATGCTATCTTACGTTGTGCCATCATCCAAATTCAACATATTGCATCGTAGTCATACAAACGTATCAACTTTTATGAATAAGGTCACTCGATAAGCCCAATGTTACCCTAGTGAACTCCCTTATTCAAGCATAGTTGCTTTAATTGTTCTAGTATGACCTTCCTCACTCTAAAATATTTTGAGATAATTGTTATTCTGAGATCTATACTATTAGCCAGCCTTTTCATATATGATATTTGAAGTCAGTAAATTAAAGTAAAGTGAATTAAGCAAACGTCTCATCTAGTCGACTGTTCTATGAGGTAAATAAGTGAAAGAAAAAGGGATGGTGATGTTTAATAAATAAACTTGAAAGATGATCTACTATAAGTCAATATGCGTGCACTATGGGAGAATATTATTGAGGGTTTCGCCCGATGAAAGGAGTATTGAGAATTGTTAGTGAAAGCAAGTCAAGTCCGAAATTTATAGGACCTTATGAAGTCAGAAGATTCGGATTGTCCTATTTTGAGGTTAGTTGAGTTACGGGGTCGTAACTAAGTTTTTAGGGGGGTAGAATGCGATAGGTTTTCGCGCGTTTTCACGCGTTTTCTTCTTTAAATTGTGTATTATTGCATGTTTATCAGTGAAAACTGTGTCCTATTACATGCTTATTTATACTTGGATGCAAATTGGTGTGAGTTATGAGGTTAGAATTTTGAGAAAACAATGAAAATGAAGTCACATTTGTATGTTTTAATGACAACCTAAGACATCTTTAATAAGAAAACAATGAAAATGAAGTCACATTTGTATGTTAGGCTCTAGGCTCCGAATGAAGCCAATATGGGATGAGGGGTAGAGAATTTTCACGTATTAGAGTTTACTATTCTCAAGTTTCGAGGACGAAACTCCTTTTAAGGGGGGTAGTCTGTAACACCCCGCAAATTCGATGATAATTTATTTATAATTTAAATTGCGATTAAAAATAATTTCTTTATACATTATTATTAAACATCGGAAATTTAACATTTTGACCCATAGATATATTTAATGACATTCATGTATACGTTTAATTAAATGGGAAATTATTATTTAAATAACAAAATTAAGTAAAGTTAATAATAATCATAATAGTTTCGTTATTAAACTCGAGCCAAATAAAGTTTCTCTTTTAATATTTCGGGTTAAAATTAATGGGCCTCGTGAGTAGAAGAGCCCAAAGTATTTGAGGGTTAGGGTTTATTTTGAATAAAACCCATTTGTTTTGAAGGAGTGAGCCGTCACACCATTCTTAGTTCTCCTTCTTCCTCCTTACTCTCCCTCTTCACGCCCCATCTCCCTTTTCCCACCAATAGTTGGCGGCACCACTGGCGTCAGGACAACAGCCGGCAGCCTCGCACCACCTGCAGCAGCGCGCCATCTCCTCCTCCCTTTTGGCAGCCGTCTGCACCACCAAAGCAGCGGGTACAGCTGCATTTTGGGCACCTAGCAGCAACTAGGGCTGCCTCCTCCGCCACCCTAACCACCTTCTACTCCCTCTCCTCCTATTTCCCATTGTAAGCTATATTCTTTCCCTCTTTGTGAGCTATTTAAACTCCTTTCCTTTGAACTTTTATTCTTATAATTTCAAGTTATATGAATGTTGATGTTGTTCTTAAATTTAATTGTTATTTATACTCTAAATTGATTTGGGTAGAGTTAGGAGTTAAGTTGAACATAAATAAGTTAGGGTTTATATTGTGATGAATTTAAAGGTAGTAATTTGGGTAAATTCATGAATCTTAACTTAGAATAAGTTATATTTTGATAGAATTTAAAGTGGGTTAGTATTAGAAAGTTTGAATTGAACTTGAATAAATTAGGGTTGATGAATTTTAAAGTAGTATGTACTACTTTTGTGGTTTGGATGGTGTTTTATTAATTAAAAATCTTGTATAAGCTTATGTATGTGACATTGTGGATGAATGGTGGCTAGTTATCGTTTATATGACATTAATCATGGTGTTGTGATTAGTATTGTTGATATCTATTGTTGTAGAGTAAATGATAGTAATAATTACTAAGAAAGATTAAGGTTGCAATTGTCATTAATGAAAGTATTGCCATGGTTATAGTTGTTTGATGAGGTTATTAGTTTTGAGCTTGATCGCGACCATTGTCAATGATTGTAATGCGTTGCTTGTACATAATTGAGCTTGGTTGTTATATTGATATGTTCAATGGTGTTGCTAAATTGTGCGAATTTGACCCAAGTTATACGAATCGTTATTAGTTCGTCAAGCTACAAATTTAATTTATTCTTAATCGTTTTACTCTAAAACCTTGAAAAAGTAACAAATCATTACTACTATGAGTAACATGATTGATATTAAGTGTAACATCATATATTATGTGTTCTTAAACTTTCCCATGGATAGTTTGATTATAACGCGCAAGCGTATGATTGCGTCCTTTTCACTTGAACACATCTTGATATAGAATTGACTGAAATCTAATTTTAAGGTTTGATTGAAAGTGGTGGCGTAGTTCATGTGTGAACATGGGTTGAACTTATCGCATAAGTACGTTTAGAGTGCGTATTAGCTTGAATCGAAACCTGTTTGGTTAATAGTGTAGTTTGTATGAAGTCAGTGCCTCTTAAATGATGTCAAGTAGGCTTATTAGTCTTACTTTAATCGTGCATAGGTGCCCGGTTCATAAGGGGGGCGTAAGACCTCTTTCTTGGCGATTTATCTGACTTGTTTTCAGGAGTGCAGTGGAGTTGCAGGTACGTATACGCAGTAACTACTTCTTATATGCAATTTTTCCTTTAAGACATTATTGTTCATTGTTATTGTGATATATGCATTGTATCGAAACTATGAAATATTAGCGAGTAAGCCTTGTATGAAGAGATATTGATTACGAAATCCTTGAGCATAGAATAGTTTAGAGAATGAGAGTATTAGTAGAAGGCGGGGACCATCCCCCTCATATATTTAAGAATTGGATTATGCCTTACTTGGAGTTAGAATGACTCCTTTATAGGTGAATTTCATATTTTATTTGAGTTGCTCAGTGGGTTTCGACGTTCTGCTATCCCAGGGCATTCATCAATAGTCAAAAGCGGGAGTTATTCCCCTTTGATAAAGTTCTAAATTATGATTAGTTGGCGTGACTCAACTGGATTATATTCGGTTGATTTAGTAGTCCCCTAGGTGAGGTTCGACGGGACCACCGTAAGGTGGGTATGAGCATACTTTGTCAATTGGGCGCCGAGTGGCCGATAACGCCCCTTGACCGAGGTGTCACCATGCAGGCCTTGCAAACCCCAATATGGTTGCCTCTCCACTGGATTGGTACCCCAGTGTTAGTTTCCCTAAGGTAGGACCCGAGAGGGTCAACTGGAGGGGTTATGAGCTCATACTTTGCCATGGGCGCCGGGTGGCCGATAACGCCCATGGCCGTGTCACTATGCCATGAAGTGAAAAAAAGAATTACTGATGGAATGTTACTCATTGATAGAAAGCTTATTCATTCATAGAAAGCTTATACATTAATAGGACGTTTACTCATTGATTATTCAATGATAGAGTAGTTTATGCTAGTGAGGAGTGCGCCTAAGCTAACTACCCTCAAAGGAGTTACCAGTCCCAAAGATGGGCTATGAATACGCTTACTCTAAGATAGACAAGCTCTATAGGGTCATGTGTTAGATAGTCTGTTAATGCCTTGGTTGAGTTGATACTACGCGTGTTCTGCAAGAGTTTATGTTTGAGAAGAGAAATGTGAAGACCTGCATTCTATCCAAGAAGCATAGGTGGACGGTAAACGGTTACTATTTGTTCTTGTGTCCTATGAAATCATCTTATGTTGTTGTATAACATAATGTTATTTATTAGTTGGTCTTATTATATTTGATGCTAGTTCCTGACGCGTACGTGTTTGTGTTTGTGTTTATGTTTGATTGTTTGATGACTTTCTATGATTGTCCTGCTATGACACATTGGCCTTGGTCTGATGTCGAGCAGCAGGATGATCATGGACAATCGTAGCAGGTATTGGAGCTTCTTTTTGCATTGCATTGCATTGGGGGAGAGTGACAAGGGCGAAGAATAACCTGTGTCATATCGTTATCCTTTGATTTTGTAGTTCTTATTTATCTTTTGTAAACTTTGTCCGTATATGTTGGTTATGAGGCCTTGTGTCCTCCTTTGTGTATTTGTATTTCCGCTGCGTAGGTTATCATATTGTACGGATTTAAAAAGTCTAGTTAGTCTAAGACGCAAGCGTTGACACTGGAACCACGATCCATGCTTGGCATGTTGATTTGAGAAGCCGGCGGTGAATTATTCCGCCGTGATATAATTTTGATAGGCTATTGATGCCTTTGCTTTATTAGATTTTAAATAACTTTTGTTCTCTACAAAAAGGCGCACAATTTTAGAGTAGATGCTGCCGAAATTTTTACTCACCTCTCTAAAGTCAATCTTTAACGTTTATCAAAATTCTTTTCTCTTTCTTTTTATGTAACACCTGAATTTCCTCCCGTCCTTAACGGTTTTGGTTTCGTTTAAGGGTCGAAAATTCAGGGGTGTTACAGGGCGGAATGGTTCATCGCTGACTTTCGCCCATGGCCATGTCACTATGCCATGAAGTGAAGAAAAGAATTACTGATAGAATGTTACTCATTGATAGAAAGCTTATTCATTCATAGAAAGCTCACACATTAATAGAATGTTTACTCATTGATTATTCAATGATAGAGTAGTTTATGCTAGTGAGGAGTGCACCTAAGCTAACTTACCTCAAAGGAGTTATCAGTCCCAAAGATGGGCTATGAATACGCCTACTCTAAGATAGACAAGCTCTATAGGGTCACGTGTTAGATAATCTGTTAATTCCTTGGTTGAGTTGATACTACGCGTGTTCTGCAAGAGTTTATGTTTTGAGAAGAGAAATGTGAAGACTCGCATTCTATCCAAGAAGCATAGGTGGACGGTAAACGGTTACTATTTGTGCTTGTGTCCTATGAAATCATCTCATGTTGTTGTATAACATAATATTATCTATTGGTTGGTCTTATTATATTTGATGCTAGTTACTGACGTGTATGTGTTTGTTTTTATGTTTGATTGTTTGATGACTTTCTATGATTGTCCTGCTATGACACATTGGCCTTGGTCTGATGTCGAGTAGCAGGAGGATCATGGACAGTCGTAGCAGGTATTGGAGCTTCTTTTTGCATTGCATTGCATTGCATTGGGGGAGAGTGACAAGGGCGAAGAATAACCAGTGTCATATCGTTATCCTTTGATTTTGTAGTTCTTATTTATCTATTGTAAACTTTGGTTGTATACGTTTGTTAGGATGCCTTGTGTCCTCCTTTGTATATTTGTATTTCCGTTGCGTAGTTATAACGTTGTACTGTTTTAAAGTGTTAAGTCACCTTAAAACGCAAGCGCTGACACCGTCACACCGGAACTACGATCCATGCTTGGCATGTTGATTTGAGAAGCCGACGATGAATCATTCCGCCGTGATATAGTTTTGATAGGCCATTGATGCCTTTGCTTTATTAGATTTTAAATAACTTTTGTTTTCTACAAAAAAGCGCACAGTTTTAGGGTAGATGCTGCTGAAATTTTCACTCACCTCTTTAAAGTAATCTTTAACGTTTATTTAAATTTTTTTTCTTTTTTTTTTCTTTTATGTAACACCCGAATTTCCTCCCGTCCTTTACGGTTTTGGTTTCGTATAAGGGGTCAGAAATTCAGGGGTGTTACATCTTTACGAGAAAATTAATCTAGAAGAATAAATAAGTAAAATAATTAAATATCTTTAAAGAAAAATAAATAAATAAAAATAAGTAAATGAGTTAGGGTTTTATTTTTAAGTGAAAACCCTTATTACTTTGCTAGAGCCGTCACTCCTTCTCCTTCCCTCTCCTCTTCTTCCCTTGTGAACACCCACCTCCCTCACAGCTCACGGCTCACCCACGGCAAGCAGCAGCCACGGCGGGCTGTTCCTCTGGACCCCAAGCAACCGGCAGCAGCTTCTTCTTCCCCAGCAACCGACAACAACGCCTTCTTCCCCCTCCTGGCAGCAGCACAACTGCGTTTTTGCCCACCAATAGCAGCCCACACGGCTTCCTCCACCATCACACACACGTGAGCCACCACCACAAGGACAACCTATCTCTTGGCCCACTTCTTAGTCTCACTCTTTGTGAGCCATCTCCTCTTTTCTCTAATTTACTTTCTAGCTTTTAATTGGAGTTTTATTAAGAGTATTGAGTTTGATGTTAGTTGTGTTAATTTCATTGAATCTTTGTGTGGGTAATAGAAATCAAGTATAGTTGAATATTAACTTTATTATACATAAATTGGGTAATTGGTTCAAGTATTGAAGTTGGATTCATTTGGGTTATCTTTAATTTCTAATTCATGTGGTAGTATTTGATTAGTGATTACAATTTGGGGTTTTGATTCATCTTCAAAGTTTAAAAGAAAAGTTTTTGAAAGAAAAAAAACAATTCAGATTCTGTTCGTTCTGTTCTTGGCTGATTTCGAGCCTCTTCTGGGAATTTTTAGGTTTTGGTTTCTGCATAATATTTGTAGAGCTCGAAGTCGCGGTCGCGTGGGCACTTGAATTGCCCCAAAATGATTTCGTACGAGAGAGTTATGCCCAAAATACTACCAGACTGTCATAAAAATCGAAAATAGTCAATTATGAGTTTAATTGTTCATATTGGGATATCAATTGGCTATTCCTTCAATCAAGTATTTACAATTATTATATGTTTCTTTATCCAGTTATTATGGATGGTATGAATTTGTTGGGTATTATTGATGGTGATGATTGTAGTGACTATGAAAGTGATTTTGGTCTAAATTGAGAATAATAGTTGCTAGTTGTTGTTGTGGCTTGATTGTTGTAAATTACAAATACCCTTATTAAGTTGTTATTGAAGCTATAAATACATGGTATTAGTATTAGTAAGTCATGAGTATAGGGCCAACTTATTGTTGAGAGCTACTAAAGTTACTTTTTGTGATATTTGATTATAGTTCTTTCTAGCTTTAGAGAATGTAACAAATAATACTGCGATTTGATAACTCTTAAGAGTTGCCTTGTTGTTATATTAGTGTTATATTAAAATTATAAGACTTAATTGTGATTGATTATTTTGGGTAACGCAAACCGACATATTCATAATTAGTTGATGAAAAGGAACGATTCACATATACTTTTACTTTCAAATGAGTGAAAAGACTTATGTTGTGTTTAATTAATGATTTTGACTTGTATTGAATGAATTGTGTGCGTGCTAGAGTAATCGGAAACTCACGTTGAATGGGTGATAGCGGTTGCTTTGGTATTCAGTTGGTATGACAAAGTAGTTAAGGAGACTTATTAGTTCCATTCATAACTCTATAGGGGCCCATTTCATAAGAGGAAGGTAGAACTTTAATTGGGTGATTTTTGTGACTTTTAGTCGTGCAATGACGTTTACAGGTACGTACACGTAGTAATTAACCCTTACATGCCTCTTGCATTGCATATATATATCAATATTGATTTATTTTAAACCATATGCTGTACACTATCTATCAATCATCGTCGGAATGAAATATCGAAGTTGTTGGTTATATGATTTTCAAATTTACTGATAGAGAGCGATACTCGTATGCTAAATATTGATAATGATTTAGAATGAGAACGATTCCCTTGTCAGTAAGGATGGTAATAATTTCTTTGAAAGGGAGCGAGTCCCTTATCAATGGTATTGTTTATAGTTAGTTAGAATAGTGAACGGTTTTCTTATTGATGAGATTGATTATTGCTAGTTTGAATGGGAATGATTCTTTATTGATGAGTTTGACTTATTTAAGTTTGAATGGGAATGAGTACCTTAGTGATGGATTAAGAAAGTCATGGGTTGTAATGGGAAGGAGTCCCTTGATGATGAAGTAAGAAATTTGTTGGTTGTAATGGGAATAAGTCCCCTTATTGAGGAGATATCAGATTTGTTCGATTATTGTGGCTCCCCTGGTTAGGGTACCCCAGTGGGTTTAGTTCCCGGAGGTAGGACCATCTATATATGGTCGCTGTACGGGGGTATGTTCATACTTTACCATTGGGCGCCGGTATGGCCCGTCACCGCCCTTGGTTGAGGTGTTGCCATGTGGGCCTTGCAAACCCTATGGTGGCCTCTAGTCACATACGTTTAGGTATGATGGCTCCACTGGTTTGGTACCCCAGTGGCTTTAGTTCCCGGAGGTAGGATCATCTATATATGGTCGCTGTACGGGGGTATATTCATACTTTACCATTGGGCGCCGGTATGGCCCGTCACCGCCCTTTGGTCGAGGTGTGGCCATGTGGGTCTTGCAAACCCCAATATGGTGGCCTCTAGTCACATATGTATATAGATATTTGAAAGTGGTTAAGCTCTTGGTTCAAGTAATACCGAGAAGTTATGAAGTCGAAAAGAAGTGAAGAAAATGGAATTGACAGTGAGAAGTAGGAACTGATTTTTAGTGGTTATGATTGGCACTTGGAGTGTTGTGAAATCACCCTCATATTATGACATATTTTATTGATGCTATTTATGCCTTATTATTTTATGATGTTAATTACTGACGTGTACTGTTTGTTTTCATTATTGATGGCTCGTCTTTGATGGCCCTGCTATGATGCGTTGGTCTATGATCTTACGTTGAGCAGCGGGGACATCATAGATAAACATTACAGGTGATGGAGTTTCTATACATTGCATACGGGGGGAATGAGTGAGAACTCCGAAGCGTGCAATGTTATAATTGTTTTTGACGCTATATGTAGTTTCTTTGTATTTAAATTTGTTTATGTTTTTGACTTGAGGCACATGTTCTCCTTTTTGTATAAGTTATCTCCGCTGCGTGGTTTATAAATTGTATGATTTTAAAGAGTTAAGTCAGTTTAAAACGCAAGCGTTGGTACCGGAACCACGATCCATGCTTGGCATGTTGATTTGAGAAGCCGGCAATGAATCATTCCGCCGTGATATAGTTTTGATGGGTTGTTGATGCCTTTGCTTTATTAGATTCTAAATAACTTTTGTTTTCCTACACAAGGTGCACAGTTTTAGGGTAGATGCTGCCAAAATTTCCACTCACCTTTTTAAATTTAATCTTTAACGTTTATCAAAATTCTTTTTCTTGTTCTTTTTATGTAACACCCGAATTTCCTCCCGTCCCTTGCGATTTTTGGTTTCGTTTAAGGGGTTGGAAATTCAAGGGTGTTACAATAAATGACGTTATAACTAAAAACACTTAAATTATGTAACATTAAAAAATTTGCCAGCTTAATTATTCAGCTAACGTTAATATTGAAAAAATAATAACTAAAATCTTATTTAGGATAATTTACAATGATAATTATGATAAAGAAAATTATAGAAATATATATTTTGAGCATGCCATCAATAAAGTTGTTGTGTATGAGTATACCGTGTATTCATTTCATTGTAGGAAGTTTAATAGAATGTTTGCACAATCTTAAATTTAATATATACTCAGATTAATCGATCTATTTAGGAAAGAAAAATTATCATTAGTAAAAATTAATTTTTATTAGTAAATATTATTTTAATTATTGAAATAGAATTATTTTGCTTATAATTGTTTTAGTTAGTAATATATAGTTATGATCAATATAATGGTTAGTTTTGAAAAATAATCAATTATGTTGAACAAATATATTTTTTATAACTTAATAAACTAATATATTCGTGCATTTGCACGGGATATATACTAGTGTACAATATTTTTGTAAAGTTAGCAAATTATATACAACAAATTATATTTAGCATAATAACATTAAAAGCTTTTCGAATTTATATTTTTATTTATTTATATTACTTATTCCTTTGGTTTTAGTTACACCAAACTAGCTAATACATGCACTATTCATCGTCTAATGTTATAAAACCTATAACGGCTAATGTATAGAAAATTAGAAATGTAAGTTTTTTTTTTTTCGTTTAATTGCATATTTTCATCATATTAATTAAATTTGTAGTGTTTAGTCATGTATAATTCAAGATAGAAACGATTTAAACAATATATTGAACAGTGTCACATGATTCGCTACTTAATTCGCATGTCTCGATTCGAGATTCGCTCAAAATGAACCAAAAATAGATTAAAACCGATCAAAATTCGCTTTTTTCGATTCACGATTCGCAGAGAGATAAGCGAATCATGTGACAGTGTATTGAATTGTTAAAAAAGATGTTTGAGCCAGCAGCAGGGTGTCGATCAAATGTGGTTGAGCAGGTGGAATATAAGGCAGCAACATTCTGTTCTTGCTTGCAACCTTTTATACTTTTGTACCCAACACAAAATCCTGCATATACCCACATATTCCAAGCACAAATGTGGTTGACCGGTCCGGAAGGAATCCGGGTTAGACCCGAGCCGGTCTCCGATCTTAGCATATTCAAGATTCCGGTTCCGGTTCCGGTCCGGATTTGGACCTCCTACTTGTTTCATCAGTATGTCTCAAACTTCATGATTAGGAGTTAGAAATGATGTAAATTATCTTTTGAAAATAAAAAGTTCATCAATTACCAAGAAAAATAGGTACAACACATGCATAAGATTAAATTCATCAAACATATAAAAAAACCGTATCAAGCTCTATACATTCAAGGATGTTCAATTAATTGCGTCTATATGTTTAAGAACCCACTTTCAAAGAAACACCCAACACTCTTCATGTGCATCGAGACAACAGAACACTCTTTATGTATACATTAAATACATAACAACAATAACAACAATGTCATAACCTTAATCCCAAAATATCAGATCAACTACATAAACCAATATATATTAATTCCAATGGTAATCCACATGAATTCTTCTTGTCTATCAATTAAATATTATACATCAAATATAACTATATATAAGCAATAAATATGTGCCTTGTTTGTTTAACTCCTTTGGCCACATTACGAAAAATAATGTTTCTAGTTGATTGATCTTCACTACAATTGGGAAACCTTAATTTGTTTTCTCTCTCCTTTTTTTTTTCTCTCAAAAAAACCCTAACATCGATCGTTAACTTTAGGGTTACTATCAATCTTATGGTTGATGTAAGCCTCTAATCACTTTATTTTTGCCTTTTTATTTTTAGTTACAAATAAAATCCGTTCTCTATATTATAGAGTTATTATATCCATTTATTTGATTTGATCTACTTATATATTAGGTTTTAAAGTCTCTCACCGTGAGAGTTTAAAGTCTTGTAATCAATTTGATGATAAAAAGGTATATGACATCATCAAAAGTGTCACTACAAAAAAATTGCAAGTTTCCGACTAAATATCTCCGACCACCCTGTTTTAGTCGGAAAATTCTGACTGATTTACTGACCACCCACAGCTAGTCGGAATTTCCGACTAAATTCCTACTGACAACTTATTGTAGGAAAATACCGACGGAATTGCGACTATACCGGTAGTCGTAATAATTCCGACTAGTTCAGTGGTCGAAAGCTAGTCGCAATTCAGTCGGTGAAGTTGGAAGAATTTATCGACTAAACCCATAGTCGGAAGCTAGTCGGAAATTATCCAAATCTTTCTATAAATACTCTCCGCCAACCTAAGTTTCTTTCTACATTCTCACCTTTCTATCTCTCTAAATAATCCATCCTTAATTATCTCCAAATAATCCTTACAATTTAATCTCTTTTATTTAAATATACCATATTTCTAACTTCTAAAAAAAAAATTTACAATATTTCTCTCAATTCACAAGGATTCTAGATATATACATACTACTAAAAAGGTATGATTTTTATTTATATTTTGCTTACTTAATTAATCTTATTATGTTATTTATATTTTAATTAGTTTATATATATCTATGCATTATTTATAATATATGTATATATGTATTTTGTTAAAAGAAATTTTACTAAGCTTTTCGCTACGGTGTATTTTTTGTAATAATTATAAGTATATACTCGAAAATATAGTTTTTCTTAATTATATTTTTGTAGTACTATAAAATGTGTAAGAAATGATGAAAATATGTTCCTTAAATCTGAGAAAATTCAGCATCATATTGTATTGTTTACTTAAATTAATTTAGTTTACAACAATAAAATCATATGATGATGAGTTTACTTAGATTTGAGAAACATAATTTTTATATTTCCACTTTTTGTTCTTATATATACATACAAGGATATTGTTAAGAAAAACGATTATTTCTAATTAGTGTTTATAAATTTTACGGAAAAATGACCGTGCGAAAAACTTATTAAAATTTTATTTGGCGAATAATGTGCATTATATCATATGTTATATTTAATTTGTAAAAAAAAAAATTTAATGAGCTTTTATTTTGTGGCCATTTTTTTTGTAACCCGCATGAGTATTTAACCGAAATTGTTGTTTTTCTTAATTATTCTCTTGTATATATACTATAAAAATGTGGTGAAAACGATTAAAATTTTAATGACATGAAACTGTTGATGAAATTTTACACTATAAATTGTTCTATTTACCACAATTTAGCACCACTAACTAAACGGACCATTAATACATAAAGATGAGAAGGGCTCTTCCTGCTTAGACAATAGTGAGGAAGTCCGGTGTTTAATCTTGTACAGAATGCAATCAAAATTAGGTCTACATTGGATCAAAGTAAGTTTCCTTGAGCTAAGAGAAATACCTAATTACTTAAAGGTAGTATTCCAAGGCATTTGTAGAGATGGGAGGATATCAGCCATGTGATGTTGATGAATCCTTGTTGTATAAATCACAAATTTGTCTGAGTTAGCTTCAAGAACTAAGAAAGAGTAAATTTATCAACTCATTCCAAATAAGTTGGATGGATTTCAAATCTCCTTTGGCAAAAAGTAGTATATCTCATGTTTAACTTGGACTTATTCTAAGATTTGTTATATAGGAAATTGGACTATAAATCTTTATCTTTGATCTCGGGGTCACACGACAAACTGCAATCACAATGCGCTTCAACTTTGATGGTTCGTTTATAAGTTCAATTCAAGTTCTAGTACTTACAAAACTTATGTTTGACATCGATTCCAATTGATTTGTGAGTCTTTTGAGTTCAATATTCTAGATCTTAACTCGTCAAACACAACTAGAATACAAATCAATTCAAAGAACTGTAAGATCGAGTACATGTCAAAAACCTCTACGCTTTTCTTTTGAAAAACTTGAGTCAAGCGGAGTAGAGAAGGAAGAGGGTCAGTCTGACACGCAGGGCGTCCATGAACTACCCACATGAGGCAAGATACAACACTACACAACTTGGCACGGGACACAAAAGGCACAACACATAAGCAACACAAAACAATACACTTTTCATTGTAGACTTTTTGGGTGGCCAAGCACGCCAAGGCCCAATAAAATAGGGTTGAACAATACAATTTGACACAAGACGCATAAACAATACAACATGACTCAACATGCCACCATTTCCATTGATAAAGCAGGGACACTTCCCGGGCCGTGCAAGTCTAGTAATAACACCCTAATAGACTAAATAACTTTACACGCGGGGCTGTCTGCAAAATACTTGTTCTAGGACATACTACAAAAATCCCCTCTTCCTCCGTCTTTCCCTCCTCATTTCTCTCTCCTATATCATCCTCTTCGGTTTCTTGTTCTTCATCACCGATTATCTTAGGTTGTCCGAGTTTCTATCTTCTTCAACAATGGATTCCTATGGCTTTCATGATGGTAACATTTCCAATATCATTTACAACCGTACAATCGACTTCCGCCATGTAATTTCCTCCTCTTTCATCTCTATTTATACAGTGATGAATTTAATGTTGGATTCTTTGTTCATCTTGCTGAGTTCATTTCAATTGAATTTCGTGCTTTGATCCTCTCCGATGATTAATATTAATTCGATTGGTTACTCTTGGAAATGGATACTAACAGTACGTCCTTTAATTTTTTACCTAATAGTTGGCAATTGTTAATTTTTGAAAGTCAGAAAGAGTTGATAAAAATTTTGTTGTCGGAGTTTTAACTTTAAGTCAATGAATAGTTTAAAAGTAGCTGATGGTCAATGCTTGTCCATTAAAGGTTTTGGTATTGAATTTAGTAAATTTGAAGTTGAGAAAGAGTTCGAGATTGATCTTGATGTATTTTGTGTGTTGAATATTTACATGAGGTATATACAAATGTTCATTGATTCACTAATCACTCGCTAATTGGAACAAGCAAATTTTAGGTGATTTTGGGACATTTGGGTGAATTCCAAATTCGTTCAGGGAATTAGGTATGAACCAGGTGATTATAGGTTGCTTGAGTTCAGCGCTTCAGTTTAAGTACTTGTTTGCTGTTGATCCACTTTTTTGCTGCTAGTTTATTATTACAACTTCAATGCACTGAAACCTATTATTGATATTGCTTTATTGCCAAAAATAGCTCAATTTTCATTGTTGTGTTTAAGGATGTCAAACATACATTACAAATGCACTCATCCATGATACGGAGGTTGTCGCTCGAAAAGGAATTGGAGGTTTGGCTTTCTAATGCAATTTGTCTCTTCTTTTTGTATAAAATTATGTAGTTTAATTGTCTCACCCTACCATGATGCTTCAGTTGAGTGGCGGATTCAAGAAAAACGAGTGATGTTAAAAGTTTTAAAAATTACAATCAAAGAAGTTTCCATATTATACAAGCGGCACATTATATCATCATTTTTTAGAATACTCGTCCATTCCAAATTGCAAAACAATAAAGATACAATCAATATTCATTTTTTGATTAGTTTCCAATATTTTTACCAGTCACTTAGTCCAAATCTAAGCAAAAAACACCCAATTGCTCATATATTAATAACTTAATGTCCACATCTAAGCAAATAACACCAAATTGCACGAACAATTAAACCAAACAACAATTCAATTCATAAAACAACAGTACAATATACGTGGATGTTATATGTGATTAGCATGAGACTCAAAATAGCTAGTCATATTTAATAATTTAATTATAGAGATATCATCGACTAATTCATTAAAAATGTAGATTTAGAAACTCATAAAAATAATTGTTTTATAAGAAAATAAGATTCGTTATGAAGTGTCAACTTTAAAACGCTTTCTACGCTTTGACCTCTTACTCTAGTTTTCTTCTATTTTCACTCTTTGACGAGTTTTTGGGAACTCAATGTAACTTCAACAAACTCACGCTAGCTACCCACATCCAAGGAAATACATCAACAACCTTCACTAGCCTCACCATGCTTTGAATTAAGCCTTTAAGGCCTCTGTTAGAAGTGGTGACTCAATAAAATCCAATGCTTGATATTTGCGGTTGATACATGTGGTGATTAATGAGTGTTGAATTACAAGTGAAAAGCTTATGTTGGTCAGAATGTTGCTGTAGGCCGCTCGACCATGAGGCTCGACCAATGGGGCTCGCTCGACCCAGTCGAGCAGGAGATCAGAATGGAGACAGTAGCTTCTGATCTCCCCGCTCGACCTACCGCTCGACCCTCTCTGGTTTGCTCGACCCGGTCGAGCGAATGACACGGAGTTTTCTGTTTATACGACAGTTTTATAAACGGTTCAAGAATTGGTCCAATCATTCCTTGCTTTGTCCAAAGTCTATATAAGGCTATTGTAATCACTTGTAATCATCATGTAATGTAAGATCATTTGTATAGAGCAATTGGGATCGAGTGGAGAGCCACAAAATACTTAGGATTTTAGTGAGAGGTTTGGGGTCTTTGATCAACTCTCTCATTGTTGATCATTCTATGGGGTTCTTGTGTACAAACATCAAGTGTGCAATAATACTCATTCAATTGTTGTCAAGGGTGGAGTTTTTCATTCTAATATCACATTGATATTAGAATTTTCTCCACCTCCCAAAAATTGTGTGTTCTTCTCTTTGGTTTTGTGTTTCTTTATCTTTGTTTGTGTGCTTTCTTGGATTGAATTTAGTGCTCTAATCCTAACAAATTGGTATCAGAGCTAAGGTTACATTTTAAGGAGGTTAGAGTGCTTAGGATTCAAGGTTCTTGGAAGTTCTTGAAGTGGTAAAGTGTAGCCATGGGTGTGACAAGGTTTGAGATAGAGAAATTTGATAGGAATGTCAACTTTGGGTTGTGGAAACTCAAGATGAGAGCTATCTTGGTACAAAACGGTTTAGAGAAGGCAATGTTGGGGAAAGCAAAGAGGCCTTCAACAATGTCCATAGAGGAGTTTGAAGAATTGGACATTAAGGCTCTTACATTGATACAATTGAGTCTTTCTAATGAGGTGCTAAGGGAGGTGGCAAAGGAGGAGACGACGGTGGGGCTTTGGCTTAGGCTTGAATCATTATATATGACGAAGTCGGTGACGAACCGTTTGTTGTTGAAGAGCAAGTTACATGATCTTAGACTTGAGGAAGGGAGTTCACCCAAGTCACATCTTGATGAATTTGACTCCATAGTCATGGATTTGAGCAACCTTGATGTATCTTTGGATGATGAAGATCTTGCCATCAAGTTGCTATGTTCTTTGCCCAAAGAATATAAGCATTTTAGAGAGACGGTCTTGTATGGAAAGGAAGTCATTACTCTTGAGGAGGTCAAAGGAGCGTTGTTGCAAAGAGAGTTGATAGACAAGCAATTGACCAAGGGTGATGATGGGTCACAAGGTGATGGTCTTGTGGCTAGAGGAAGGTTCAAGGGCAACTTTGGGGAAAATAAACCCAAACATAGCAAGTCTAGGTCGAAGTCTAGACAAAGGAGCGTGGTGTGCTACAATTGCAAGAAGAAGGGCCATTTTAAGAGGTTTTGTCCGGAGTTGAATAAGGGCAAAGGGAAGTGGAATGGGAATGGATCCACTTCTCATGATTCGGCGGCCGTGGTTCATAGGAAGGATGAAGAGGACTATAGTGATGATAGTCCTATACTACTTGCGGTGGAGTCGGGGGATAGGTCTAGGGATCAATGGATCCTTGACTCGGGGTGCTCATATCATATCACCCCTAATAGGCATTGGTTTACTACCTATGAGGGAGTTCATGGGGGAGTTGTGTTTATGGGGAATAATGCCTCATGTAAGGTGGTGGGCATTGGTTCTGTTAGGATAAAGATGTTTGATGGTATGGAGCGGATCTTGAGTAATGTGAGACACGTCCCGGACATGAAGAAGAATTTGATCTCCTTGGGTGGCTTGGATAGTAACGGGTGTAGGTGCGTTCTTGAGAAGGGTGTACTTAGGGTTACTTTGGGTGCACAAGTAGTCATGAAGGGCAAGAAGGTTGGGTCCTTGTATGAGCTTATTGGGTCGACTATAGAGGGGTCCGCATGTGTTGGGTCTTCAATAAAGGAAGCGGATCATACTAGATTATGGCATTTGCGTTTGGGGCACATGAGTGAAAGGGGTTTGTTAGAGTTGTCCAAGAAAGGGCTTCTTGGAAAGCAAACAATCGGTGCCATGGAGTTTTGTGAGCATTGTGTGCTTGGGAAGCAAAGGAGAGTGAGTTTTAAGGTGGCCACTCATAGGACAAAGTCAACACTTGACTATGTCCACTCGGATTTGTGGGGTCCTTCAAGGATGCCATCCATAGGTGGGTCTAGATACATGCTTACAATCATAGATGATCATTCAAGAAAAGTATGGGTATATTTTTTGAAGAGCAAGGATGAGGTCTTTGAGGAATTCAAAGATTAGAAGACTATGATAGAAAAGCAAACAGGGAAACAAGTTAAGAGGTTGCGAACGGATAATGGGTTGGAATTTGTGAAAGAGGAGTTTACTAGATTTTGCAAGAAGCTTGGGATAGTTCGCCATAGGACTTGTGCCGGGAGACCGCAACAAAATGGAATGGCGGAGCGAATGAATAGGACACTACTTGAGAAGGCTCCATGTATGTTGTTTCATGCTAACATGAGTAAGGGGTTTTGGACCGAAGCGGTCAAGATGGCGGCATTCTTGGCTAATAGATCACCAAACACCGCACTTGAGTTGAAAACGACGGAGGAAGTTTGGTCGGGATCACCGGTGGACTATTCCGGGATTAGAATCTTTGGGTGCCCCGCATATGTGCATGTGAGTGAAGGGAAATTGGAGCCTCGTGCCAAGAAATGCATTTTCTTGGGCTACACGGATGGGGTCAAGGGGTATAGGCTATGGGACCCTAGCACATCAAGAGTTATCACAAGCCGGGATGTTACCTTCAACGAGTCGGTGTTCCTTCATGTTGAGAGCTCAAAGAAAGTTGTAAAAGAAAGTGTGAAGGATGATAGTGGAAATACTCAAGGGGAGGTAGTTGATGAAAATCTTGATGATGATGTTGATATGACAATACCCCAAGCGGGTGGAGATGTTCCTTCCACTACCCCAAGGAAGGAACCATCGCCAATTGTGCAAACAACAAGCATTGCACAAAGACGATCTAGGAGGGAAGTCAAAGCACCCTCTAGGTTGGGATATGAGGAAGATGATTTTGATTGGGCTAGGAAGAAGATGAAACGCCCGGTGGAGGCTCCAAAGAATTTAGAATTTGAAGATATGGCCGCCTATGCTCTTATGGTGGCTAGTGATGTGATTGATTTGGAGCCCTCCTCATATGAGGAAGCCATGGAGTGCAAAGACTCCGGGAGATGGCTTGGGGCGATGGAAAAGGAGATACAATCTTTGTGGAAGAATCAAACATGGGTACTTGTGGAAAGACCAAAGGGCAAGAAAATAGTTGATTGTAAATGGATCTACAAGTACAAAGAGGGCATTCCTGGTGTTGAGGAAGCAAGGTGCAAGGCAAGATTAGTAGCACGTGGCTTTAGTCAAGTACCGGGTGTGGACTACAATGAAATTTTCTCACCGGTGGTAAGACACACTTCTATCCGTACTCTTTTATCTCTAGTTGCTTTATATGATTATGAGTTGGAGCAAATGGATGTGAAAACAGCGTTTTTACATGGGGAGTTAGAAGAGGAAATTTACATGAGACAACCGGATGGGTATATTGTTGAGGGGAAAGAGGACCATGTGTGTTTGTTAAAGAAATCTTTATATGGGTTAAAACAGTCCCCTAGGCAATGGTATAGACGGTTTGATAAATGTATGCTTGAACATGGGTTTGTGAGAAGTGAATATGATAGTTGTGTGTACATGAAAGAAGTGGGAAATGGTTCATTGTTGTATCTTTTGCTATATGTTGATGATATGCTTGTGATAGCAAAAGACATGTTTGAAGTCAAGAAGGTAAAAGAAATGCTAAAGGGAGAGTTTGAAATGAAAGACTTAGGAGCGGCAAAGAAAATTCTTGGCATGGAAATTAGTAGAGATCGGGATAAAGGAAAATTGTTCTTGTCTCAAGAAACATACATAAAGAAGATCTTGGAGAGATTTCATATGGAAGATGCCAAGCCTATGTCAACACCTTTAGCATTACAAACTAAGGTGTCTAAGGAAGATTGTCCTAAGACCAAGGAAGACAAGGAGTTTATGTCTTCGGTGCCATATTCTAGTGTAGTTGGAAGTATCATGTATGCTATGGTGTGCACTAGACCAGATATTGCTCAAGCCGTAGGTCTAGTGAGTAGATACATGGCAAATCCGGGGAAGGCTCATTGGTTCGCTGTCAAAGGGATTCTAAGATACTTATGTGGAACTACAAGTGTGGGTATTGAATATGGGAGGAGTAGTGCAGGCTTGCAAGGCTTTGTAGATTCTGATTTTGGTGGAGATCTTGACCAAAGAAAATCTACATCCGGGTATGTGTTTTGCCTTGGAGGAGCGGCTATAAGTTGGAGGTCTAGCTTGCAAGGGGTAGTGGCTCAATCCACTACGGAAGCGGAATATATATCGGTGTCGGAGGGTTTTAAAGAGGCTCAATGGCTCAAGGGGTTTGTGAGTGAACTTGTGATGAAGGAGTGTGTGCCTACGGTGTATTGTGATAGCCAAAGTGCAATTGACTTGGCATCACATCAAAATTGCTACTATAGGAGGACAAAGCACATTGAAATTAAATATCATTACATAAGAGACATTATAGAGAAAGGGAAGGTGCTCTTGGATAAGGTTCACACCGAGGATAACCCGGCGGATATGCTTACTAAACCGGTTCCTACTCCAAAGTTTGAGCATTGCTTAAACTTGATTGGTTGTGTTTGAGGATATGTCACATATCTCCTCTTGCAGGGGAGATGCACCTCTTTGAAGAGGTGGAGACTCATCTTGGGTGAAAAGATGAGAGTTGACATGAATGAGTATTATTGCTTGATCGTTGTTGTGATGAAAATTAGATTTATGTTCGTCACGGTGGAGAATTGTTAGAAGTGGTGACTCAATAAAATCCAATGCTTGATATTTGCGGTTGATACATGTGGTGATTAATGAGTGTTGAATTACAAGTGAAAAGCTTATGTTGGTCAGAATGTTGCTGTAGGCCGCTCAACCATGAGGCTCGACCAATGGTGCTCGCTCGACCCAGTCGAGCAGGAGATCAGAATGGAGACAGTAGCTTCTGATCTCCCCGCTCGACCTACCGCTCGACCCTCTCTGGTTTGCTCGACCCGGTCGAGCGAATGACACGGAGTTTTCTGTTTATACGACAGTTTTATAAACGGTTCAAGAATTGGTCCAATCATTCCTTGCTTTGTCCAAAGTCTATATAAGGCTATTGTAATCACTTGTAATCATCATGTAATGTAAGATCATTTGTATAGAGCAATTGGGATCGAGTGGAGAGCCACAAAATACTTAGGATTTTAGTGAGAGGTTTGGGGTCTTTGATCAACTCTCTCATTGTTGATCATTCTAAGGGGTTCTTGTGTACAAACATCAAGTGTGCAATAATACTCATTCAATTGTTGTCAAGGGTGGAGTTTTTCATTCTAATATCACATTGATATTAGAATTTTCTCCACCTCCCAAAAATTGTGTGTTCTTCTCTTTGGTTTTGTGTTTCTTTATCTTTGTTTGTGTGCTTTCTTGGATTGAATTTAGTGCTCTAATCCTAACAGCCTCTTTAAAGAAAATAAGAGATTCATTGATCCTCACAAAGGTGAGAACCCATGCGTTTGCTAAAACTATGGTTCTGAGGACATGTGAATGTCTCATCACCTCTTTGACTTATTTGAGCAAGCCCTAGAAGGACATCATTGGAAGCTCCTCTTCATCTTGTTCATAGCACATATGTCACCTAAAACAGAGTTTTGCTTGGTCATTTTTGGATCGAAAACATTTTGTTTGCACAATAGTTGCTCACATGAGCACATAAGTGCTCGCCGAAGCATAGGCCCCCTCTTAGCTTGTAATGTGGACCTCTTTAAATGTTTTACCAAGCAGATGCCCCCTCTTAGCTAGTGCTTTAGCATCTCATTGCACCATTTTCTTGGTCAAGCATGGCCCAAGAAACCCTAGTACACATTTAATACTATTTGATATAGGTGATTCTTGGAACTTGGAATAAAAACACTATGTAGCATTATACCATTACTAAATTACTTTCCGAGCATGTAACTTATAGGGAATTTTTTCCATTTCTTGATGTTTACAATTAAAGGTCAATCTAAAACAAGCTCTTTGTTTTACATGGGTAAGGTTGTATAAATCTAATGCAAACTCCATTCAAGTCGGAGTTACATAATTGTATTGAGATAATTAAATCTTGTCTCATTTTTGGTGTCGTGCCTCATGTTTAAGCAATTGAATGTGGGCTTTCAAAAGAGGAGTATGAAAGGGTAGATTTTGAATGGCTCAAAAGTATGATTTAATTGTTTTAGACCTGAGTGTAGCCACAAACAAAGCATTATACATTTTGTTGAACCCTTTTTCTTTCTCGTGTATCCTTAAAAAAGTGCGTAGCTTTTTTGTTTGTGTTAAAATTCCTATTTTATTTTGGAACTACGACATATGATGTTAAACCTCAAAGAATATGAATCAACCTTTGTCTATCTTTTCTCTTTTCAATTTTTATATAAAAAGTCTGATTCGTTACATCTGATATCAGAGTAAAGACACGATCAATGAGCATGTTTCGGTGAATTTGAAAACCTTTACGTTACGACCGATATGATGCGATGCAACCTTATTTTTGCACTATGCCTGGTGAGATTTTAAGTTGTGGTCCTTTTAAAAAAAATAAATTTCTACAGTCTAATTGAATTGCCGATTTATAAGTCTCGACTCCCGATTGCTTAAATCTAATCATTACAAAGTATCACCGAAAATAGCCTAGAAAATCGAACAATCAATCAAAATTACATGTCTTTATGGATTCCTTTGTTGAAAAATTTAATTATCTCTTCCTTTTTTATGCTATTTCAACCAAAAAATTACTCCATATAATGCCGAATTCAACAAAATTACACAACAATAATACCCAAATCAAGTTAACTAGGAAATTTAACTTTTTTTGTTGCAATCAAAAAGCCAAATATAATTACTGTATTGAGAATGTAATAATTCCTTTTCCGAAGCTTTTACATTATTTTGCTTTCTCATACCTCATTTTGAAATATTTTTTCACACGCACCTTGCATTAATTTTATTTTTCATTGGCATTTCTAGTAATTCTCAAGGGGACCCTTTTTTTTTGTAATTGTACTTTGTAATTTTTGGGTCCTAAGCAGTAGCCCTTCTCGCCCACCTTAAGGACGGCCCTAAAGGACGATCATTACGAGATGAGTCAAGTATTTTTGTCTAACTTGTGTGACCTTGAAACAAGAAGGGTTAGTGGTGGTTATTATAATTCTGAATACCAGTCAAAAGTATGAGATATTTCTTGAGATGTCTAAAAAATGCGGTTCTTTTGCAAGAAAGTTTTATTTTTATTTCTTTGAAAACCTATATAATGTAGTTGTGATGCGATGCAACCATGTTATTGTACTATGATTGTTGTTGAAGAGGAAAATCCGGTGGTGGAAGCAATTGAGGTAGAGCTGTTGAGGTTGAATCAGGATGCATAGAGGAGGAACATTCCCTAGGTTAAATCTCTTTCACTTTGGTACTAAGACTCACAAAAATCATGAAGTTTGTAGGGGAGATTGATTAAAAGGAGGTGATTGTGTTGATAGATTTGAGAGCAACGAACAACTTTATTTCTTCATCCATTGTGCATAACTTTGCTAGTTGTGAGAAATTTTGGGGTGGTCTTTGGTACTAAAATAGAGATTGTAGGGAAAGGGAATGTAAGAATGCGAGTTTGAAGTTGAGGTTACATCATATTCTTTTTTTAGAGCATTTGAATGTGGTAGGTTGAGAATGTATATATATGAAATTCATGTGGAAGGTGAACGAAATTGAGGTGGTAGGTTGTGAATTGAAGTGGTAGGGAGAACCGTGAGAACCAATTAGGCTTCAAAAAAATTATGATACTATTGGGAAAAAAAGTGTTACTTTAAGAAAAATTCTGAAAAAAAACACAAAAAATTACTTTTTACTAAAAAGGTGTTACTTATGGGAAAAAAGGTGTTACTGTATTTTATGATACTATTGGGAAAAAAAGTGTTACTTTAAGAAAAATTCTGAAAAAAAACACAGAAAAAGGTGTTACTTTTTACATAAAAAGTTTTTTTCGAAAAAAAAACACATTTTATGCTAAAAAGTAACAGTTTTTTTTAAAACAAAAGTAACATTTTTTTGTTCAAAAGTAACACATTTTCTATAAAAAAGTAACACATTTTTATCAAGGCGATTGGTTCTCACGGTTCTCATATAAGCTTGGTTCTCACTGGAACTTGACCCTATATGGGGTCAAGTTCCAGTGAGAACCAAGCTTATATGAGAACCGTGAGAACCAATCTCCCCGATAAAAATGTGTTACTTTTTTACAGAAAATGTGTTGCTTTTGGACAAAAAAATGTTACTTATGTTTTAAAAAAAAGCTGGTACTTTTTAGCAAAAAAATTGTTACTTTCAGAAAAAATTATTTTTTTCAAAATATCAAACATTTTACAAAAGTAACACGTTTTTTCTGAAAAGTAACACCTTTTTATGTAAAAGTAACACCTTTTTAGGAGTTTTTTTCAGAATTTGTTTATTAAAGTAACACTTTTTTGCCTCATATTATCATAAAAAACAGTAACACCTTTTTAGTAAAAAGTAACACTTTATTGTAAGGCAAATTGATTCTCACGGTTCTCATATAAGGATGGTTCTTACTAAAACTTCTTCCTATTTATATATATGTGCAAATTTGTAGTATTTTTTTGATGACATACTTGGAGCCACTATAAGCCTTAGAAACGGCCTCTGGAGATGAGCTTTAGTCTTGTGATCTTAGTAAAGATATAGGATGGTTCGAATGACTCGTGTGTCGACTATAAGTCTTAGAAAAGACCTCTGGAGATGAGCATCAAGGTAAGCTACTTGGGGCCACACTATTCACCAACCTTGTTATGTGGGGAGGGAAGATGTGTCCAAAAAAGCATTTCGGACATTAGAAATTCCTATTCATACCCTTCAATTTGACTTTTGCACCGACAATATTTCAATCGTTCATGAAAGTATCTGGAAATTTGTAGTGTTTTTTTGATGACATACTTGTGGACAATTTAATAAAAGAGGATCACATACAACATTTGTGGTACACTATCTTTTCGTAAATGGGTACAAGTGTGAGATTGGGATTGCCAAGGTGGCATACCTATGTCATGTACTTTCCTTGGCCATACTTGCTACTACCGAATTTTGTATCAGAGGCTATGTATAGATATTCAAGGCCTTTCCCGAGAAACACGATACTTTTGGGTGGAGTAAGGATGCAACAAAATATTAATGAATTTGAAACAACAGTGTGTTTTGGAAACCCCACACCGTTGAGACTGTCGTTTTGAGTAGTGGAGTAGGTTAAACGTATTACAAAATCTAACACCCCATAGACTGTCGTTTTGATGGCCATAATGTTCGTCATGATGATTTGGAACCCTATTTGATGGATCAAAAGTTTTTGGTTAAGATCAATCAAAGGAGCCTACAACATATAGGAACAAGAGAGGTTGTTGCATGGGTACCAGAATTGGTTACAAAACTAATGGGTTTTGATTTTGTGATAGTGTAAAATCCGAGAGCATCAAATCGGGTAGCAAATGCCGAATGCTCAATCTGGAAAGCCTTATGAATCATTGAATTAGGCACATTACTCGGTGCCAATGGGGTCGATTAGGAAATCCTTTAGTAGACCAAGAATCGATGTACATCTAGTTCGCATAAAACAAGTGGTCCAGTGGGTAGTGAGGTGCATGCTTAAGTGCGTCTTGCGCAATAATTCACTCGTTTGTACTTCTTACAAATCATGATCACAATTAAATCTTTGACTCTATTGTGACTTCTGTAACTTCTATTTCTTTGATTAGGATACCGAGATTAGTAGACATGCCTAAAGAGTAAAGGCGTACCTAAAAATTATTCAATTACATATTCTTGATCTTGTTTCATGTTAGCTACTTGTTTTTTATATGCCCACACATACAAACACCCCTCAAAGGTGCAATTTTTTCTAAATTGTTTTGATTCTATCTTGCTCACAGGGACACACAGGCTGTGTAAATACGATTGCATGGAACTCAACAGGTTCACTCCTGATATCCGGCTCAGATGACACAAGAGTGAGTCTCTTTGTCAAATCTGCATTTCTCTCTGGTGAATTGGCCATGTTTTTCTATGAATTGCAAAGTGAAAGTACAGGAAATGAACGTAAGTAAAAACAAAAACTAAAACTCCTTAAGAAAAATCATTCCTCAAATTACGGTTCGTTGGGAAGAAATCTATTAGAACATAGGAAGCTGTCACTTTTGCAAATAGATATATAACCAATACTGCCAATGATGTGTTTATTTGGATATTAACCAAGAAAGGGATGAGAAAGAGAGAGGAGAGAGAGAGAGAGAGAGAGAATAATAGTGCTGTCTTGTCGAAGTCCCTTCTTAATTGTAATAGGTGACAGGGAACTTACGCTTGTGGTATCCACTATTAGTAGCGGCGGAGGATAAATACAAAATAACTTTTTCGCCCCATATATTTTACATCAACTTTAGAGCCTAAACATTAGTAATTAAACTAAACAAAAACAAATACCATCAAATAGTTGAAGCCCTAGGCACCTTGCACATGCCCAGATTGCAACTGTCAAGCATCAGTATCTGAAGAAAAACAACTCATGTATTAAGTTGTTGAATAATGGACCAACACATAACAAAATCTTTGCATTTATTTCTATATTGTTTCTGCTTGCAGATTAATGTTTGGAAGTACGTTGGTCATAAGCTTTGGACTAGCATTGATACAGGTCATTCTTCCAACATATTTTGCACGAAATTTATACCTGAGACTTCTGATGAGATTGTGGCATCTGGGGCTGGTGATGCAGAGGTAAAATACATGGTTTTAAATATTTGAAAATTTGCACTGATATGGAAAATACTGTTGGTTACAAGATCTTTTGGTTTTAGGTTCGTGTGTTCAATTTATCTTGCACAAGTGGAGGACGTGTTGAAGACAGTCCTGTTACTCCTTGTGCTCATTTTCAGTGTCACACTAGGAGAGTGAAAAAATTAGCGGTGAGTTTTTCTATTTTATTTATTAGTGTTGAGCTTCAAAAGCTAAACAAGCATGGTTTTAATATTAATATATGAAAATCAGGTTCTCTAATGTTGTTGCAACCTGAAATTGTGGAATTGAATAATCTTTGCATCTTTTCTGTATATATACCTACTGTGTTCCTTGTGTCTTTGACATTAGGTTGAGGTTGGAAATCCTAATGTTATCTGGAGTGCTAGTGAAGATGGAACATTAAGGCAGCACGATTTTCGTGAAGGTTCTTCATGTCCTCCTGCTGGATCCTCCAATCAAGAATGTCGCAGTGTACTGGTGAGTAATGTATCCATTAGATTTTCTTACATTGGGCAGAGAAATTGATCCATATGAAATTGTTTTAAAATTTGAATTGTTGGTTGCTTTTTGTGTTGGGAATTAGCTTATCACGTTTCATATAATTCTTGTTGAAAGTTTTTAACAATAAAAAGCTTATGGTTTAGCCTTCGTTATTGGTATGGCAGCTCTGCCCTTTTTGACGTTGTCAACAAATAAGGTTTTGTGATTATTTGGTTTATCAATAGCTGTAATTGGTCAAAATTCCTGCTACCTTCCATCTCTTAAAGTTTGTTTGCTTCTATTATTGGCTTCCTCTTTTTGTTCATTTGTACTTTCTCCCTACTTTTGCTTTTGGATCTAACCTTTTTGTCATCTATAGGGGAAAGCATACTTTTATATAGCTTGAGGTGTGAAACGAGGCGGTAGTGGATCCCACTAAAAGCCTGTGACACGATCTGTTTTAAAGGGATCAAGCCCGTAAGTTTCATAAAAGGGTTAACGGAACATTAAGAAAATGAGCTGGCCAATGGGGTTTTAACACTATGTTTGGATACCAAATTAGGAGAGAAAAGTAAGGGGAGGGGAAGGGAAAGGTAGGGGAGGGGAAGGAGGGAAAAGACTCCATTGTTTGTATAGGGAGAAAGGAGAGGGGATAAAAAGGAATTTTCATTTTCCCTTTCCTCTAACGGAGCGATTTGGATGTTAACAACATGAAGGGATTTAATCACTCTAAATCCCTTCCCTCCAAATCGTCTCCCTCCCTTTTTGCTATCAAAACAAGGGGATCTCCATCCCTCCAAATCCTTTCCCTTGTTTTCCCTCTATTTCCTTTCATCCAAACAAGGCCTAACATTTCTTCTTGTCTTGATGTTACCTACACTTCTTAACGGCCGATTAGCGGATCCTCGATTTCATGTTACACGCATTTTTTAAGGGCTATTAATGGCTGCTCAACTTCATATTACACATTTTTAATGGGTCAATTGTATTTCATATTACGCCTGACATCTAACAAAGAGTCAAGGATGATTCTGCATGGTTCTGGTTCACTATTTCCACAAAGACTTATACTACCAAAATTTCAAAATAATACTCCATTTATTTTAGTCATTTTCGATAAACTACAGGATAATGCAGTAAGAGTGAATGTCGATGATCATAACTAGTTTACTGTATTATGCTCTAAAAAAGACAATCACTCTGGTATAATGTTGGGTTGACTAAAAGTATTATTTGAAGGCCAAACAATAATCATTATTTTCATGATTTTATTATAGCCTATGTCTAAGACTGAATTAGAAAATAGCATAGAAGTTATAATATTGTAATTACTAAAGGAAGTCACAAAATGATAGATTAGCTCTCTCCATTCATAGAAAGTTTGACATCTAACAATGCTCATCAACATACCTGCCATAAGATGCCAGTGTTATAGTTTTATGCTGAAATTTGTTCTGAATTTTAGGTAGTAGTTCATCATTATTATTTTTAATATAATTAAAATAAATGGGTGAGGGCGGGCTGGTCATATGGGCTTCTGACCCAGTCCGACAAGTTTGTTTTTGTCTGGGGTCCAGCTCTGGTAATAAGTTTCCCCCAACCCGCTCCTTTCTCTATATATAACCCTTCTGAAACCCTATACTTCAGGAATCTTGTTGGCTTATTGTTGTCTTTTCTTCAGCATTTTTTCGTCTTTTACTTTGCCTTCCCTTGATCCTCAGCCTGTCAAATCGGTTGAATTTGAATATGATAGTGTACTCAATCTGTCCCATTGAATTTGCTGCATTTGTCCTCAAAAGCTCCCACATGGTGAAATGGAATGTAGCAAGCTCAATAGAATGAAGGAGTATGTGGCAGTGGCACTTCCAGCAAAGCTTATATAAATTATAATGATTGACACTAGCCAAGTTTTTTTGTCTTTATTGGTTTCAGTTTGCTTCTATTACAGGTTCCTATAAACAAAGACGTTTGTTACTTTTTGGTGCAAAATATATCCTTAACTTAATATGTTACCATTTCCAAAGAAAGACCTCTTTGATCTTTGGTGGTCATTGCAAGTTGCAATCAAGGGTTGGCCCATGTATTTGATCACTATACTTTAGCAAATTATGGGTGTTTTGTGGAAGTGTTTTTCAAGATAATAGCATAATACTTTCACATATATTGATATATTATGAAGACTTTTACCTCAAAAGTAGCCAATACATGGAATTGGTGATATGAGGGGAGTGAGGAGATTACCTCTGTTTGCTATATTGTTCATAACTAAAAAATTTCAAATGTTATTCTTAGGGAAAGAGTTATACTCCCTTTGGCCAAATTAGTTCCCACTATTTTTTTTGGTCTCCCAACTTGGTTGCAACATTTTCTTATCTGGAAAAGGCTAACCTATGAAACCTTTAAATTAACCCAATAAGCTCATTGTAACCTTACTTCTAGCATTGAAACTATCCCATCAAGCTATTACATAAAGTTTAGCTTAAAGTTCTATCATGTAAGTAATTTGGGATAAAGGGAGTATATGAAATTACTCTTGAGGGTTAATAATATAGTATTTGTCTTTTTGTGGAAGGCTGAAATTTTCTTTCTAAAAGTTCTATTAGTTCTGTACTAACTTCTGGGGTCTAATACCAGCTTGACTTACGTGGTGCCTCAAAAAGGTCCTTGGCTGAACCACCCAAACAAACACTTCAATTGAAGTCCTTTGATATCAGTGCTACAAGACCCCATCTGCTTCTTGTAGGGGGAAGGTGCTTTTCAGACATTTGTTCTCAGAAACTCGTGCATTTCTTTGTTCTTTTTTTTTTTTATTTTTTAATTTGTGTTGAAGAGGCTGGTATAATCTATGTCAAATGCTACTTAATGCTTGCAGTGATGCATTTTCTCGTTTATACGATAGAAGGATGCTGCCTCCTCTGTCGTCGTGCCGGATGAAAAATTCGCCACCTCCATGTGTTAACTATTTCTGCCCAATACATCTTTCTGAGCGGGTTAGTATGCAATTATCACCATCCTTATATTTTTTTTTAATTATATTTAGCATTATTCTTAAGTCTTTTGAATAAATAAATAATTGAACCACTTCTTTCCTTTTAAAATTTTTTTAGATTGCAGGATTTTTGTGTGAAAATCTTTTGCTTAAGTAGTTGTTCTTATTCTTGGGTGTTCTGTACTACTGAAATACTTGGACGTTATGAAATGGGGCATGGTGATTTAATTCTTTTCCTTTTTGCGATAAATTTGTTTAATCTCGATGGAGCCAAAGATTTATAGTTCTTTGGTTTCAGATTATAGTGGATTAAATTAAAATGACTCAAAATTTCATGTGCATTTTGAATTTATGTGAAATTCTTGACGATGTTTGCTACCAAAGTGTAATCAAAAATAACTTCTTGGAGTTACATACTTACATATAGTAGTTACAGTTTACAGAAGGGTGCCAAAAATCTTTTGAGGAGATATTTTTTATGATAATAATAATTTCTTGCATGTGATTGCGTGTTTTGTTTTTGGATTCTTTTTCTTGTTTGTAGCCTTTTTTTTTATTGAAGTGCATTTTTTGTGATCCTTTGCCAGGGACGTTCAAGATTGCATCTGACTCATGTAACATTTAGTCCGGATAGCGAAGAAATTCTTATGAGTTATAGTGGAGAACATGTCTATTTGATGGATCTAAACCAAGGTTTTGGTTTCATACGCTTTCATGTTTATTCTGTTTTCTTATCTTCCTTCAGTTGGGACTCCGGAGCTATCCAAATAATTTTATTTGCTTATGCTCTTTGGTTATTTGAGTTAGGACCATTATTGGAAGTTTTTGTTTTGGTGAGATGTGGAACCGAACAAACTGATTTTTTTTGTTTGTTTCTGTTATCAATATCTGTCTTTTGAGAAAACCGGAGCTATCTAAGGATCTCTTTTGTGTTAGCTATCTTTTGTGATTAATAGCCAATACTAAACCATTTACTTACTAAACAAGTATTTAATTGTCTGGAAAGTCGAATGCAAAATTTGGATTTCCTTGATTATTCATGAACTCTGTACATCTAACTGAAAAATCATTTGCTTTTTCAATGATGGTAAATTGTAATGGACAATGGTGGTAATGATTTGCTAGACGTGTATATTTTGTAGTTCTTTGATGACATTATTAGAACTGTGACATGATTTCCGTCGCTTATGTACATTCATCCAATAAATTTGTTAGCAGATACTGTTCTGGACCTAGTTTCATGTAATACTACCAAACAAATTCCACTACAGCTGAGCTAACTTTTTTCTTCCCTTGTTGTGCCTGTTAGTGGGTGCACTGAGGGAGTTTAGTGTGTGTATGGACCCATTCTTACCCTCTACTAGAAAGATTTGACCTCATTAACTCTGTTTCACATTTTTAGAATTTCATATTTCATTTTTCTGATTGTTTCTTTTTTAGATTTACAGTTCTTTGGTTTCGGATTATAATGGACTATTTACATGGCTTATCAAATTATGTGCACTTATTTGTGTGAAGTTGTAGATAGTGTTTGCTATTAAGGTTCAATTAGAAACAATTGTTATCACTAACTTGGGTAAGGTTGTGTACATTTGATCGCCGTATCCTGCCAAGGTGGGAGCCACTGGCATCGGTATAATTGAATGTTGTGTTGAAATATTTGGGGCCAGTATAAAATGTTCTCCTTATCTATCCTCTCTTTAATGTTTTCTTCTGTTGCTTTTCTTTTGGGTGGGTTTAGGCAGTGGAAATGCTATGCGGTACACGTGTGGAGATTTTGTAAAGCATTGGAGCTTTCTTCCTATTAATGGAGTAGAAATCACCTCAGCAAAAAACTGTTCTACTGTGCAGGTATATTTTGGAATGTCTTGTTTGTTTTGTTTGCATTCTAGTGAGAAGTTCTGTATGATCAACAGTTTAATTCTGTCATCTCAGCTTTGCAAAAGCAAAAAACTTTTGGACTTTGCAGAAAAATGCTTAAAAGAGGGGACAGAGTATTATTATGGAATTGAAGCATGCAATGAAGTTCTTGATGGAGGTTATAGAATTGATTCTCAGCTTAAGCATGATTTTCTTTGTACACGTGCTGCCTTGCTTCTTAAGGTTTAGTAGCAAAATCTTGGGTGATATAGGCAAAGTTGTTTTATCTAATCAGGGCTATGCTTATCGATGAGGTGTTCTCATTTTTCAGAGGAAGTGGAAAAATGACACTCACATGGCTATAAGGGATTTAAGTCGAGCTCGAAAAATTAATTTATCTTCATTTAAAGTATACTTCTGCATGTCTGAAGCTTTATCTCAGGTGAAGATTTGTTCTGTGTGCTATGTACCTGTTTGATATTATCAATGCATTTATTTGAAATTGTATAACTTGGGCATCCGGCAATCTTTAATAAACTGGGATCTGTGCAAGATCTTTGTAGTCTCTTAATTAGGATATTAATTGATGGGTCAATGGTTTTAGAAAATGAATATTAGTTGCTGAGAGCCTGAGAGTGTTCCTCTAGATTATCTATTCGGGGCAACTAACTACCGACTTTTAGCAATAGATAACACTTTTTCTGCAGACAAGTCATTTTCTCCCTCTGTATGTGTAAGCTAATAAATTTGTCCTTTTGCCTTTATTTCTTTAAAGCCTCGTCCAAGATTTCATAATTTAGAGTATGGATTTTATGGTTGACTTATCTGATATTGCTGGTCAGTGACTTTCTCAAGAAGCTGATATCCTGAAACTAAAATGTTATATTCATTTTTTCGTCCAAGGGACATTCCTTTTCCAACTTTCATGGATCTGAAAACTTTTGGGAGTCTTGCTTGATTTTATAACAAACTTTTGGACACCGGAGGATGGATGAAGTTTTGATCACAGTGCTTATAAGTAGGAAATTTGCACCATTTGGCGCTTGTTTTGACTTCCTCAGACCTTTTCCTGTTTTCTTTTGAGGATGTAATAAGTAATCTTAGGATCTCATTTGGAAACAAATTTAGCTGACCTCATATTGTTTGGGATTAAGGTTTTGGCATTGTTGTATATAGAAACAAATTTAGGCCGATACTTCAAATTCTGTTTCAGTCTATCTTTTTCTTATTTTGAAGTTAACAATAATGTGATCAAGCTATCTCTCTTTTTCATGGTCTTGCTTTTGTTAAGCCTTTGGAAATGAGAGGTTTGTTGATGCTTTTACTTCCCAGAGTATTGCCATTACTTCTAATTTTAATTTTTGTTCGTACATCATCCTGGCAAGCAGTTGGGCAAGCATAAAGAAGCCCTAGATTTTGCTCTAGCAGCTCAATGTCTGGATCATTCAAATGCTGAAGTCTCAGAAAGGGTGGAAAGTATTCGAAAGCAGCTTTCAGCAGGTCTTTTCAAAACATATTGTTAGCTTCTCTATTCTTTCCTGGAGTTAGGGATGTAATTTGTTTTTCTAAAGCCTAGTATCCCTAGTCTTAATCAATAGCTTTTAATAAGGTTGCTCAAACATTTTAACGAAGATGTTCAATTTTTTTCTTGTATCGAAAAATGGCCGGAATACTCTTATTTCTTTCAAATTTGCTGCAGTTTTGAGCTGAACACTATTGTCGTTCTCTTTTCAAACAATATTATCTGTTACTATGTGGAAAATTATGTGGAAAATTGAGATTGTCATAGAGCTTATTGTACATCGTGATTAAATTAATTGCCTGGTTAATGACTCTTGTCAACTCATTCTTGATTTATAGATTCCTTTTGTTTTAACTACTCGACAGTGAATTTTTGTTTTCCTTAAATTTTATCTGTTCCAAATTCGTCCATATGTTGGAAATCTTTGTTAATTTATAAAATTTACTTGTCTCTCATTCTTTTTACTGCATTTTTCAAAAATCTTGTGGAAAATATTATTCAGAGTGCCATGTCATTGCCAATTTTAGTGGTCTTGTTGCTTATAAATTAGTTTAGCTATCATTGGTCAGTTCTTGTTGCTTATAGTCTTGGGTATTTGTGGCCTTTGTGGGAGTTAGTGCTATACTAATGAGTACCCTCTGTGTCATGAATTTTCCATGATCACAGCTTTTGTTAATTTGTTCAGCGTATGCTGAATTCAACACTTCTGCTTTACTGCTGCTGTATAACATATCTTTTGATTGATTATATATGTTCCTTTTGCCAGTTTTTAGGGAGTGTGGGAATGCTAACTTGAAGAATTGACAATTTTCACTATTCCGTGTTTTGATGGTGATCCATTGTTGTATCTGATGAATTTAATTTTGGAACACTTTTATAGCCGAAGCTGAGAAGAACAAGAAGTCAAATGATGTAGGATCCAAGCATGAACCATATGCTGACAGATTGATATCATTAAGTGACATCTTTTACCGCTCAGAGGCTAACAGTGATGCTTCACAAGAGGGTCCGAGATCCGAGAGAGATGACTCTGACTATGACGAAGAACTGGAGTTGGATTTTGAAACAGCAATGTCAGGTGATGAGGGTCGTGATGATGAACAGAATGTCCTTCATGGAAGTTTGAATGTGAGAATTCATCGAAGAGCTGATTCAGCTAGAGAAGCCAGTGCTTCAAATGGTTCATGCGGATCTCCATCTTATCAAAAAGAGAGCACGAGTTATCAGGTTTCGACAACTAAAGCCATCTTTTAGCTTTTGCATGTAGGATAGATGCATGATTTTATCCTCGGATGTTTCAGTCGTTGTACTTGTTTGCACGTAGTCCATGCAAATCTGCACTAGTTTGAGCCTTAATATCTTGCATTATGCATAATTAAAAAGCATAAAAGTTGATATTGTAAATCTGCACAATTAGACGAATTTAACGAGATTCCACTTAAATATGTTTTTTCTTGCATATAAAGAATATTGAATTGGACAAAACTAGTTGATGAATGATGTTTACTATTCAAGTGTGTAATCTAAAAGAACTGAGGATAGTTCATAGTATATACTCGGCTGCTCTATTGGTCTCTAGAAATTGTGTTGTTCATTTACTACAATATGTAGTGTTGCTTTAGTTAGTTCTCTGGTTGCTCTTTGCATTTTTAACGCAAGTAAAAAGCTGAGTTCAGCTTCTTTACACTTTGTACCATGATTTTTTATTTGGTTAATTTGGTTTCTTACTTCTTAGATCATTTGTGCATTGCAGCCAGAAGCTGTCATTGATATGAAACAGAGATATGTTGGTCACTGCAATGAAGGAACTGACATAAAACAAGCTAATTTTTTGGGCCAGAATGGTATGTTATTCTCCTGTAATGTAAAGCACTGTAATATACATGCTTCATGTTCTTGGAGATGCCAGAATTGTTTCATGTTCCAACTTCACATGTCTCATTTTTGATACATGCTTTTCACCTCTCCTCTCTTGGAGACACCCCCAGTTTGTACGTTTGAAAGAGAAAGTTTTGCTTTTTTCCTATATCGAAATATGAGGAGCTCTCATGGATTCTTGGTCATGAATGTGTCATATAGTGATTTTACAATGCTGTAAAAAGTAGACAAAGTGATAGCTTTATTCAAATTCTTCATGATTTGAAAATTTGAAATGGAAAATAGAATACTGATAGAATTAGCGTGCCCCCCCCCTGTTCCATTGAATTCTGTCCTACTGTGGACTATTAAGACTATGTCTTGTGTCTGAAAAGTCAACCCATTTGCGGCAGATAATTGTAATTTTATATGCTCTATAAAATGAAGTTTGATTATCATTTGAAAATATACGTGGCAAGGTCACATTGGTTCAAAATGAAAACATCTTTTTGAGTATAGAACCTCTCGCACTTTACTAAAAACTCACTCTTATTTAAAATCTCTTAAATTTGTTGAGAAAATATGAATTATTGCGACCTAAGCTATAGTGCAGATTATCGCCTCCATTAGGGATGGCAATTCAGTCCGACTCCGACTCGATCCGAGGAAAATAATCCGATTCGAGTCCGAGGAAAAAGTCATCTGACTCCGCCTCCGACTTTACGATCCGAGTCCGAGTTAGAGACGGACCGGAGTTGGACCTTAATAAAAATTCGACACTCCGACCCGACTCCGACCCTGAAGAGAATCAGACTTTGAATTTGACTTTTACACCAATATTTTGTTTCCTTTAAATCTCTAGACGTCATTAATTCAAGCTCTCGCTTATACTAATTGTAATTTTCGATTTTGAAAAACTGCTTGGTATTTCTATTTAGATTATGAATCAAAATAGGACAAATCAGATCAAGAGAAATAAAATACGCCAAATCAAAATGCAAGAAAATTTTGTTAAGTTGTAACTTGTAGTAAGACTATTTCTCTTGTTAAACTTGAATTCCAAGTACATTTTTTTTGTTAAATTGTATTTGAAAAATATATTTTGTTAATTTTGTATGCTTTAAAATCATTAGTACAATTATCACAACGATACTGTTTGATAATAATCCGACTCCGCATCCGTTGGAGGTCCGAGAGTCCGATTCGGGGCAAACTTGGAGTATGAGTAATCCGACTCCGAGTGGAGGTGGACTGAAAAAAAAACTCCGACTATTATCCAGAGTAAAGTCGGAGTATGTATAATCCGAGCCGAGTCTGACCCATTGCCATCCCTAGCCCCCATCACTATATTGGGATTTGGGACCATATAGTAAAGGTCTTTGAACTTACCACGAGCTCCCTATCGCTAAACCATCCGTATTGACCGTGAAAGCATTTCATGATAGTTACCTCCACCGCGACCGATACCGTTTATTTGCACTTATCATCACATTGCATCAATGTTATACCTACCTCTTCCATCTTAGTACTTGTGTGAGTTCGGATTTTTTTCTGCAGCTTGGATGGAATATTTTATTTTCAAGGTGCTTGTAATCTACGTAAGGATGTCCTTGTGGTAACTGTTCGTATTATAAATTGCAGGTGATTATATTGCAAGTGGAAGTGATGATGGAAGATGGTTTATTTGGGAAAAGAAAACTGGAAGACTGGTCAAAATGCTCCTTGGAGATGAAGCTGGTAACAATCTTCATGTTCTACCTTTTTGGTAGAAAAACATTTGTTCTCATGGAATGTACTTCTATGAAGTAGTTATGTTTTGTATTTATCACTTTCCCTCTGATTTCAGTGGTTAACTGTGTTCAATCCCATCCATTTGATTCTGCTGTGGCTACCAGTGGAATAGATAGTACGATTAAGGTGAGTGTGCTGAAGGAGACTAGTCTGATTTAGATATTCCTTCAAGTTTTTTTTCTTTATTTCTAAAGAAGAAATGATGATGCATTTGATTGATTCTCTGTGTTATCTAGATTTGGACTCCTATTGCTCCAGTTCCGTCTATGGTAGCTGGTGGGTCAGCAGGTCCCGATACATCCAATGTCTTGGAAGCGATGGAAGGCAATCAACGTAGCTTGTGTCGGGAACGTGAAACTACTCTGTAAGATTTACTCTTTGACACATTTATGACGGAAAATAATTTTGAGAGACACAACTTTTTTTAAAAAAATCGTTCTTTCATGGGCTGCATTTGAATCCTTGAATAGTTACAGGCTGGCTTCGTTTTATTTATTACCCGTTGCCTACCTTTAGTTGCTTATGTTAACCTCAGAAGCCTTGTTTCTTGTTGGAGAAACCTATAATAGGCCTTTTTCAAGCTTCATACTGTGGAATTGAGGATGCCATAATCTTCTTGAAATATTGCTTTCTAGTATAATTGGAAAGTCTGGCCTTGTGAAATAAGATGTCCGTTTCATACTTTCATTAGCACATACCAAGTTCCCAATGTCGTCTTACTTTTAAGATCCCTATTTAGACCAGACATAGTTACATGGAACGTGGAACGTAGCCACATTCCGCGATCCGGGAACGTTTGTTCCCCAGTCACCACGAAACACGACCCAAATCGCTCTAGGTGACGTCCCGGTTTAGAAGACCTTTTGTAAAAGTTATTTTGGCCTTCATTTACATATTAAAGAAAAAAGAAGGTAAAAAAAATCGAGATCAAACCTAGAAATCTAAAAAAACCTACTTGAAAATAAATTTTTGAAGCAAAATAATCGTTTTAATTTAATTTTGTTTTCAAATATATATTTTATGCATAATGTATCTCGTACCCAATCTTTCTCGAGTCAATCTAGGTTGTGTTCCGTGTTCCCGTTCCAAATCGAATGTCGCTCCTGGTAACAATGAGACCAGAACCTAATTTACTTGGTTGCATTAAAGTGCATTAGGGTTCTCTACTTGATTTGCATCGTGACTGTATACTTCTGTTTCATTAGCTTAATTTTTTCTTCTGTAAAGTGACATTTGAAGTTTCTTCTTTGTTCTACGCCTACCTTGCGATTAATTAGTTTTATTGTATTTGTACTAACTTTATATCCAAGAACTAAAATTGATTCCCATAACTAAAATTGATGCTCGTATTTCTCCTTGCCGAAAGTTCAAGAATGAAACTAAATGTTTGTTAATTGGAAAAAGAATGACTCCTTAGATGTAATAGTTATTTGTAGGTTTTGAGTATGCTGAACTGAGTGATTTAAGGTTGTTTTATGATTTTCTGTGGTTAGCTTTAGGAAGTTCTGACGCCAGTGGCATTGTAATGTAATATGGATGCCATGGATGAATTTCCAAATGTCACTAACTCCCTATTATCATCTTATATCTCAGCTGCATAATCTGGTGTATGGAATAAGGAAAACCTATCCTGTCTTTTTTAGCCTCCATGTACCTGTTCTAATTCTATGCACAACGTGCTGTCAATAATTTAGGTATTGTTAGGTTTGGTGGAAATACCTGGAACTTCAAGATTTTGTGAGCAAAAGTTTTGTTCTACAAATATACATTTACTTTTATTAAACCTTATTATCTTTATTATCTTTATATATACTATTTTAAACCTTATTCACTTACGTGGTCCTAGCTTTGCTTGAGACAGTACAAATCACTATTATTGGTAATTTTTTTGAGTCCCTCCCTTATAAGAACTTTCACAATGATTTCTTCTAATGGGTTTCGGGGTTATATGGGTTTTTGTCTAGGTTTTTTTACTGTTTCATTTTGTCTTGTCCAAATTCTGTCGCAGTTAATTAAAAAGGTTCACTTGGTTAGAGTTCTGACTCTGCTTTAGCATGTGTAGCGTCTGTTTGTTCTTTAGATATACATTTACTTTTTTGTTCAACAAGCCATTTCCATCTTAGCAAGGTGCCACCACCCTAACAAGGATGTCCAACCATGGCTAATTAAAATAAAAAACCAACTTGCCATGCTCAAATTCCACCAACAAATGCTCCAATCACATCACAAGCCAATTAGAATCATGCAACTTAACAAAGACAGCCAAGCTACAAGCAAACATGTCTTGAAAGTACCGCAACTTCACATCATTGTCCGACATCCTATAAAATCACATAAGAACACATCTCACCAATGAAAATTTACTGACCAATTTGTTGTGTCATTGCGCTTCCATGAAGCTTCCCCCTCATTACCTATGAAACCACATAAGGAAACACTTTCTAAACTTGCCCAATAGCCTTTTTTTTCGAATACGATATTTAGGGCTTGTTAAATGGCTCTTTAGTATCAACATAGGTTTTTTAGAACTTCGGATGGTGTTTATCTCGCAAAACAAGCAAATCTAGACTAAGAGTATTTGACAAATCCCTTGCGTTACCTAAGTCAGTATTTTGTAGCAAGTGGAGGTGTTAGATTTAGGGAAACTCTATTGACGAGAATTTGATAAAGTGAAAATTTTCATGGACCTGGGGTTCTATATATGGATCTTGGATATTCTTTGTGCTGGAATATCCAAGCTTTTCTATGGGAAGAGAACAAAGATAATTCTCTCGCCTCGGTTATGTATTTCAGAGTAAGTGAATATTGAATCCCCTTCCTCGTGGGTCAAAAAGTTGTATTTATAAGATTTACCTGCTGTGTAATTAAAAGATTTTGGTGGCGCTAACTTCTTCTTTGGTCTTGTCGTCCTCATGTGCTTAGCGTTGTGTGTTCTTATTGAGTAAAGCCCCTTACTAAGTGAGCCTCTAAGTAGAAGCTAAGCCCAACCGATACAGTTTTAGATTTCAATTTTACTAATTAGATTAGTCCCCTTTGACAGGACATAACTATGTAAATGTTTTTGTTGCTTTCTGCTCAAGTGACAAATTTAGGAATTATGATTTGTTTGTTTCTCTTGCTTGTACTTTTTTGAGAATGCACGTGTTATATATGCTTGACTTTTTGATTCCCATGCTTCTTGTGTTGGGTTCTAACTTCTAAAACACTTCTAATGTACAGGCCCTTTGAGCTGTTGGAGAGGTTCCGCATGCATGATTTTACTGAAGGAACGTTACATCCTTTTGAGTGTGCGCAGAGCTAGTTGCCCCCACAATTTTAAGGTTAGTCTGATGGATTATTTCACTTAAAATTTTGTGCCAAATTTCCCAGTATCATATTTTGTTCCTTGAAAAGTTCTTGCAGAGTCCTAATTATCTGTATGATTCTTGACAGTAAGTTCATGAGTTGACTTTTTTTCGATTGGAGTTCAACTCATATCATTAGGTTTAGATTTATTTCCTCTAGGAATTTTCAGTATTCATGTGTATTACGAACCCTGCTCAACTTCCACAAAATGCAGTATGATGTCGAATAAACGTCGAATTTGACACGTGTCCTATCCTATCTTCATTGAGCATATAGATTGTGATACTTTCACCTTTCACCTTGCTTCTCAAAGTTTTTCTTGATCATTAATTTACATTTATCCTCTTTCCATGCTTAAACATCATGTTACATTTTCATTACAATGTTATACTTATAATATTGCCCCAATGTCATTAAAGTTGCTTTTGCGTAGGTGGGGTAAAAAAGGATGGTCGGATGCATATACAAGATTACAAGTGGTTGTTTTAGTAATAAATGTCTAGATATTATAAAGTAATGTAGTAATTGCTATGGGGTTAAGTCTTCGTACAAACTATCAACCCACTATCTATGATAGGTACGACATTTTGTACCCATTGTTATCCAAGTTACACCAATAACATACCATATTTGCTCTAATTGGTGGTGGTCTGGTGGAAGTCGCTAGTTGCCTTTTATGGCTGCTAGAAATCGTTGATCGTAATTATTTTATTTTTTTATATTCATTTTGAAATTGTTGATATTTGTTTGTTTTATAGATCCAGTTAATAATTGTTGATCATCGTTTACTATATAGATTTAGTTAGAAATCATTGACCCTCTTTGTTAATGAAAATGCAGGTGATTAATAATATTATGAGCCGGATTCTGCTTGTTGGTTGATCAACCTGAATAATTTCACGGCATACTAAAGCATATGCAAAATTTATTCTTCTCTCTCCTTGACTGAAAGGATCACAGGAAGATGTAGATGGCAATGTGTTTATGTAAATTGTGTGGTTTCAACACAAAAAATTAAGTAGTCTGAAAAAAATAGGCTTTTTAAGCAGAAATTGCAACTGTAATTGATTCAATTTTTCTTTCAAGTAAATAAAAGCTTTTGTTACTCACATCAAGTGTAAAGGAATTTAAAATCAAATAGATTTTATGAAAAATTTCTATGAATAATATACAACATTTCACTGATTTTCCTATAATAACACTAATTTTTAAATTCATTGTTTTTTTTACTTGGAGTATTTATTTATAGTAGGTTACCCATACAATATTTTTTTATTCCAAAGTAGATTTAAAGGAGAAGAGTAAGGTAAAATCAAACTCAATACAAAGGTGTAACAAAATTACATCAAAGCGCTCTCGGCAGATGTGTTTTAGAGCAATAATTCTAGTGAAAGATAAAATATCTACAAATCGCAGAAAGATAAATCTTTCATTGATTATTGGAGTACTTACTATCATTGGTATGATCGTAAGGTTATACATTTAAATCGCAATTTGAAGTCAACAAATTGTATACAACTAATATCGATTATACATTCAGCAATCAATAATCCATATATTTTGTATAAATAATTATTGGAAATTAACAATATTGCATATTTTAATGAGGTCATTGTTTTCTTAAACATATCATGCTAAGCAAATATTAAAATTTTGTTGTCAGCTAAAAAAGCTAAATTTTTAGTGAACTAACTCAACTAAAAGCTTATCATATATACAATCTAATACATCTCTTCATACAAAAGTCCTTTGGGCTAAAAGTGTAGATGCAAGAATGCAACACGTCCTCCTCATATCTGTTGTTGATATTCAAATATCATGTCAAAGAAACAATTCAACCAAAAGCTTAAAGCCCTAAAATATATTATATATTTGTCACGTTGACTGCTGATATCATATCAAGGAATTAACTCAACCAAAAGCTTAAAGCCCTGAAATATATTATATACTCCCACAGTTTTCAATGAGTGGAACACTTGTCTTTGACTATTTACTCTTTAAAATATAGTACATCCACAGATAGAATATTATTTAGTAGAAGTATATACTTTCTTTTTATTCGTTATTATTGTCCCACTAGTATAAAAATTCACGCAATACACAAAATATTACTTCCTCTTCCTCTGTTTCTTAAAGAAGTTCCCACTTTTCATTTTGGAGTGTTTTAATTGTTGTTCCCATAAGGAATCTTTCCATTTATATCACAAATTTTGGACAAAATAACCTCACCCATCTTCATTTTAATATTTTAATAATGATTATGGTCCCCACATATCTTCCACTAACTCCATTTTAACATTTTTATATTCCTTATGGTCCCCACATGTTTCCCACTAACTTCATAAAAACATTTTTTAATTAGTCGTGATCCCCATATTTTTTTCAACTAACTTTCTTTTAATACTTTTTAAATATTTGTGGTCCCCACTTTTCCTCCATTAAATTTATTATTCAATAAAATAATATCTCCACTATCTAAAAGATTCCACTTTTCTTAATTCCCGTCAACATTCTCTATGGAAACATCAATAGGGAACGGAGGGAGTAGTAGATATTATATAAAATAATTTAAAAAATGATGCAAAAATATTATTATTATTATTATTATTATTATTATTATTATTATTATTATTATTATTATTATTATTATTATTATTAAAACTACATATATTTCTTAAAATATTATACTCCATATAAATTAATTATAAAATCATCAGTGTCGCCCCTGGCATTATATGGGCCCTAGACAAATTGAAAGAAGTGGGCCATCTCTATGAAGGGTCGATTTTAAACTTAAACATGTGTTTAGAAAAATAACAAAGATGGACCCTATGTATTATAATTAGCATTCAAAATGTAGATGTATCATATAATTCTTAAATGATAAAAGAACTACTCATAAATTGCAAATTTTTAAGTGTGTATTTCCATTAACGAGCATATTCTAATTTTAGGCACTTTCTAACTCTGAGCCCTAGGCAAATGTCTACCTTGTCTATGGTCAGAAACGGCCCTGAAAATCATTGTTCTTATATTCTGAGTACGCCTTTTTGTATCTTATGTTGCCAAATGATATAAATTGCAGTTCTTTTGCACCTCGTTAGTTGTATACTTGTACTCATGGGCGAAGCCACACCGGGCGACCCAGGCCGGCGTGTTGAAAATGTGATCATTTGTAATTTTGATTTCGGCCCTCCTTATAGGTCAATGGTTGGGATAATATATTTGTAATTTAAGGTAACTGATCAAACCCAAATTTGAATTATTATTATTTAGTAGATAATAAATTTAATTTACATAAATTCTCACATGAGACGGTCTCACGGTGAGACCATTTTAATTGTCTTGGCCCAATGTACATTTATACTTAAAACTTGGCCGAGACCGTCATAGATTAAGACGAGCCCTGGGCCGGCCCAATTTAAGGCGCGTGTAATACACGCGCTCTTTTCCCTCCAAACTTTCCTTTTTTTATTTTTTAATTGGAATTCAAATCAATTGATTGATATAGCATTAGAGTTTTCAGTATCATTACACAATTATTGAACTAATTGAATACATTATATGGACAATTGTTGTTTTGTAATGTAACTCAGTTGTTTGCTTATAATATTCAATTATCTATATAAAATAGATGTTCTCATTGAATGGAGACATTTGCATAACATCAATGTATAATTGAATAAATTAGAAGTATAATTGAAATACATAAAACATCAATTTAATAATGTTTAGTTTTTAAAACTGAGACATTTAAAGTTGAATTGTGTAATCTATGAACCTATATTGAATAACTGATAATTGAATAATTTAGAACTACAATTGATATGTATAAAATATCAATTGAACAACAGAATATCAATCATATTATGCTTAAAATCGAACTACAATAGATAATTGAACATTTTAATCTTGAATTGAACAAATTATGCTTAAAATTTAACATTTTAATAGCAGAATTGATCATACATATATCAATGATATTAATATGGACATTATCTTCTTCGTTTTCACCATAAACCACCATCATTCATTAAATCTTCCATTACAGACATTCTTGATGTTTTCTAAAGTTAAAATGTTGATTTTCTTTTAATGTAAGAAAGAATTTCAGATATTTGAAGAGAAAATCCCGTTTTTATTTTGTTTCCTTAATCAGCGTGAGTTTTGGCGGTTTGAAAATAGGTTTCCTTATTAACCGTTTTTAAATTTGGCAGTTTTTTATATTTAATTCTTTTCCCATTTTTTTAATTGCATTATTGAAGGTGGGCTGGAGTGTCTTGGGTCGTCTCAATCTGAGACCGTTTTGGCCAAGACTGGCTGGATGACTTTTTAGTCTTAAAGTTACACTTATAATTAATCTTAAAGTGATCACTTAGACAAAGTGATCACTTAGACAAATGAGCTTACTTGCATAGACTCGTCTCATGGTTAGACAGTTTCATATTAGACGGGCTGATTCAATTTATACTATAAAATCATTACTATCTATCTTTCATAATTTTTCTATCTTAATTTTAAAAGTTCTTTTTTTGGAGACTAAGGAGTCGTTTGGTTGATGTAGGAATTAAATTCCTATGGGAAGTTGTAATTCATTGGAATTTACTTCCTTTGTCAATTTCCTAGGAATTACTTAATATTGTTTGTTTGACAATAAATATTTTCATTTCCTTGGAAGTAATTCATGGGAATAATGACCAAGGGGGTATATGGTAATCTAATTCCTATGTCTCATAGGAATTAACTTCCCTTGGATTTTATAATTCCTAGGAATTTTAGATTTTTTGGCAACCAAACAAATTAGCATAATACTATTTCCCAGGAACTTAAAATTCCAAGGGTAAAAGTGGGTAACCAAACAAGCCCTAAGAAGGCAAATTTATGAAGTAACACTTTGTTTCTTTTTGAAAAAGGGGTAATTATAGGGAAGCTTCAATTCTATTTGTCAAGTATAATTTTTGCTATGATTCAAGTTAATTTCAGTTTATATGATTCAAATTTTCATAGTTTAACTAGTTTTTATATGATAAATAACTTCTTAGTATATCGACAATTCGACCCCCTCTAACTATAAATCCTGGCTTCGCCCCTACTTGTATCCAAATGAAACAATTGCCACGGGAAATAGTTGATACTTTCCTCATTCCTTAAAATGCTTCTCATTTGTTATTTTTAAATCTTCTATTTATTGTACCAATAAAGAATATTTTATTTAGTTTATAAATTCTAGACAAAAATAAACTTGTCATCCTCATTTTAATATTCTAATAATGCTTGTTCCCCACATATCTTCCACTAATGAATATTCTATGTATATCATAAATTTTAGACAAAAATAACCTTACATCCTTATTTTAATATTTTAATAATGTTTTATGGTCCTCACTTCCACTAACTTATTTTAACATTTATATACTCATATAGGATCAAATCAGAAGGATTTTAAAATGAGAAGAATGAGAAGGATTTTGTTTGATTTTTTTTAGTTACTATATATACAAAAAAGGATACTATGTTACAAAAAAAGAACACTTTAAAATTTATGTCATAGTTACTTTTACAATTATGTGTTTTTGGCTCAATCGTGACCATAGATTTTTTTTATTGTTGTGAAATCAAGGGTGTAGAGTCCTTCTCACCCTTCTCATTTTCAACACCCTTCTCATTGAATCCCTCCCCTATATATGTAGGATCATTTACCAACTACAACCTCTAAGTTTACTCAATTTCAAATAAACAGCCGCGAACTTCGTTTATTACCAACTACAGCCTCCAACTTAACAAACATGACATCGAGACAGCCAAAACACCCCATTTTAACCCCATTTTTACCCTTTTTGATGCTTTTGGCTGTCCGATGTCATGTTTGGTAAGTTGGAGGTCAGAGTTGGTAATTAACAAAGTTCAAGCATGATAAGATTTGAAATGACAAACTTATAGTAATATAGTATAATATATATATATATATATATATATATATATATATATATATATATATATATATATATATATATATATATATATATATATATATATATATATATATATATATATATATATATATATATATATATATATATATATATATATATATATATATATATATATATATATATATATATATAGATTTAGGATCAAATGAGAAGGGTCTCAAAATGAGAAGGGTGAGAAGTAATCTGAAGCATCAATTTAAAGATACTAACCGGTTCAATATATCATTTTCTAAAGATACTATGTTCTTAGAAAAAGATATTGTGTTATGAATAAAGGTTACTATGATTATGTATAGTTACTGTCTTCTCTTAATCTTATATAGAACATAGTAACTTTTTAAAATAAACATAGTAACCTTTAATCATAACATAGTATCATTTTCTAAAAACATAGTAACCTTAAATCATAACATAAAATGGAGAAGAAGATCGAAGAGAAAGATGGAGCAGTGATTGTGGTTTTCACGAAGAGAAAAGACTTTGAATAGGAGAGAGAGAACAAGAAAGAGTAATCAATTTTTTCACCCGTTAGATTTTCATAAGATCAATGACTATAAATCCTTCTCATCCTCCTTTTGAGGCCTTACCATGGATCCTCTCCTCTATATATATATATATATATATATATATATATATATATATATATATATATAATAATGGTACATTTATTCTCCCGTGCAATTTTACAGGAAAAATATGAGGAACAACGCCAGTCACAGATTAAGAATATAAATAAATGCGTTGGATAAAAAATGGATTTGATAGGTGCACTTCAATTTATGACCTCTATTTTTCTTCATGTTCACTTTTTTTTTTCTTTTGTCAAATGATGCTTATCTTTTTTTACTTTTAATATTATATTCTCCCGTGCAATTTTACATAATTCTAATTCTATGACATTAATAAGAATCCACTCTTTTTGCTACTTTCTGCAAGCATTTCTAGGTCTGGGGAACAACATTTTTTACTTAACTAAAGCTACATACCAACTTTTAGGCGTATCTCATAACAATTTAGAAAATGGGTCTGGACAACTCAAAAAAGAAGGAGAAGAAGTAGTCCAATCATAAACCCAAAGAAGATTCACTATTAAAATCAATTGGTAATAGTAGCAGTTACTCCTTGAGATTATAAAGTGATACATACTCTTCTCTTTTTCCGATGTGAGACAACTCATATGTAGGTAATACATGGGCAGTAGTTAAATTACCCCTATTAAAATATATTACGAAGTTGTAGAATTCAATTTACCAATAACATATTTATTTTAAGAAAATTTATCTAAAGTAATTTAATTTTTTTATGATAATCCTATAATAATAATTCCACATATTGATTAACTATAAACTATGAATAATCTCAAGTTAATGGGGTATTTCTCTAGTGCATACTCGTGTAATCGGATGACCCCTATAGCAAACTTTTTTATTTTTTCTTAAAAAGATAAATTAAAACATACTTTTATGTAACTTTTTAGAATTTTTCACTAACATTATATAATTTTCTGTTTATTTTTTTTGATAAATTACCTATTATAGCAGATCATTTGTTTATCTGAGTTTACTCTAAACAAAAACCCCATAAACTTAGGATTATTCATGGTTAATTAATAAGTGGTATTATTATAGATTAATCATAAAAAATTGAATTATTTTAAATTATTTTTCCTTTATTTTTTTATTACTAGAATGTAATTTATGCACCGGCCAGATCAAAAACTTTCATTTTCTTTTTAGTACTTCTAAGATATTGATTCTCAATTTCTAGACTAGATAACTTCTATGTGCTAGCTTTTCATAGAAATTCTATTAATATATTATAATATGTTTTCTTCAAGTTTTAAGAAAATAACCAAAAGGGCTATGATGCGGTACAACAATTTATTTATGTTTATTGTTATATTCGACTTAACTTCATTGTTGATTAATTGGGTCTTTATAAAGTATTATTCAGATATTCAGACTTTTTGATATTTGAGTTTTTTGGACTTTCTTATATATGTTATATTCGATTTATCGATCCTACAGATAATTTTTGTAATCTCCACGCAATTAATTTTATTTTATTTTTTAGAGGATGGAAAACATTATTTCATGTATGATCAAAATACCTAGTTACTAGAACTTGAATTAATATTGGGAATGACATTTATGGTTAAATCTTTATTAAGGATTAGTTAGAAAATACAAGCTTTTTAATTCCATTAAGGACACTGTTTGTACTCGTAAATTTTAATTAATTTATATACTTTTCAATTAATATTCTTATTAATATTGAAGACAAAATGCCCACTTTGTTTTAGTTACGTTTGGCATAGCTAAGCACAACCATTAAAAATGAACACACACTTTCCCTTATGTAAACAAGATTGTCCAAATTAATTTAATTATGATGTTGACATGATTGTCAATTCAATCAACCACCATTTTACTAAGCAATTTATTTACTAACAAAACAATGTTGCTATCAACTCCTGCCCCATACACTACGTTATATAATTGTTTTATTTGCTTCTTTACTTTATGGGACCTTGTAGCAGACCAGAAAATAAAGTAATCGAAAAATGATCGAAAACATATTCTTTTATTATTATAGTCCATATAGAAAACACAAGGAAGTTACTTTTATTTTGGATCCAACCGTGTAATCTTATCTGTTAAAGATCCAACTCAATTAAATGAACTCAATTAAATGTTGAAGTTGATTCAGGTTTCAGAATATATTATATGCTTTAATACGTGTTCTCACACAAGAATAGAAGCGTTGATACAGTACAAACCTCCTTAGACCTGACGTAAAATATACGAGAATAATATATTTGAACTAATGAACTCTTATCACAATAGCTCTGATACCATGCCAAGAAATTTACTTCACTAAAAATAATTTAAGTAGAAGGTTACAACCCTATAATATGTTACTCCCTCCTATTTACTCAAGTTGTCCCATTTGAGTTGGACACGGATATTAAGAGTGGGATGGGGTCCACCAAAAAGGTGGTAGTGGGGTATTTTAATTGATTAAATTAATTGTAAAAGTGGTAGTTGGGTATTGAAAATTGGAAAAGTGGGGGTACATAAGTAAAAAAGATAGATAAAAAAAAATGGGACAATTTGAGTGAATAGGAGGGAGTATATACACTATTATCATTCATTAGTTTTGATCGAGAGTTAAATTGTGAGAATAACCATAAGGGTTTAATGGATTAAGGCTAAAAATTATTTGTTTTTATTGAAAGTTTAAGTGATCAATTGTTCAGTTTCTAGAATAATAGTTTCTAACACGTCTTTTCACACAAAAGTCCAACTTTAGGATAAAAGTGTGGATACAGTACAACCCCTTTTCATACCTAATATTTCCTCAGTTTCACTATACTTGCTAATTTGACTTTTTACCCAATCTAAAGTGTTATTTTGATCATTTATATATTAAACTATACTCATCTAAAAATTATAAAAACTTATTACTCCCTCTGTTCCTTTTTGTTTTTCCACCTTACTATAACGGGTAGTTCCATTTGTTTTTCCACTTTGGAATACTTTTCATTTTTGAAAAGTTTTTTTTTCCCATTTATACCCCTCAAATACCCTAATTTACCCCAAAAAAACCGGTTATTCCCCTTTGGATTCTTTTAATTGCCTTGGGAGAACCACGCGTCATTATTGCTTTTGATTTAACACTCCTCCTCTCTCAAAATAAACGGTTAGTTTCTCTCTCTTCTTTGAGTTTCTTCCATGGCTTTCTAAGCCTTTACCCCCTGTTCATTCATCATTTTTACTCCATTTTTACTGCATTAAAATATAGATTGGAATTTGGTGTTCATTTTGAGGTTCATTTTGTGAATTTTGATTGAGTTTGATTTTTTTAGCCCTATGTTTTGGTTTGTTCTTCGTCTTCCATTGTTACTGTTTTAATCTTTGGTTTGTCCATGGAAAACGACGAATCTAAGAGTGATTCAACCATACCATCATACCTTTATGACGGTTTATGTGACCGTGGAGAATTTTGTTCTTGTTCCATTAAAGGGAGGTCACACTCTTATTCAAATGAAATTCTTAGATGGACTAAAAAAGATCTTCAATCATACCAAAAGGCCATGGAGGATGATGCTATATCTAGGTTTCGTGATTCTACTCCTTCTCCTAATGTTGAAGAAAAATTACCAGAAAGTGTTCTTGAGTATTTTTTGGAGTCTCCATCTGACGTTAATCCTTCAACTCCATCCAAGATTCATGAAGACCAAGATAATTTGGTTGTCCCTGACACTCCTGAGGAAGTTATTGCTTCAAGGGGTGAAAAAAACCCTAAAAAATGTAAATGAATTATGTAAGGTTTATTTGGACTTCCTTTTAATTGTAAAATAATGGTATGTGCTGGTGATGTTTGCTGTTGGAATTGTTTGATTTTGTGATGTTGGATTTATGTTTTGGAATTTCTTCTAAACCTGTTTGATTTCGTCTAATTTTTTTGAAGTCTGTTCATGAATTTTTTTTTTAAAAAAACCCATGTGATGTGTTTATGCTTTTACTTGCTTCAAAAATCTGAAAAATTATCTATAATTACTTGGTTGAGTAGCAATTGTGTACAATCGACACATCATATGATTTTTAGGTTCATGTACTGTAATTTGCTTCATTTCTTGTTGATATTTAAAATAACTGAGAGGTTGAAAGACCTCAATGATGAATCAGGGGGCAAAAATACTGAAATGATCATTATATAATGAAGTAATACATATGCATGATCTTAAATTTCTTTTTTGATGTTCATTTCACAATTAGTTGCTCCTAAGTGTTATAGACACAATTTTAATGATGATAACAAATTAACTGAGGGGCTTCACTTTCTAATTATCTTTGAGATTCTTCCACTGCTTCATCATATGCTTCAAGTATTTGTTGATTATGTTGTGCAGCATCTTCATTTTCTGTTTGTGTGCCTTGCTGATTTGTGCTTGGGTTAAGGAAACGTACAAATTCCCTTACCAATTGTGATGGTACTCGCACTTGTAATCGTAACCTTCCATTGTCTTCTTGCACTTTTTTCCCTAGGTGTGGTTGAACATAGTCATTAGACCCTTTAACCTTTAGGATTTCATTTAAGTGGTGTTGTAATGAAATCCAAACATTGGTTAAAGTCTTTGGATGTAACTCTTCAAATGCATCTTCCACTGCTTTTATTAACTCATTCATGATCTTTGGCATTTTCTTATGCATTAGTGATTGTATGCTCCTAAAAAAACCCAAATCTAGAATATTACAATCGGGACTATTTGGTGGTTGTTGAGTTAAAATGAATGTTAATCCCCCTTGCCTATTGTTTTGTTGCCAAATTGGATCATCATTTGTTATGTAAACCCTTGCATTATCTTGTTGGATGAAAATTATGGATGGTCCATCACTTGGCTTTCAATTGCACGTTTCCATAAGTTTCAAATTGTTCTTGGTGTGTACCCGTATTTGTTTGCTATTCGAACGAATGTTCCATGTGGGAGTGAGTCACTAACTTTAAGTGACAACATTTCATGTAAAATGAGATGCCTCAACTCGTTTGTAAGCCTTGGCTTACGTTGAGGTTGCTGTTCTGGTTGTTCTGCATCAATTTCTTGTGGTTCCTCCTCCGACTCGGAGCTGGACTGTGGATCGTATGCATTTGATCCAAAATACCAAGCCCCCTGTAGCTCATCGTCATTATCTGAAGCCATTACAAGGCTAATGATGCAAATTAGCAAGCTATGACACTGCTGTGATGTTATTGTGTTCGATTTTCGTGGCTGCACAATTTTCTTTTGGTTCTTTGAAGTTGTTGTGATGTTGCTGTGATTTTCATGGCTGGACAATTTTGCTGCTTCAAGCCTTAATTCAGCAACTTTAATAAGATGATTAGGAATTTGTTAGGTCATTTTTTTGGAGATTATACTTGTAATTATTGATTTTACTAATCCATGTATTCCTAATTTGGCCAATGCAAGGCCAAATTTTTCTGTTTTGGATGGCTATTTTTATGAAGTTCATCCATTTAATTGTAATTATTCCCTCTATTTTTTTTAGAACCAAAAATGTAAACTTTCCCAATTTAGAAAGTGGTTACTTTCCCTCCATGTAATTTCTCTCTCCTTAATTAAATCAGATTTTTTATTATTATTTTATTATACCTACAATTATTTTCTCTCTCATCATTCCAATACAATCATTACTTCCCACTAATATCTAATTAAAATAATACCCATTAACCTTAAAGATTCTCTTTTTCTTAATATGTGTGAAATTCCCAAATAGGAAAATCAATTAGGAACGGAGGGAGTATTATGAAATTACGAAACTAAATGATCTAAACAAAATTTTACTTGCCTATATTTTTCTAACACATTAGCGAAAGTATATAAAATAATCTTGAACAATGAGTAGTGCTAAAAATCGTTATGTAGCAAGTAATTCAGAGCGGAGGAAGTACAAAATATTCCACTTTAAGGATGAATGAGATTCGAAACCAATGAGCTCTCTTATCAAGTGGCTCTGATACCATACATTATATACTATTATCATTCTTTTTTGATAGAGAATAACCATAAAAGTTCAATAGAATATGGTTAATAATTATTTGGCAATGTTTATAATTATTTTTTTCTTCACAAAGTTAGTTTTTGAGCTTTATTATTTAAAAAATGACATTTTATATTTAATAAAATTTAACAATAAAACTCATTTTCATATTGTTATTTCTTTAATAACAACGGTCAAAAGAGTTCTCATAATAATGGTTGAAGATTAGGAATATTTATATATATCATCACATCCCTTTAAAAGGGAGCTTTTCTAGCAAAAAGTCTGGATGCAACACTTATATAATACACCATAATAATAATAATAATAATAATAATAATAATAATAATAAATTATATATAAAAAAATAATAGTCTACGAGTCTCTTTTTATGAAATGAAACTTGGTTATTATAAAAATAATAATAATAATAATAATAATAAAGAAAAAGAAAAAAAAGAAAATAATAATAATAATAATAATAATAATAATAATAATAATAATAATGATAATAATAATAATTCATTAAAAGTTAAATACACAGTTTGAATCTCCAATATAAATCACATTCCCTTCATCTATCTTATTTAGAATCAATTTTACATTTTTATTAGGTTGTTCCTCTCATTTTACACCATTTGTATTTTCGGACAATAGTCTACGAGTCTTTTTAAATCTCATTCATACATTTTAAACTCTCTTTAAATTTTATTTATACAATTAATTCTCTTCCTTTATTTATTACCAAATATTCACATTTTTCTAAAAAATAACTCAAACTTCTTTATTACTTCCTCTATTCCACTCCACTTGCTACATTTGACTATTTACGCAATCCAAAACATTATTTTGATCATTTATATATTGAATTATGCACATTTAAAAATTATAAAAAGTTACTATTATGAAAATATGCGATTAGACGATTCAAACAAGATCCCACTTGACTATACTTTTTCTTACACATCAGCCGCAATATATAAAATAAGCTTGAACGATGAATAGTGTCAATAACGGAAATGTAGCGAGTATTTCAAAACAGAGGAAGTACTATTCAAAAGGGACAAAGGAACACTAACTTCGTTCGTTATAGTATTATACTTGCTACTGATAGTGAAATTTTTCTACTAAATATATCACAATTAAGTGCGAGGGTTCCATAACAGAGAAAGTACTTCCTATTAGATGGGACCCACTTTTGCTACAAATAGATTTAAAGAGTATAAAACTTAAAAAGCAAAAAAGAAAGTAATAAAGGTAATATATTGGCGTGTGAGGTTTGTGTTCGTGTGCGTAGAGAGGACGGCCAACCCACTTATTCTCTTCTTTCTTTCTCTCTCTTTAATTTCTTTCACAAATCTCTCATTTAATTATTTTTCCTCAAAATAATTTGTAAAATTATGCTCTGAAGAGAAAACAAATACTCGAAATAAAAGGATGATGATGACAATGAAAACACAGAATTATGAATGTTGCATGTGTGGTGATCATGGCCTCTCCAATCAACTCTTTCGTTGCAAAGTTTGTCATTTCAGATCTCAACACAGGTTCTTCCTCTCTTCTTCTTTACTTTAATCCTCCTCTTTCAATTTTTTTTTTTTATGAATTAATATACCTATCTACTATTTTACCTAAATTAATTTTATTGGATTATTAAAAATAATATGTTAATCTATTTGAAGAAATGATTTTATTATGATGAAAAAATGGTGTTTTCTAAGTTTTAAAGTTGACTATTATTAAGTTGAGAATCGAATTTTATGAATATACAATTCTAAATCGAAAAGAAAAAAGTTAACTATATATTGAATCTAAGGGTTATTTTGCGTTTTTGAGTTTTGCATTTTGATCATATGATCACTAACTTTACTTTTTTAACTATCTTTTCTAGTACGAGTTTAACAAAAAATGATTTTATTTATGTATATTTTATCTAACATATTTATTCTAAAATACTTACAATGTTTGATTTTTCATATAATTTAATATATTAATTATATTTTATTTTAAATATTTCTAATTATATATATTAATAATTTTCGTATGTAAACAAAACAAATAATAATCCACTTAAGTATAAAACTTATAGATTAAAAAGTTATTTACAAATTAAAAATAATGATTAAATAGCGCAATATTTTCAATGTTGTAAATAAGTATATCAAAAGAGAAAAATAAAGCTCTTAATTCTTGGGACATGGTATCAGAAGCCAATGTGATAAGAGGTCACGGGTTTAAATCTCAACCACCCCTCCTTTAAAGTGGAATATTTAACGTCAGGTATGAGGTGGGCCTGTGCTGCATCCACACCTTTAGCCCAATGGGCTCTCGTGTGAGGGGGCGTGTTAGAGTATATAACATATCTTTAGGTCTCAAACTTTTGATTGAGTTGGTTGCTTAACAAATATGTGTGTGATATGCATAGATTAAAATGATACTCCCTCCGTTCCAGTTTACTTGTCCCATTTTCATTTTTGGCAATTTCTCATTACTTGTCCCATTTTCTTTTTTGGTTATCCTTTTTTTACCTAAATACCCTACTTTTCCAATTCTCAATACTCCACTACCACCTTTACAATTAATTTAATCAATTAAAATACCCAACTACCACCTTTTACATGGACCCCACTACTACCTTAAAATCCGTGACTAGTAAACTGGAACGGAGGGAGTATTAATTAAAATGATGTAATAATATATATACTTGTTAATTTAAATGGGGATTTGTTGGGACAGGTATTGTAGCAATCTTTATCCCAAAGCTGAGTCATATAGAGTATGCAATTGGTGCCTTATTCAGAACGATGATCGTCCCACTCTCACCACCACATCAAATTACACTAATAATTCTTCCAACTCTCCTTCTGCTACTACCAAAAAGTCCAATTCTGTTGGGATAATAAAGCTTGGTTTAAAGCCCAAGAGCTTGCAGCCCACAAGCCCAATCAAGAAGCCCAATCGATCCCCAGAAACTGGATCTCCTTTGGGCCGGAAACGGATCAATAGCCCAATTGAAAATCAAGATAAGTTGAGGAAGACCAAGTCTGAAGAATTATCAAATAATAATAATAATTCAGGTAGCAGCAGTAGAAATAGTAGTGGAGGAAGTGGTGGTGGTGGGCCCAGTGTAATAAAACATGTATTTAGAAACAAGGTTAGAAGGTATAAGCTTTTGGATGAGGTCTCTAGTTGACATACACATCAATATCATAGTAGTACTGTTATTCCACCATCTACTACTAGTGTTTTTCTTTCTTTGGGTCCAACTTCACTTTAATACATTTCATAAGTCCTACTGATCTATTATTACCTCTGTTCTTCTCATTTTGCTTCATATACTATTTTAAGTTTGCGTGGGACTTTTTTCAGGTTTTTTGGGATTTATCTGTTAGCTATAATTATTTTTATGTATAAACTCAGACCCTTTATAATTGCAATTTATTCCATCCCCATATATTAAAAACTATATTTACTCCACTAAAGATTTTGACTCTACTTTATAATACTTATTTTCTCTTGTTTTATATTTGTGTGCAAATTTTAAATAGCAAACTCAGGAGGAATATAGAACTAGATTTTTAGATATTATTCGGGTTGCGCTAAACAAATATCATGATATATCTTTCGTAAAAAACAAGTATCATAATAAGTGTATTAATTACTAGCTCCAACAAAGCTGTACTCTCAAACATATGCGATATTTTGTAAGATTTTATTATATCTTTTTTGGGTTTTTTTGGTCCCAAAATGCTTAGAAAATGAGAAAAGAGTTTTGAGGAATTAAATGTTCATTGAATGGAATACCCAAGTTGAAGTTGATAACATTTGTATATGTATGGGAATCCGAGTTTTTGTTTTTCAATATCTATAAAACTAAGAGATTCTATATTTATTTTTTTTTTCTTTTTTGCCGTTTATATTAATGTTAGTTGTTGTACTCGTTTGGTTTTTGCATGGCTAATACGCATGGGTTTAGAATTTTAACGTGCCATCATATGCATGTACAATTATATATATATATATATATATATATATATATATATATATATATATATATATATATATATATATATATATATATATATATATATATATATATATATATATATTAGTCACTACATATACTAAATAAGATACTTCCATCAGATTACTTTTTATTGTCACACTTTTACATTTAGTCATTATCTAATTGTCAACTTTCTATTTTTGTGAAGATTTTTTACTAAATACTCTAACTACTAACTTATATTATTTAAAATACCCACCTACCACTTTTCGATTAGAATGTAAACTGGTTTTAATGGAGGAAATGTCATGTGAAAAAAGGAAAGGTTTTAAGGAAAGTGAAGAAGAAGATGCTTGGATGAAGAAGAAGATCAAGAAATGACCTGCTGTAGCCGATTGTTTTACTTGCTTGGATGCCATTGGAACAACTATCAATAGATGGGATTATTCATGGTTAATTAATACTTGGGATTATTGTAGGAGAATCAAACAAAGGTTGAATTATTCTAGGCAAATTTTCCTTTCAATTATTATAATCACTTAAATACCCCAACTATCACCTTTACAATTATTATAATCACTTAAAATACCTCACTACCATTTTTCTTAATTTGCATGCCCACAAGAAAGTGGACAATAAAAAAGGGTGGAGGGAGTATTATGTTATAAATTAAAAACACTTATAGATTTATGACATAGTATCATTTTATGTATATATAGTGATTACGGGCGTTCAATGGGTCAGGCCCCATTTTGAGTCCTTATCCGACCCGTTTCTAGAAGGGCTTTGTAGGGCCGAGCCGAAAATTGGTCGGGCACAAAACGGACTATTCTATAATTATAATGAAGCGGATTATAGAAAGGCTACGCCGAAAACAAGCCTTTGTAAATAGTATAATTAATGTATAATTTAAATATGATCAATGACAATATCACTGAAATTATTAATATTTTTCAATGTAATTATTATAAATGATAATTTGATTCGTATAAATTATAAATGGGGATTAAAATAATTTTTAGTGGTAAAAATCGGCCTGATTGGGCCAGATCCGGCTTTGAAAGCCCGATCCATTTAAAGTCCATATTAATTTTAAAGGGCCCTTATCCGACCCGACACATATTTAGTTAAGCCCGGCCCGACCCTTATCCAACCCATTGAACACCCCTAATAGTGATGTTTTCCATTAAATGTTTCTACCTCGGTTGTGGTATTAGATTTTCTTTATCTTATTGAAATCAAATGACCTTCGTATTTGATTTCACCCTTTATATATATATATATGAGGGATCCAATGAGAAGGGTAAGACGGACTCTACACCCTTAATTTCACTAAAACAAAACAATATATGGTCACGATTGAGCCAAAAACACATAATTGTAAAAGTAATTATGTTACACAGAAAAGTAACTATGACATAAATTTTTAGAATGTTCTTAATTTATAACATAGTATTTTTTTGTGCATATAGTAACAAAATAAAATCAAACAAAAATCATTTTCATCCTTCTCATTTTAAAATTCTTCTTATTTGATTATATATATATATATATATATATATATATATATATATATATATATATATATATATATATGTGTGTGTGTGTGTGTGTGTGTGTGTGTGTGTATGTGTGTGTCGCGTCTTGTGAGCAGCTGATGCGTGTGAATGCGTGGCGTATGCTATGGTGTGTGTGTGTATAAGTATATGTATATGTATATGTATATGTATATGTATATATATATATATGTATATGTATATGTATATGTATATGTATATGTATGTATATGTATATGTATATATATATATATATATATATATATATATATATATATATATATATATATATATATATATATATATATATATATATATATATATATATATATATATATATATATATATATATATATATATATATATATTTAGGATCAAATGAGAAGGGGTCTCAAAATGAGAAGGGTGAGAAGGAATCTCATCCGTCTAGATCAAATATCAATGGTTTGGATTAGTTAGCTCCTTGCACGCGGTTCAGCATATTTTTTTACCCAATATTTTACATTTTATAAAGAGACTATGTTCTTAGAAAAAGATACTATGTTATGAATAAGGGTTACTATGATTATGTATAGTTACTGTCTTCTCTTAATCTTATACAAAACATCGTAACTTTTTAAAATAAACATAGTAACCTTTAATCATAACATAGTATCATTTTCTAAAAACATAGTAACCTTAAATCATAACATAAAATGGAGAAGAAAATCGACGAGAAAGATGATTTTCACCCGTTAGATTTTCATAAGATCAATGTCTATAAATCCTTCTCATCCTTCTCATTTTGAGACCTTCTCATGGATCCTCTAATATATATATATATATATATATATATATATATATATATATATATATATATATATATATATATATATATATATATATATATATATATATATATATATATATATATATATATATATATATATATATATATATATATTTGGAGCGAAACACTGCGCCGAGTGTCGGTAGCCTGGTGATTTGGAAGAAAAAGATGGACCTTTGGGACAATCACCAGAGACAAAGAGTCAACGACTCGACATACCACAAAAACAGAGACAAAAGATCGGTTCATGTTCTGGCTTCGAGGGATGGTAATCGAGGGCAACCCAGCCACCGTTGGTGGTCTGGACCTCGGGAGCCAACTTAAGCTAAGCTGGGCCAAACGTATGATGGTATGGTAAGTCTATTTGTTGATGGCATTTCGAGAAATACCACGATAGGCGAAATCCGAAGTCTATTCGAGACAGCCGGTACAGTCGCCGACGTTTACATATCCGGAAAATATAGAAACAACGCTAAAGTTGGCTTTGGTTTTGTGAGATTCTACAAAGAAGGTGAAGCATCACAAGCCATAAAAACTTTGGATGGGTATAACCTTCATGGGTGTAACCTCAAAGTTAAAATGGCAAAATATAAAAAGGGTGGTAAACCCATAAACGTGGAGAAAACTCCGGTGAAGAAGATGAATACAGCACCACGGTACATTAAAACCCCGGCCAACAGAGACCATAGAAAGTATGTGGAGGTTCTCACGGGTGGCAGAAAAGAAAATGCACCGCAAGTGCAAGGAGAAAAAACGGACAGCAATATTACAAGCATGGTAAAGGTGACTGTGAATGATAAAATGGTATCTAGAATGTCGCGTGCAGCTGTGGTGGAACTGGACAAAGTCATGGACCCAAAGAAAGTTGCAGATATGATCATTGAGACGAACACCCCGGTATCGTTTATGTCTTCTATATCACCCTTTAAAATTATCATTTTCTTTAATGATGATATAGATTTGAGCAATGCTTTAGAGAATGCATCCCCTCTTAGGAGTGTATTTTGTGATGTGCGTAAATGGTCTGTTGATGAATGCTATGATGATAGGCTAACATGGGTCGAGTGTAGTGGCATAAATCCGTTATGTTGGAGTTGGGAGAACTTAATGAAAATTGGAGAGCAATGGGGAAAAACACTATATGTTGATAATGTTGTACAGGGTGTCAACTGCCTAACTGTTAATCGCTTGCTAATCCAAACAAAAATTCAGAATAAAATTGAGGGAAGTTTCAATATCAAATGGGCATCGGGCTCCTGTACGGCTTGGGTTAGAGAATTGGGTCTTGGAATTGACAAAGAGCCATTTGAGATACTATAAGGGGAAAGGAAAATCTGTGATAATGGTGAAGAGGTGGAGAACGATATGGATGTTAATGAAAAATCCAATGACATATCCACTCAGTGGGTATGTGAGACTCCACAGAAATCAGCAAATGAAACTACCCATATTTTCAACAGTGGATTTGTAGGGGGGCAGGAAGATCCTTTGGAGGTAGCTGTAGCAAATAAAAGTATGGAGATTGCAAGTATGGTGAATTATGATCCAGTAGTTGATAATGATGTGCTCAATATAGAGGCACCCCATCTCACACGATCACATGAGATTGAAAATGAAACACTTGGGATACTGAACAATGCCCCTGACTTGGTTTTGCCTAATGAAGTGGTACCCAACTATGAATTACCCAGCGAAACCCCTGCCAAAAGGCCCAGAGGGAGACCGAAAACATCAACAATGACATAGCAGGTCACACGGTCTGCAAGCTGTATTCCTCGCACTAGTCAAATTGAAGCTGAGGATACATGGAAGATGGCAAAATCGATCGGAATCAGGGCAACAAATGAAGAAGCAGTAGTTTCGGAAATCAGAAAATCCAAAAGAATCCATATGCTGGAGGAAAAAGCCCAAGCCACGTCTTGAATGTAAGAATTCTCATTTCAAACTTGGTGAATTTTGTTTATATATTATTATTATGAATATCCTTTTTTGGAACATAAGAGGAATTGGTCGTGGTGAAAAATGTGGCACTTTAAAATCGTTGATAAATAGGAACAACATATCTTTCATGGGGTTGGTTGAAACAAAACATAGAAATTCTTTTCGTGGACGAGTTAGAAGAATATGGGGTAATGACACATATGATTGGTGTGAATCCATTGCTTCTGAAACCAGCAGTGGAGGTATTGTGTCTTTTTGGGATCCAACCATTTTTTGTGCCTCACAGAAACATATTGGAGATAGATGGATTATACTTGAGGGCCACTTTGTCAATAGAAATTTTATTTGTTGTGTGGGTTTTGTGTACGGTCCTTGTGATAGAGAAGGTAGAAAAAACATGTACGAAGCAATCACTGCTTTGGCACAGATGATCAATAAACCTTTGCTCTTGATGGGTGATTTCAATGAGATTCTGAGCCCTAGTGAGAGACTAGGACAGACTAGAATAGATGGGGGTATGAGAGATTTTGCAGATTGGATACAAGAACTAAATCTTATTGATCTGCCACTACAAGGTATACGTTTCACATGGTCCAGGCTTGACTCACAGAGTAAACTCGATAGGGGCTTGTGCAATAATGAGTGGTTGATTCAGTTCCCTGATCTCTACCTAGAAGGTTTAAAAAGAGGTCCCTCTGACCATAACCCGCTTGTCCTATCCCTTGAAAAACTTGTGAACTGGGGTCCAAAACCCTTTAGATGTTTTGATTCATGGTTCTTGAACCCCACATTTAAGGAGCTGATTTGCAAAGAATGGGGTAATCTGCCGAACTTGAACTTGTGTAACAAACTAAAAGCTATCAAAGGGTCGTTGAAAACTTGGAGTAAAGAAGTCTTTGGGTGTATGGATAGTAAAATAAGCAATCTTGAAAATGTGATCCATGATCTGCAGAAGCTAGGGGAAGAAAGACCATTAAACAGTGTAGAATGTGCTAGATTGCGTGCAGCTCAAAATCATCTTCATGCTTGGATTATACGAAGGGAGAGGATGTGGCGACAAAAGGCACGATCTTATGGATTTAGCTTAAAGGATCACAATACAAAATTTTTCCATGCTTCAACCATCCTTAAAAGGAAAAGAAAGCAGATCAATCACCTTGAAATCAATGGAAGACTGATTAGTGGGGTGGAAGAACTTCAAAAGGAGATAAATAAATATTTTGAAGATCGTTTCTCTCTTGGTAGCACTCCTGATTTAGATTTCGACTTAGGGAATCATGAAGTTATAGGTGATATGCAAAATCAGTTTCTTGAATCTTTACCGTCGAGGGAAGAAGTAAAACAAGCTATTTGGGCTTGCGGGGTTGATAAGGCACCAGGTTTCGATGGATTCAACTTCAAATTTTTCAGAGAAATGTGGGATATGTTCAAAGAAGACATTTACTCCTTTGTGATACAGTTCTTAGAATCTGGAGATGGAGCAAGGGCCATTAATGTTACCTGGGTAACACTCATACCAAAGGTAACCAATCTAATATCAATTGATGATTTCAGACCTATCAGCATGGTGGGTGCATTATACAAAATTATCTCCAAACTGCTAGCAACCAGACTCAAAGAGGTTATAGCGCCTCTAATTGATGAATCGCAGAGTGCATTTGTGATGAATAGACAAATCCTAGACGGTGTGTTGGTGGCTAACGAAGCTATCTCATGGCTAAAGAAGAGAAAAATCCCTGGAGCTCTCCTTAAATTGGACTTTCAGAAAGCTTACGACTCAGTAAAATGGTCCTTCCTAAAGCAAGTGATGATAAAGATGGGTTTTGGTTCCAAATGGGTAAAGTGGATCATGACATGTGTGGGATCTGCTTCCTTATCGATCCTACTAAATGGTTCTCCTCTTAAACCTTTTAGGATGGAGAAAGGTCTGCGTCAGGGCGACCCATTATCTCCATACTTATTCATCCTAGTGAGCGAAGTTCTTGTATGCATGTTGAAAAAAGCAGAAGAGTTAAATCTCATCGAGGGCGTACCCATTGGTAGCGACGGTGTTATCCTTAAACACCTACAGTTTGCAGACGACACTTTGATATTCGTACCGAAGAAGGAGGAGGTAATTACAAATTACTTTCGCATACTAGATGTGTTTGCAATTATGTTGGGGTTGAGGTTGAACTACAGCAAGTCACACATCATTTCGTGGAGCTCAGACATACATGATTGGGCTAAATTCAATGCCCTATCAAATAGGTGCAGTCATACTACATGCCCGGTGAAGTACCTTGGATTGCCTCTAGGGGCAAACATGTGCAACAAAACAGCCTGGAAACCCGTGATCACAAAGATTGAGAACAAATTAGCCTCCTGGAAAGCTAAGCTATTATCAAGGGCGGGTAGACTCACTTTGATTAAAAGCGTCTTGAATAGCCTCCCAATCTACTACATGAGTATGTTCAAGATACCGAAAGCAGTGGCCAAAAGTATAGTGAAGCTACAAAGGAGATTTTTTTGGGGAGGAAGTACAAATAGAGCTCCAACGATCCCTACAGTAAAGTGGTCATCGATTGAACTTCCAAAACATCTAGGTGGCCTAGGGGTGGGAAACATCTTACACAAAAATCTTTTTCTCCTGTTCAAATGGTGGTGGAGATTCTCTGAATGTGATATTACACTGTGGAAGAGAATTTTGATTTCTATATACAACATTAAAGGCCGAAAGGCTTCATCCAATAATCTTGGGGAAATACGAAGTGGATTTTGGGGACAATTAGTGAATAATGAACCAGATACCATGAAATTCAGAGACATCATAGAAGAGGGGATGAAAATCCAGATTGGTGATGGGAACTCAATCCAATTCTGGCATGATAAATGGTGCTCAGATGGGGCCTTGAAGACATTATTCCCTAGGCTATTCTCAATTTCGATGCAATGTGATGAGCTTGTTAGCCTGATGGGATCTTGGAATGAAAATATGTGGGAATGGAAGTTCCTATGGAGGAGAAGACTATTTGAGTGGGAATCTGAAGAAGTTGAGAGATTAACCACCTATATCTCACCTTACTCCCCGGTGCGTGATAAGAAAGATTGTATTCAATGGTTGGGTCAAGAGAGCAGCAAATTCCCCATAAAGGAGATTGGCAACAAGGTCTATGAAGCACACTCCCCCATCTTACCTGGTCCAGTCTGTAGCTTCATCTGGAAGCTAAAGATCCCGCCTAGAGTACAACTTGTGGTTTGGCTTGCATCTTTGGAGAAACTGAAAACAGGAGACACTTTGGTGGATCGTGGCATTATTGAGCATAATCTTGGGCTTTGCCCATTTTGTGAGTCCACACTAGAGACTAACCCCCATATTATCTTAACTTGTCATTTTTCTTGGAGTATTTGGATGCAGGTTCTTAAATGGTGGGGAGTAACCGGCGTTCTCAACAATAGGTGCGCCCAGCTATCAATGGAATGGAGAAATCTGGTGCCAAGGAGATATAGAGGCAAACTATGGAACCTCATCTTTGGTTGTGTTATATGGACCCTCTGGTTCGAAAGGAACAAGATAAAGTTTGAAGATGGTAGATGTGATGCAAGCAAACTACTTTATACTCTGAAAATTCGAGTGGGCATCTGGGCAAAAGAGCTGCTGGGAATGGATATCGCAACAAACTCTGTATTTACACAGAATAACGATGCTCTTATGTTTTAGCCTTAGCTTTAGCTCCTATAGTCTTTGTCTTTTGTTTTTGTGGAGGATGTATCTTTTAAGACCTGCTGGTCTCCTGGTGTTTTTTTGGTTTTTGCTTTTGGTGTTGCATCATTAGGTAGATTTTGGTGCTCCTTGCGCTTTTAAGTGTGTGTAAAGGGATGTACTCAGACTGAGTTTTTCTCTCTTCTTTCACAGGCATGCTCCACCCCTACGCTGTTGTTGCATGCATTACATTCCACCTCGCTTCCAATGGCTTTTCCTCATGGTTTTTACGCCGCTGGCGTGTCCAACTTCGTTCATCTCATTTTCTTCATAAAATTTATTCAAATGCATTACCATTATTAAAGATAAATATTTATGTTTAAAAAACAAACAAAAAAATTTTTTTTGTGATTAAAGTTTCACCACAATGGAAATGACATGAAACTTTTAATGAAACTTTATACTTAAACTATTCTCATTATCACCAATTCACGATTTAACTAATATCACTAATCAAATGAGTCGTTCATATATATTTATTACTTTACTTTAAAATGATAACTTTTTTATCTAAAAAAATGATAATTTATTCTGTTCCAAGACTGATGAGTGTGTTTGCAATTACTAACTCGGTATTTTTCTTTGTTCAAACTTTCAACCAATTTTTTAGGAGATTTTATTCAATGTTAGTAGGACAAACAATAAATGCAGAACTATAATACTATAGGATACTCTCTTCTATTGACATATATCTCATTTGACTTCTCACCGATTTTTAGAGAGTTCAATTTATGGTAGGGATTAACATATGTATAGAAGAGAGAGTCCAATTTATAGTTAAATGGGACAACATATATAAGAGCCAGAGTCCAAATCTGGTAAATATAAAGTACCCAAAATAAAAATGGGACATTTGAGACGACTTGACTAAATATGAAAATGAAACACATATGCTTATAGGAGGGAGTATATTTTTACTTAAGTTGAGCGAAGACAACAAGGTGTGCTTTTTAATTCCTCCGTTTTCCTATGCTATTCTCTATTATAATTTACGAAATATAGGGTTAAACTATAATTATGATTTCACATCAATTCATCTTTCAAGAAATTTAGGGTGCAGTTATCAATTGGAGGGTTTATTGACTGCGCGCATCTCTCTGTACTCTCAAGGTCTTTACTCCCTCCTTGAGAGTACGGTTATGATTTGTCCACATCTTTCAAGAAAAAGAAAACCCCCCTCAGACCCTGCCTTATGCAGGACACCGGGAAGGTCCTTTACCTTTACCGTTTACCTTTACATCGATTCATAAGAAAAAACATATTCATGTGAAATCTTGTTAGATTAATCTCAATATATATACTTTTTAAATATTACATTTTAAAATTTTTAAAAACACACAAGTGACAATTAAAATTATTAGACTTTTAAGTTTTTATTAGAATTTAATAAAAATACATAAATGAGAAGAACATATGGAATATATCAATCGCGAAAGTGGTACTTTGCTTACATTAACGGCCAAATACACGGTGTTTCCTTTAACAAATAACACCTTCTCGATTATCGTTTAAATATTCTTAATCATATTAACAATTTGGTAAAAGTGGTTTATTGAAGAGTAATTTTGTCGTTTAATAGAAGTCATTAGCCTGGAAGTCACATGAAACTTGGAACAAAAATTATATACTCCTTACGATTTGATACTTTTTTAATGAAGTTAGATAGAGTAACATGTTATTTAATAATAATAATAATTATTATTATTATTATAATCACATAATGTGTTTTGTTGATTATTACTGAACTAGATAGTTCCCGTGTGATGCACGACTTTTATTAAAAATTTCTTACATATTTGTATAAATTAAGATTTTATAATCATTTAATAAATAAAATTGAAAAGATTTTATAAATAATTGAAAAAAAGAAATAAAATACATGGGTTGCTAATACATTAAATAATATAAGTATATAACCTAAAAAGTAAAAAATCAATCAATATGGATAATATAATAGTCGTAATCAAAAAATATTAAAGTCAAAGATATAAATATTAGTTTTAATGATAATGACATTATCATTGAGTTTTAGAGGGAAAACTTTTGTTGAGATGTGACACATAAGCAATTTTAAAAAATAATGATGTCATCCGTGTTTTGTTAATCATGATTGTGAACGTGTGGAGTACCTGCCTTTTCCCGCTATTTCTGCGGAGAACATGCTTAATTATGATGTGGATTATCATACCTATGACAATTAGGAGATTGAGCCCAATAATATTCACTTATGATTAAAGAGAAATTAGCTAGGATTGTTGAGAAATTAATTAATTGCTGGTTGCACGAACTTCATTATTTTTAAATGATCAATGTTTAAAATGGTTTAAACATGTATAAAGAAAGACAGTCGACTCTCCTGTCAGAAAGATAAAAAAACATCAAAAAGGATATTTTTTAAAAAAAAAGTTGAATAAAATCTATAAAAAAAAAGGTGAATTGAGCTAATTTTTGCATTCATTTAAAAGGTATTCTTACTCTAAGAAAACTAACTAGCAACAATAAGCCTCACTAGCAAGGGGCAAATCTACGTATATGTAAAAGGGATGTCTTAAAAATCAGTTAAATTAGTAATTGTATCAAAGCTTTTGTAAAAGTACATGGTATGCAAATGCAAAACAATGTAGGAAATGGGGATACAGGTTAGTAATTTTGCCTAATGATAGGGTGATAGGAATAGTGAAATTAATATACTCCCTCCTATTCACCCAAGTTGTCCCATTTGAGTTGGACACAAATATTAAGAGTGGGATGGGGTCCTCCAAAAAGGTGGTATTGGGGTATTTTAATTGATTAAATTAATTGTAAAGGTGGTAGTTGGGTATTGGGAATTGGAAAAGTTGGGGTATTTAGGTAAAAAAAGATTGACAAAAAAGGAAATGGGACAACTTGAGTGAATTGCCCATAAAAAGAAATGGGACAACTTGGGTGAATAGGAGGGAGTATTATTTTTATTACAATACGTTTACCGATTGGGTAATTTACCCGCGTGACGTGTCAAGTGATGATTAGTGTAACAAATAATTAAATGTACTTTTGATATGTACGTAGTTGATGAATAATAAATGTATGTAATATTTATATCTCTAATACTATTTTAGGTGGATAGTTTATCTGTGGGTAAACAAAGTTTAATTCTGTAGTATTTTGCTTAGATTCTATTGTAGTCTTAATTAGTATTCTAATCCAATGACAAGTGAGTAAGTAGGGAAAGGGAAGTACTAACGAGTAGGTTTTAATCCTAGCTTGTGCTTTTCCATTAGCAATCGAAACTAGGTGTTATTTTTAAGATGGTTCACATTTCTAAATCTAACAGGGCGTTTTCTTTTGTTGTCAACAACTCAACATTGCCACACAATTGTACTTTGCTGTAAATTTGTTTTCATCACTAGGGTGTTCAATGGACAGAATAAGTTTGGGTATAGCTAAATATGGGCCGGGTTGGATAATGGTCATTTATACTTAATATAGGCTTTAAATAGGCCGGACTTTCAAAGCCCAACCAGGCCTATTTTTATTACTAAAAATTATTTTAATCTCCATTTATCAACTTATAACAACTAAATTATCATTTATAATAATTAAATTGATAAATATTAATAATATTTATTAACATTGTCATTTAAAATATTTAAATTATATATTAATTATGCTATTTACAAAGACCCCTTTTAACCCTTATTAAGCCCTTTTATAGTCCGTTTCATGTTAATTATAGTAAAGCCAGTTTTAGGCTCGGCCCATTAAAATCCCTATTCATGACCATCAAGGTGTCTGATGGGATACAAAAGATCACAATTAGGGCGGTAAAAAATTGACCCGACCTGTAATACCGCCCGAAATCGACCAGCATCCGACTCGTTGGTTGACCCGAGGTGTAGTGACCTGTAACCGTCGAATTTTAATCCCAAACGATTTCAACATAAATTAATTGAATAAAACAAACATAATTTCATTCGACATAAAACTCAATTGAATTGAATTTTAATCGACCCGTATTCTGAGAAGAACTAAATACACACTGTCTAATCGAATTCGATTCGACCTGCAGCATAACCGATGTGGATCCGAATTCTATTAACCGAATCCGATACAAATCCAAAATGAAATGGATATGACCCGAAACCGAAATCGACCTAGTGCGGTATTAACCCGATATAGACCCGCACTCGATTGGACCCATAACCGAATTGACCCGATTCAAAGCTCTAAATCATGGAAAAACCCGAACCCGAGAATATTCGAACCCGATAAAATCCGATCCAAAACCCGATCGAGTAACCGAATTTACAACACTAATCACAATAGTCGGTGTTCTTGAACATCTAAAAATAATGTGAAAAATTAATCATAGAGAATATACTTCGTAGATACGATTAATTTTGAACTAATAATATATATAAAGTATAGTACTAGCTCCTATGTGTTTATTATTATACGTTTGAAAATTGAGCTTGTTTCACTTAGAACAAATATTATTTTCTATATATAAGTGTTAAGTTTAGCTGGACTTATTGTAAATGTCAGCATATTGTCGGAAAAACTCAAGGTGCACACACTATAAGCCAAAAAGATATCATCCCAAAACCATATGCCATATGGCAATGGGATGAAGGCTCCAATGACTTATAAAGTGTACACACCATCTTTAATTCATCGATGCGGGATAAACCATCCCAATAAGGTTTTGGATTTTATTTTCATTGTCTTTTCTCCTTCGCTCAGCCAAACTTCAAAATATAGTCATATTCATCATCACAGTATTCTGCAAAGATCATGATTAAAAGGAGGAAGATAGCAAACATACCATATCCGTAGCCCTTCCCCGAGTAGGGCAAAGCGAGAAGACCGCACTTAATATATATATCTTCAAATAAACAAAAATTTGAAATAAATAGGATTATTAAAAAAAAAAAAAAAAAGCATACAATAAGATCATAATCAAACTTATTCCAAAACTAAGCGTGTAATCCACAAACTTATGGCTCGGGTTGTTCGCACTTACTATGTGCGAACAACTCTTGTCTTAAAACTAGCATGTTGGCCCTGTTTGACCTATTCGCAGTTACTAAATGCGAACAGACACTTGATTTTTTTTGACCAGTTTATTATTGTTCGCACTTACTAGGGATGGCAATGGATCTTGGACCCGATCCCGTTTTTGCAGGTCTGGGTCTTAAAATTTTAGACCCGTTGGATCCGGGTCGGGTCTGAATCCTTTTGAAATTGACGGATCCGGATCCGGGTCTCAATCAAATACCCGGACCCGTGGATCTTTGAGACCCGTTTTTATTTTGATCACCCTACAAACACCATTCAAGATGAGTCTCTTCAATAATTTGTCCAATTTTAATATATTGTAATTCTTTTTATTTTGTTGCTTTGATTATTTCTTTTGATTAGAGTAAACTAATTATCATTGAATCCATTAAACAATATAACGCATATGAAAATGCATGAGCAATTAATTCATTATTAGTGTTGTGGATATTCTGGCTGCAATTGTTTTAGTTCATGGTTGGAGCTATCAAGTGAATTTTTTTTTGGTTTATCTTATTTGAGCTAACATGTAATTTTGATGATAGATAATATAATTGTATATATATATATATATATATATATATATATATATATATATATATATATATATATATATATATATATATATATATATATATATATATATATATATATATATATATATATATATATATATATATATATATATATATATATATATATATATATATATTCTTTTATATCATTAGTCAATCAATATATATAATTCAATCGCAATTTCAATACGATGCAAAATTTAATAAAACACGCAAAAATAAGTCGGAACCGTTTTGGACACGTATCCGATCCGAATCTGGGTCTTACTTGTGAAAACGTATCTGGATCCGGGTCCATCTAGACCTGGTCCAAATCCAACCCGTTGCCATCCCTAGCACTTACGAAGTGCGAACAGACCCGAGACTGTGTTCTGGAATATCAGACGCTTATATTGGAATAAATTTGATTTGGATCTTATTGCATGTTTTTTTTTATTAAAATTCTTATCTATTTTAAATTTTCCAAATAAACAGGGTCCTGCAAAGTAGGTATAAAAATATTTTATTTGTATGAGATAGAGCCGTTACAATTCTTTCCCAAAACCATTTCTCAATCCAGTCCACGAATTCGGCCGGGCTTACGAGGTAAACTATTTTCCAAAATCATATGGTGTTAGAAAGATTATCCACTTAGCATTATATATACAAGTCCCCAATCCATTGTTTTAATGATGTGGAATCTTCCTATGTTAAGTATTTTCAACCATCCCCGCACATGTGTATCACATCATCATCATCCTATCTAGTGTGTCCTGCTCATAGAAAACTCGTGAATCACATCATATCTAAAACCAACTTCAACTCTAACAGCATAATAGGCCGTGACAATTCATCACAGTAACAACTTATGTAATTTTGGTCACATCATGGTCACTTGATTGATTGGACGAAATAGAGGACAGGCCCAAGGTGGAGTAATTAATGAAGGCGTCCGGGCCTTCTTAAAGACAACGGGCTGCAGGGTTTGGGTTTGGTTGAAAGGCTGTTTGAAATGGCTTGGACTTGGGTTCTTTGCCTGGATTGCAAATCTTTTATGTCCAATCTCTTCATCTCAAATTCTCATTTAAATTATTTTTATTGTGAGACATCTTATATTAGACTAAATAGCTCGGCTAAAACCTAAAATAATTAAGATTGTTAATTTAGTACAAAAGTATATATAAATATAAATTTCAAATAGAGATAATTATATGTTATCATAATGATACTTTATAATTCAAATAAATGATTTTATAATGTATAGTGATTTTAATGAAAAAAAATTAGGTCGTTATTCATCATCATCATCATCATACCCAGTGTATCCCGCTCAAACAAAACTATGATCTGGGTCTGGGGAGGGAGGAACGATGACATGCTCATACCCATAAGGAGAGTGCGATCAAAGAGTCCCCCGGCTCGAGAACGGTCTTCTAGCAAGAGGAACCTGCAGTTGGCAAATAGAATAGAAGCACACACACAAAAACAAAGATAAGATCAAAGAAACAGGTAAAAAGCGACAAAAAGGCAAAGGATAAAGACGAACGAGGGGGTAAAGGGACAGGTTTACTAATCCAGGACTTGGATAAGGCGCCGCCAACTGGCCCTATCTCTGGTCAGGTCCTTGGAGAGGTGAAGTTCATGCATATCACTTTTGATTTGTTCCTCCCACGTTCTCTTAGGTCGTTCTCGACTTCTCTTACCCTCCACTATGATGCATTCGATCCTTTTTATTGGGGCGTCATGTGTCTTTCTCTGCACATGCCCAAACCATCTCAACCTGTTCTCCCGCATCTTTGCGGAGATAGGTGTAACCCTTAACGTCTCCCTGAACTCCTAGTTTCTTATCCTATCCAACATAGTCTTACCACACATCCACCTCAACATACGCATCTCCGTTACTTCCATCCTCTGTTCGAAACCCTTCTTTACGGGCCAACATTCTGTCCCATATAACATCGCCGGCCTAATCGCAACGCGGTAAAATTTACCTTTTAATCGCCTCGGAACTTTTTATCACTAAGCACCCCGATTGCTGCTCGCCACTTAAGCCAGCCCGCTTGTATACGATTAGGTCGTTATTATAAATATTAATTAAAGTTCTCATATTTCTAAGGCAAATTTAGTTTATCTTCCAACTACGTAATTATAATGCTTCTTTATCATTTTTGAAATTATTTTTGTTGTTGATTTTTAGACTAAGGGGGTTTAGATTTAGAATGCTTGTTTGTTGGTTTTCTTGGTGAAGGATTGCGAAATTCGTCTTGCCACCATTCCGGTGATCCACCGGAGCTTTGGAGGCAACTTTTACGTTCTTGAACTCATCACTTTGCCGGAATGATAAATTTTCAGATTTTGACCGGCTTTCTTCCCCTTTTTCGTTCTCGCTTTCGTCAGTAATGGGCCCAAGAAGGGTGAAAATCCATGTCCACAATTCATGGGCACTAGAAGTATAATAAGTAGCAGCATCGTATATGGTGGTGTCAAGGGTGTAAAGTATTCATAACATCTAGTTTCCATTGAGGATCTTGATTTTCTGGAGGGGCGGCAATGATATGATTGAGCAGCCATCGATCATCAATTTCAGTTTGAATTTCTTTACACCACTTGGTGTAATATTTGAAATTTAATTTTTCAGAAATTTCTGGGTATGGATCTTTTGGTTATATGTTTGGATTCTTTGGACCATTTGTTCCAAAAACATCATTTTTCGGGCTTGAATTTTTTTTTTGGTTTGGTTTAGTTTTGGTTTCGATTTTTTCTGGTTAGTGATGAATGTCGTCGTCGATCATCGGTCCCCGGAAAACATCATCGGCTCTGATACCATGATGAAATTCATAACAAAGTATAATAATTTGGTTTAGGTTTAAGAATTAATTCATTCATCCAAGAAAGTAAATGCCCCATATAAATACAAAAGATATGCCATGAAATAAGGAAACTTAATATTACAAATATCTTAATTTCCTAAATACTTCAAATTTTATTCTAGAATAAAATCAAAAATATTCTATTAATTATTCTCTAAATATTGTTTATATTCTACTAATTATTCTCTAAATATTGTTTATTATTTCCAACCGTTTAGAGCATATAATTACATTGAATTATTATTTGATGGAATTAACAATGTTGTAAAGTAACTAGTGATGGCCACGGTCCGGGTTGGGCCGGTTTCGTTCCAGTTCCATCCGGTTCCGGTGCCACCCGGTTCCGGTTCCATTTGGAACCTGACCCGAACGTTTCCGGTTCCGGTTCCGGACGGTTCCAAACGGTTCCTTGGCGTTTATGAGGCGTTCCCGGTTCCAATATCCGGTCGGTGGGTGACCATCGGTTCCATTATAAAAATACTATAATAATGCGAACGTACCTTCGACTTCGTCGCCATTCTTATTTTTCCTTTAATTTTAATATAAAAATACTATAATAATGCGAACGTACCTTCGACTTCGTCGATTACTTGATTATTATCGAAATTCAATGCTTGTAATCGTTAAAAATATTTACTAAAAAAAAACAAAAAAATAAATTAATAAGAAACGAATCAACGATAAAGATGAATAATAAAAAAGGGGAGAGAAAGGACTTGAACCTAGTATCTCAAGAAATACTAAGTTGCCTACGTATCCCGAAGGAATCAAAGCCCACGTAGTTCTTTTCGCACTTTTATATTTAATGTCGTGGTCCGATATTCGTATTTGTGATCCTATTCTTCATCGCATCATTTGGTTGGTTGATGCTTCCGACTCTCCTCCGACGATGATGCAGATATCCATCATCATCCATGGATCATCTTCGCTTGATCATCACCGCCTTAGTCCTTGCATTCGACCTCGCTGATCCCAATCTTTTTTGCAAACACATATTTGAATACTATGTGGTGCAAGACGAGATCTCTTTTCGTCCAAAACGCGTTTACGACGAAAGCACTTCAAGCAAGTAGAAGCAGGAATTGCAAGGATATCCTTTGCAATTCGCGATAATATAGGGTATTTTATCGATTTTTCTCTCCACCATTCTAAAATATTATAACTACTTTGGTTGATTTCAAAGTGATGTTTAAGGTAGTTATCTAATTCTAAATATGAAGCGGAGGAGGAGGAAGAAGATGATCCTAGAAAAGTATCATAACTATTATTTAGCGATTACGGGATTATAATAATTGGGACGTGCCGAGACGCTAGCACGCCTAGACGTATCGCGACTCGGGTTATATATACTAGAATAATGGTCATAAAGGTCCACTAAAAGTTTTTTACAATTGCCTACATAATTATGTACATCAGTAGGCGGGCGATCTAGTGCTTGGTAATAAAATCCTATTATTTTAGTTAGGGCTTCCGTTTTAAAACACGGATCTAAAATTGTCGCTATGCCATAAATATAAGGGAAATCAGTAAAATATATCTTCCACTTATCCATCATATCTTCAAGAATCGGCTTCAAAAAAACGTTAGTATCTTCATGAGAATATGAAAGAAGATGATAAAAAACAGTAACACATTCACTTATTACTAAGTGAACGTTTGGTTCGTATACATATGAAAAGATCTTAGTTGCGTGGACATACGCTTCTAGTAATTTTTGTATGCCTATAGCTAAGTTCCAAGTATCATCACTAATACGGCTATCCGTAAACTCACTATACAGTTGTGTTATAACGGGACGATAAGCAATCGCCTTCTTTAATAAATCATGGGTCGAACCCCAACGTGTAGGAGTGTCTAAAGCCCAATATACTTTTTTTAGTTCATATTGGGCACATAATTGTTTATATCTTCTTTTAACTTGTTCTAATCTAAGCCATTTGACTATATTTCTAATGGGACCTAATAAATCACTTAAACTTTTAATACCTGCTTGACAAGATAAATTTACAATATGAGCACAACAACGTATATGTAATAAACTACCTCCTAAAATACTAGTAAAAGCGGGTTCATTATATAGAAGTTCCATGCATTTTATATTTGCGGAAGCATTATCGGTAGAACAACAAAATATCTTATCCAATAAGTTCCATTCTTTACAAATTTCCACTAATCTATATTTAATGTTTTCACCCGTATGTCTTTCGGGCATTAACTCGAACGCGATTATTCTTTTTTGAATACACCAATTACGGTCTATCCAATGTGCTGTTACACACATATAAGGCTCTAAATGTGGGGGAGCTGACCAAATATCGGTTGTTAAGCTAACTCTACCATTAAAAGATTTAAACATTTGTACTAACTCATATCTTTTTGATTCATATAGTTTAATGGTTCGTCTTTTAAGGGTATTCCTAGGGATTGCTCTAAATTGCGGTTGTAAACATTTCCTATTGAAATATTCGTATCTTTGACTTTCACCGTGGTTAAAGGGCAATTCATCACCAATAACATATTTTGAAAACTCATCGATCATTTCATTACGATTATATCTAAAAGGCATACCTCCGGGTCCGCCGGGGAAGTCCGTTGCCCATTGTTGTTGTCCGCTTCCGCTTGTTGTCCCGCTGCCGCTTGCTGCATGCGTTTCTTTTGTGATTCCATGTTTTTTCGCCAAATGTTTGTTGAAGGATCCCGTACCACCACCTAACACGTATTCACAAAACACAATAAATGAATATTTAATACATTCTAACATTTTTGATGTACAAAATATAAATATCATGTATAAAAACTTAAAAAGTATTTACCTTTGGTAAAATTGTAAGAAACTAAGGGCTTTACTCCTTGACTTTCACAAACTTGACAAGTGCCATCCGGGTCGTCGGTTGGTACTTTTGTAAAATACGACCAAACATTTGAAATAGCTCTACCACTAGGAGGTGGCATTGCCGGAAAAGGTTGTCTTACTGGTTCATTTTCATCTAAATATAAATATAAAAACATTATTAAAATAAATAATAATTTAAAATTCAATTAAATTGAAGAATAAAAATTAGAAAACTAACCAATACTTTGGAAATTGACTCGTTTACCACGAGCTTGTCTTTGTTGTTGTTGTGCTTCTTCAACTAATCTTGTTGATGATTGTCGAGATCTAAGTATCTCGATAGGGGTTGTTGGTTCTTCTTCTTCTTCTTCTTCTTCTTGTTGTTGTGCTTCTTCTTCTTGTGTGTCTTCTTCATCTTCAATTTCTATTTCTCTTTCAACATGTTCCGCATTTTCATGTAATTCTCGGTCGTATGGCTCGTACCCTTCTGGATAAGTCGGTTCGTAATTACTAACCGAAGGTGTTGTTGATATCGATGGAGTTGAAGTTGCCTTTCTTTTGGAGCTAGAAGAAGAACCCCCCAAAGATTTTGCCACTTTAGTGACTTTTTTAGTGGCTTTTTTCAAGAATGAAGACATGATAATATTTATGTAATTAAGAAATAATTAAGAACTAATTAGAAGACTAATTAAGAAATAATTAAGAACTAATTAAGAAATAATTAAGAACTAATTAAGAAATAATTAAGAAATAATTAGAAGACTAATTATGTAATTAAGAGAATAATTGCGTAATTAAGTAATTAAGTAGAGAGAGTAGGAGAAGAGATGAGTTGTGAATTGGAATGGTTGAAAGTGATGGGTATTTATAGGAAAAATTGTAACGGCTACTTTGACCAAAAAACGGCTAGTTTGACCGGTTCCAAAGAACCGTTGGAACCGTACGGTTCCGGTTCCATGGAACCGTTGGGCCGGGTGAACCGGTCCGGTCCGGGTTCGCGGTTCTGGGCGGTTCCACTGAACCGGTGGGGCGGGTGAACCGGTCCGCGGTTCTTTGGTCCGGTTTTTTCGGTTTTTTCCGGCGGTTCCACGGTTCCGGCAACTTTTTTCCGGCGGGTTTACGGTTTCGCGGTTCGGTTCCAGTTCGGAACCTGTCACGAACGTTCCGGTTCCAGTTTCAAGCGGTTCGGACCCGGACCGTGGCCATCACTAAAAGTAACCAATTGCATTTTGATGGACATTGATTTTTGTCATGACTCATGAGGATGTAAAATGGGGGTGAGATATATATGCATCTAAAATTTGATGAAGAAAAATGGTCCATTCGGTTTATCAATATTATTTCATTATGCGTTTGGATGGAATTTTAACTTTACTTGTGGAATGAAGTGGGAGCATAGTTTTGTTTTTTACGGATAGGTTAAGGGAAAAGAGAAATTAGCGAGAATCAAATTAGATTGCTATTGAGAAAAAAGTACATACTTCAATTGAGATAACATTCGATTCACATATAGTTTGGGTTTTACTTGTATTCGTGTAAGCGGTAATTGTTATGAAGAAACTCTAACATTAACTAAGTGTATATTAAAATAGAGTGCATATTCAACCTTTAAATATCACTTTCATCGTTCTATTATACTTGCGACATTCGATTTTTCTTATGCAATTTAATGTGTTATTTTAATCTATATTGAACAATGGCTTCTAAAAATTGTAAAAATTTAATATTATAAAAGTATGCGATTAGGCGATTCAAACAAGATCTCACTTGACACATTTTTTTCTTACACATTAGCCAAAATATATTGAATAAGTTTGAACGATAAATAGTATCAATAACCGTAATGTATCTAGTGTTTCACAACGGTTGAAGCAGAGGGGTCTTTGAGGATGTGCGAGGTGATCGAGCGCACATGACCCTCTCTCTCCCGTATAGAAAAGGTTAATCAAAAAAAATATGTTAAATTTATTAATAAAATAAATATATTAACTATAAATGAAGCGCAAAGTAAAAATTTTACATAGGATTTCAAATTTTTCAAGAGGGCTCTCGGATAAAATACTGAATTAGTGGAATGAATTGTAAGGAGTATAAGTTACTAAACCGGAGATTGGAGTGATGTTAGAAAATGGAACTTGTTATAATAAATGGAAGGAGACCACCATCACCATCATCATCATTATCCTATCCAGTGTATCCCGCTCATAGATGAATATAAACAGGGTCTAGGGAGGGAAGGACGGCGACAACTCATACAAAGGAGAGCACGGCCAAAAAGAGTCCTCCGGTCGAGAAAAATAAAGATACGTTCCTACCACGTGAGAGATTAATAAAACGCATATAGATACATAAAACAAGCTAAAAACAATTAAGAGTAATTTCATTGTAATTATCACCCAAAGGAGATTAGACGTTGTTACAAATTATTAGGTAAAAGTAATAATTAGAGAAAAAGAATCCACAATAACCGCATCAAACAATGAAACAATTGAATTTTTACTTAAGAATTCACTCAAAGAAATTATCAATCTACCATCGAGTGAAAATTAGACACAAATGCATAATATACAAGACTTTATAACCAATAACCATTACTATATTTAGCAACAAATGGTTTTCCAAATCTATTTATATATATGTATTAGAATCTTGCTAACCAAACTCTTCGATATGTAAACTAAAATATTTTTTAACTTTTTAAATATATAAGCATTAATTGTATTATTTAATATTGATCTTGTTAATGAATGTTTTAAGGGCGTTTATTAACTTTTACATGTTAATGCTCTATTCTAATGTTTAATTTAGTTTTACACATTCGTCAATGTACTATTACAATTCTAAGTATCTCTAATTGTTATTGATTAAAAATTATAAAAAATATTAATATGAAACAAATCATATAAAATGTTAGTTGACTATATATAAACTTATAAATTGAGAATGAATACAAATAAAAAAATAATTGAAAAATATTGTACAAAAATAAATTGAGAAAATATTAGTATGTAAGAGTAATGTAGTTTTAAGAAAATTAACACACAATTACTCAAAAAAAATTGGCACACAAAATATATAGAATAATTGTCCTTGATAATTTTACCTATTACGCATTTATTGGGAATAATTCCTATCATTTAATATTCCTTAATAATTTAATATTTAAATATTTTTTTGCTAATAGTACCCCTTTTCATATTTTTACCAGCTACTGTATGTACTTATTATCCATTTTTTTTACTTTTTTCTCCTTATACTTTTTCTTTGGTCAAACCCTACTCTCCTTCAATTGTAAGTACCTATAATAACCGCTTAAAAAAATGAGAAGGGTTGTTATCAAAAATTTTATTCATCACAATTTTTTTTTTCAAGGGCATGATGTAGTCCCCACCAGGAGTGAAGTACATACTGGCATTGAAAAAACTGATCATCTTTCAATCCATTGCGATTGGTCAATTGAAAGAAAGTGGAAATGAGAGAATTCACAAGGCCAAAAATAGCTGTCCATCATAAATACTACTATGAGCATGCGACGTGAGTACATAAATATAAAGACAACACTAAATTACACGTAACTTAATTCTTAGAGTATACTTCTTCCGTTTCATAATACTTGCTATATTTTCCATTTTAGGAAATTTTATATTACTTGCTACATTTTTTTTTAGTAAAAAACCAATCATTTAAAGTTATACCTACTCCTACTTTTATCCTACTCTATATCTAATTGCTCCTATTTTTCTTTTTTATTTTTCAACAAATAATATTAAAAAATTCAAAAAAAGCAACTTTCCACCTACTACTCATCATTGCACAGTAAGTCCTTAATATTTGTGCCCATGCAATGGTAGCAAGTAAATCAGAACGGAGGAAGTATAAGATATCCTGGCCCCAGGATATGTTATATACTCTAACATTAATTACTACAAAACTTATATTTATCTTTTGAGATGTTTTTATAATAAATTGTTTTTCAATTAAGATAATATTTTAAAGGAAAATTTGCTCAGAATAATCCAACCTTTGTCTGATTTTTCTACAATAATCCAAAGTATTGATTAATCATGAATAATCCCATCTATTGATAGTTGTTTCCAATGGCATCCAAGCAAGTAAAAAATTAGTGTATATGAGAGAAAGAATGATTTTGAAATAGAAGAAGGTAAACTGGTTTTAATGGAGGAAATGTCATGTGAAGAAGAAGATGCTTGGATGAAGAAGAAGGTCAAGAAAGACCTGTTGTAGCCGGTTGTTTTACTTGCTTGGATGCCATTGGAAACAACTATCAATAGATGGGATTATTCATGGTTAATCACTACTTGGGATTATTGTAGGAAAATCAGACAAAGGTTGGATTATTCTGGGCAAATTTTCCTATTTTAAATAAAAAGTTTATATTTTCATATAATATATATGTGATGGACTATTTATCCTATGTATGAGACACATCTGTGAGTGAAATCATTCCATACAGTAATTTGTGTTATTTTTCTTTTTTTGTTATAAAATTTTTTACTCTTGCACTAATAATTTTTTAATTGTCTTTATTATAAGAAAGTATCATATAACTTAATATTTGAGGATTTTAAAGTTATATGTTGCAAATTTAAAGAGATAAAAGAAGAAAACTATTTACTGATTGTTATGATTATTTACAACTATATTGTGATGAATCTAATATGGAATATTCTATAAGTAAAACCATAAAAAATGTTGAGGGGTAAGTAATCCAAACAATATATAATTAAAAAATATGTAAGAATCGAACTAAAATGACCTTGACTCAGCTACAAAGGTCGGACAAATCATCATGTGCATTTGTTGTTGGTTATATTATATAGAGTTTATGACAAACTAGAGAGTAGTTTCGGAAACTTTGAAGATGCTGAGGAAATAATCGATAGAACACCATACCACCATATTTAGGAAATCTCGTTTGGTGGCAGGGTTCGGAAGGAGGTAACAAACAAATTATATTGTACCTCCAATTTAAGAGAGGGTATGTGAAATGTGGTCTAAGATATCCCAAATAGCGAGAGCCTTGCAAAGAAAACGGTGAATGATACTAATTATGCATAAAAACTTATTACCTGCAAATTTCAATACAACCTAAGATAGGGTTTGGATTGCTGAAATAAAAGATTACTATAAAAGAACACAAATAAATACATGAATAATGAATAAATGAATATTTAAATAGGTCAGCAATTAAAGAGCATTTAGAGAAAGAAAACTATTTAAATTAAATCGTGGAGTTTAAAGAAATCAATATTATTATGCAAGATTTGAAACTAAATAAATTGCATTGTCATAGTTTGTAAATTGTTATTATACACATGTATGTAAACATGATTTGTGTTTTTTATGTTTAGAAGTATGTCATATTTGTATTTATTATTTATGTAAATTTATTGTTGAAATTTGACATTTAAAATCAACTGAAAACACATTTTCAAAAAAAAAAATGAAACGGTTTAACCTCTAAATAGATGAGATTATGGAGTACTGACATTAAGAAAATAAAATACTTATTGATCGAATTCAATGGACGTATAAGTGCTAACTATTACGCCCATGTCGTTTTCGTCCTCTAGCATATAAGACTCCAGTTTTTTTGTTTTATAATAGCTATACTTTTATTAAAATGCTCTCACAGAAAAGACTGAAGTGTAACCGTTCAAAAAAAAAGGGAAAAAACAATAAAAGGAATCCAAATAAGGTCAATGTGCATATACTTGTAGTGCGTCCATTCCTTGAGTGTTGGCCGACGCATATGTACGTACAGTCCCATCCAAACCATTGTATGGGGTAAGGGGCCGGGCATGGGGAGGGGATAGGGCCTTGGTGCTATTACATTTGAGCTACTAATAAATTATCAAAAATATTTATATCACAAGAAAACTCAAAAGCAAGTAAGCACACTCCAATAGTTGATGTGCCCAAAAATTGTAGCACTAATAGTGTGGCACTATTGAGAAGGACAAAATAACATCACTAACCTATAAGGATCACGAATCATAATCCTATTTTGTTAATCACCCTTTTTTTATGTTGCAATATTTTTACTAAATGCTCTTCAAATAATGTTCACTAGTTCGTTGGATGAATATTTACTACATTTACATGAATCAATTCAAATCGCTTAGAAGATATGAAGATTTGAGATAAAACCAAAATTCAAATCGTTGTAGATTCTTTAAACTCAAAGACGATGAAATTTGTTATGGACTCAATAAGCCTGTTTGACAGTTATCTTCATTTAACTACCATATAAACCAAGTTTACTGACTCTTCTATGAACCAAATGTCATATTTCATTATCTTCATTTAACTCCCCTTAACATAACTACTCTTTAGTAACCTAACTGACACCCCACATTTCCCCTCGGCCAAACTACGCCATCATGTTTCTTATGATTTATAACTATAACTACCCTTGAATTGACAAAAAAGAGAACCTAAAAAAATATTATTCTGAGAATGCCTTTCAATCCTCACCTCATAAACATCTTCTACGATAATAAGGCTTTACCGAAACTTGTAAACCAATCTCTCTTATAAACAACCAAGCTAAAACTATATATCTATTGAGCAAGCTCTTTGACTACTTGAGCATTGTAGGGGTTTTCTGGGAATTAGTTTCCCTTGTGGTTGCAAGTCTTGGACATCACAAAAATTTGGTCGATATTTGATCGTTATTTCTCAGAATGGTCACTTACTATTCTCAATCATCATTATTATTCGGTTCTTCATTGTTATTTTTCGAAATGGGCAATTCTCAAAATCAAATTTTATCTACTTTACAACACGTCTAACATTCACCACAAATTAAATTGTACACAAATAAATGTTCACATCCACATCACCTTTTTTGTTAGTGATAGTGAAAAGGTTATTTAGATATACTTTAACAAACGATCATCTGAAACATCAAATAAATAAAAAGAATAGATATTTTAACAAGTCATTTTTTTTGAAATGATATTTTAACAAGTCATTTGTACTTCATTATAATGTGAAATGAAAGAACTACTATTGAAAATTACAATAAAAAAAATCCAATATTCTCAACCATTCTTAAGAGTATAATTAAGCTACCAATAAAGAATCAAAAAATTAGATATCAAAAAAACTTAAAAGCAAAGTAGCACACTCCATTCTCCAATAGTTAAAATGTCAAACAAATGTAGCACTAAAAGAGTGGCACTTTAGAGAAGCACATAATAGCATCACCAACCTCAAAGGAATGCCCTCAAGTGGTGGGTTGAGATGCCACTAAGAGATGCACATGATTCAATCACAAGTTTACCACTACTCAGTACTCACCCTTCAATTGGGGATTTAAACTAACATTTGATAAAAGCACCTTTAATTTTTAATACACACCATAACTCCATAATAGCATATACCATTACATCAAAGAAATCAAAAGATAATACATATTTTACCAAAGGGTCTAACTTCCCATTCCAAACATTCAAGTGCTAATACCCCACACATACACAAAAGCAAAACAAAAGATACATAAAATAACCAAATAACATATTGTTTTAATATGATTAATGATGAAACACATCAAAAGACCAACTACTACACTCTCCCTCGTGCCATTCCTACCATTAAAGTTATGACCCACTCTTTGAAAATTATCCCAAATTTAATTTAACCCCTTATAAAAGACATACCACCAAAAGTTTACTGATGGGTCCCACTTAAAACCCAATATGGGGCGTGCATTTCTCTGATATGGTGATTTTAGGGTCCATCTTTGAATCATTCGGTACTTCTTCAATCCACCACTATAGAGTAAAACTAACCCTTCTTCAGGAGGCCAAGAACAGAGGAGATTCTAAAAGCTACTATAATCTTCACCAATGACATTTTCCAACTTATATGGAGCTCTTCTATAGGCCTATCCCTAAAGATGTGGCTCTTAGTTTCAGAGTTTTAAGGTAGTTTATTGCTTCATCCAAAACCACAACTGCATCTTTGCCGTTTCCGCCCGGAAGTATAGTCTGCAACAGGCTGACTGTCTCGCGTATTTTCTCCTTCCTCTCCCGCTTGTTGCCTGATAAAAAGCAGACATTGTTGTGCCTTGTGGGATGAGCACCGGCACAGCTGGATTCGGCATCATCATCTGTGGAGAGCTTGGGATTGAATGAGCTTCGGGTGTATGTGATGGAGGGAATGTCATCACTACTGCTGCAGAGCTTCTGCCGTTTAGAAGGTCCGGCAGAACTCGCTACTTCATCCATGTCGTCGTCGTTCGCATCTAACCAATCCTGCTTTTCGTAAGCAGTTGTCAAGCTTGGGGAACGCCCCGTGCTTGTTTCTTCACCGTCGTCGCTGTAATTGGCTTCCTCATCTGAAGAGAGTAAAGCATCGATATCTTCTGTGTCTTCATGCGTCTCATTAACCTCGTTTTCATCATCCAAATCATCAGTCAGATTAGGTCCTGAAAGGAGTCCACTGCTCCCATTTCCATGCTCATCCCCATTCACATTGTAGTTACACATCAATTTTTGGTTCCAAGAGTCGAGCTGCTGGTTTGAAGTACCAATCATAGAACTTAAAACGAAGGTTGTTTTGTTGCCTGTTCGATCAAAAACAAGGAATTGCTTTGGAGCACGTCGAACATCAGGGGGCGAAATATTTTCCTCCTCGCGATTTTCATTAGCAGCTGCAGAAACCTTGCCAAGAAAAGTAGTTTCTGGCATGAACATATCATGATGATTCGTATTGGGTACAAGACCATGCCTAAATCGGGGCAAACAGTAAAACCATCCATGTGGTTCCTTCATTTGACCCGCCTTGAAATTGGATTGCTCCGGAAATCCAGACGAAGGCAAGGGCCCACTCGTAGGAGCTGCATCGATGCAAGGAATTGCAGAAGGAATGCCATAGTTTTGCATCCCAGAATTGAAAGGCAGTTTCAGAGATTCAACGTTAGAAAACTGCTCATCATGCTGCCGTTGATGTAGCCAGGACTCATAGTCCTTTCCCATCAAGGCAAAAAACTATCTGCACATTCAAGTTATGGCAATTGTTTAGGGTTGACGATCAACTATACGATAATGGAGATTGATTCATTAAGAAGCCAATGAACAAGAACCATACCACAAAATGGGTGATTCGAAAGCCTCGCTTTGTGATTGCTTGTATTTTGTATCCAAGAAGAATTAGGAAAAAAAAGAAACCTAGCTGAACCAAAACCCCCAAAACCCACAACTATAATCCTATCTACGTGACTGGCTTGAGCAAGTGACGGAAGTATTCAGCCTGCAATATACCAGTACAAGTGTATTAGAGACAGCCAATTACTCACCCACGTGAATTTTCATCCACATTTCAACTAACAATCATCATCATCATACTCGGCTATGGTCAAGGTCTAGGGAGGGTTGAAAGCCGGCAAACCATTCCCTTATCAAAAGGAGATAAGATTGCAGCCAGTGAAACCCTTAACTCGACTCAAAAAACGACTTCATACACCATAGTGAACCATTAAAAAGAACCATACTAATTTATTGACCATTACTCAAAAACATATAACCATCATTGAGCATCCTTCAACAATACATTCCAATGCATATGCATATCCAATGACTCATTGATTCACATTTCAATCCAAGTTTTATATACCAATCCCACAAAACTCAAAGCCAAAAATACCCCACTAATATTACATTCAACTATAGGTGTTTATTCTGGCCATCGGGTTGATTTCGGGTCAAGTGTTTCGGGTCAGTTTAATCGGATTTTGTGTCTACATTGATTTTTACATAATTGTAAATCCATTTTAAAGTAGGAATAAATTGGGTTAGGTTACAAGCTCAGATGAATATGGAGCATCAGGTCTGTTTTGAGACCCTCTACATTCAACCAATTTCTTTTGCAGAACTCTAGGTTGAAAGGAACATTAATTAACAAATTCATGACAAAACACATGAATAGTAACCAACTAATCCATTTCCAGCATCAATAGCTCATTACTAACTGAAATCAAAGCAAACAAACAACAAACTGGTATTAAATAAACTAAAAATTAATAAAAAAAAGAACAAAAAGAACAAACCTGGCAATCGCAAAGAGGTTGAAAGCAAGCAATGACTCTAACTATGATGGTAGAAAATCCAGCAACTCCATTTTCATGTTTCAAAGCCCGGAATCTTGTCTGACTAGCTGCTTGGCACACCATAACTACTCCCAACACCCCAACACAAACCAACCCTTTCTTTTACGGAAAGGAACACCCACTTACTCTTTCTATCTTCTAATCAAAACCCTAATCTTATATTTCTATTTAAATCACCAAAATGAACAAAAATTTAGCTAATCCTTCGAACATAGCAGGGTATAACAATGATAAAGGTTGAACCCATGTAGTATAATTTGGTGATTCACTGATTTATTATGAATAATTTCAAAAAAATTGAGTGTCAAAAAAAATGGGGATGATTTATAAAGGTTATTAAATTACAGAATTACACGACAATATAGGTTCAAAGAGACGACTTTCCGAAACACATCTACTGAAAGGCAAAACCACCGCATGCTGTTTCTTAACAAATCGCCACTTTTTCTACTTTTATTTAGATATTCTCCCCCCTTTTTTGCTCCACTATCCAAAATTCCTGCAAAAATTTGTAAAAAAATTAGGTCAATTTATAATTTACAACCCATCAATTAAAAAGTGTAAATTAAAGGAATTTCTTCAAAACCCATCTAAGATCTTAACTTAATTGTAAAATTGTTTACTACCCAGTAACTGAAATCAATGATTTCAAAAAAATAGGAGTTAATGAGGGAAGAATTACCTTGAAGATCTGAAAGAAGAAGATTTTTGGTGAAATGAGGAAGACAGAAAAGTAGATAGGAAGATTAGAGGCAATCAAAGTTTAGAGAGAGAGGGAGGGAAGGCGTGACTCGTGAGTGATAGTGAGAGAAAATGAATGCACGGATAGAGAGAAGATGAGGGGAAAGAGTGTTAAATGTTGTTTGTTATATAAAGAATGAAAATTGACGTTATTGTCCTTCAAACGTGTGGGCTTTGAGGTGTGGGGGAATGCCCATGGAGATGCTCCGGTGGATGTCATGCGTGCCTATCAATCACTAGTAACAAGCAACAACTCACAACTCATAACTCTCCAAGCTTCTTAGTTCCACCTAAATGTGTTTATTCGGGTCATTGAATGATGATTGAGTTAGATGTTTTAGATCAGTTTAAAATTAAGTCTTGTGTTCATATTGATTTTACATAATTGATAATCCACTTTTAAAGTTGGAACTTGGATCATATCAAATTTGGTTACAAAGTCAAATAATTGTAAAGTTGGGTCTGTTTGGAACACATGTAGTTCTTCTATTTCTTTTTACTTGCAGTTAGAGATGTTCAAAATGAATATGATGATATGTTACTTATCTAACTTTGTTACTAAATCCGAATCAATACGATGACCCAAATGAATAACCTTTACTTGCAGCTCACTGAATAAACATATTAAGAGGCTTTATGTTTAGGGCAATTTTCTAATTTTCTTAATAGAAGTATTTTTTAATTTTGTGCAATATACAATTGCAATAATGTCTTATAGCGAAGGAAATAAACCAATAATTGCTGAGGATGAGTATAGGTAAATCTAGATTCTTGTGTTAATTTTAATTATGTTCCACAAAACAAATCAATTTTAAAAATATGTCAAAGGAAATAACTACTATAAGAATTAAAATTTCAAGGAAAGAACATATCCACTAAATAGAGAAAAGGTATGTTTTAATTATTGGAAAAATTATCCAGAATAATTTAACATTTACTCGATTTTCCTACAATAATTTCAACTATTGATTAACCATGAATAATCTGAACTTAAAGAAATATTCGCCAAGAGTATACAATGATGATCGATAACCTACTGTAATAAGTAAGTGGGGAAGTAAGGTGAAACTGCAGGAGGTGGTAGTGACTAGTGAGGTACGAGGGGAGGGATGGCAGTGAGAAGGGGAATCGGGATTTTGAATTTTCTTTTTTTTACCTATTTAAAAAAATTATTTATTTTAGTTTTCATTTGTTTTTCGTTATTTTACCTAAAAAATAGGTCATAATGTGCACAATAATATTTTTTGATCATTGACCTTATAGTTTAGATTATATTATTCATGATTAGTCAAAATATGGGAGTAATTTGTAAAAGTCGGTGACAGATTGAATTATTCAGAATATTTTTTTCTAAATTATATTTAATAAGATAAGAGAAACACGTGGAATTGCAAATAAAATGTGACTGGGAAGTCTTTCTAATAGACTATACATCTACTATTAGATTATTTTTTTGGTCGAAAACCACTAAATAAAATTCTAATCGACTCATTTTTATCTAGTAGCTTTTACATTAAATATTAGAAGGAAGAGATCCTTTAACAATTTTAACAAAATATATAAGTTACGCTAATTAACTCTCCAAATTAAAATTCCATATCCATTAATTGAGTTCAAAAAGTTTCAGGAATAGTAAAAACTTCAAATCCTCCCTTCAAAATTTTAAGTCATAAACAAAATACATAAGTTACATTGATGAACACTCCAAAGTTCAATATCCATAATTAAGTTCAAAAAGTTTCTAAGATAGTAAAATCTCCGAATCCTCCCTTCAAAAGTTAGTGACCTAAAATTTGACTTGCAAAATAAATAATACTCCTAACAACTATCACTATGTGTTGTTCACTATATATCTATAAAGAGATGCACAAAAAAATATAAACGATCAATTTCAAATCAGGCTGATTACAAGTGGAATGTTATATAGACTGAGTCAATAGCGGTTTTGCTTGATTGGAATAAGTGTGGACTATTGTGACTAAGTTGTCTTAATATCATGTCAGGTTATTTGCAATTTGTGTGTCTCATTGATGCTGAATCTGATAAATCATGGGTTGGATCTATTGTGGCTCTCAAGTCATTTTGAGTTAAAATATAATAGTATCTAATACATATCGAAATAAGGTCAGGTTCGTGTCACCAATTAAGCTGAACAAAGTCGAATTTGGTTAATTGCGTATACTTTTTTGACTATATTAGATGTCGATTGTTCTTAGGTCGGTTATATTAAAAATACCAGATCATGGAACGACATCAAACTAGGTTCGAGTCGGACCGGTCAAATATTCCTAGCCCTAGTTGAGTTAACAGTCAAAGTACATTTTTGATATTATTAAGCCAGGAAACTTTTTTAAAAATTAAAAAAGGTGAAAAGCAAAACTCAATTATAAAAGGCGAAAAATGGCAAATACTAGTAAAATCCTATGGAAAATATGATGACTTCTTTATCTTAATTAAGTTAAAATGGTGGTGAAGAAATAAAGCAATCAATCTCATCTATAAAAAAAAATAAAAATGGTATATAAGAAGTATTTTTGTTGACCAAAAAGGAAATAGCTAGAATATGGAAAAGAAAATGGAAAATGGCTAAAGAATCCAATGTGTTTTTAAGTAGGGAGAGCCATGATTTTGGCTTGACTGTTCAAACTATAAATGATGTATAAACACAATGGGGACATAATTTCAATTTAATCACCATAAAAAAAAAAACAAAAGACATAATAATAATAAAATAAGTAATATAAGAAAAAGATAAAATAAAACACTAAAAATCATCCTATAAAATTAGGACACGTAGTGTGATTTACGTCTCTCGTAAACAAACGTGATTTACCCATATTTCCTCTACGTTTAACTGTTAAATAGTGGCGACCTTAAAACTTAAAGTAAATATGTAATAAAGACAAATTATAGTTATTTGTGAGATTATAATAATTCATAAAAATTCATTATTACTCTAATCATAAAGAAAAATTCAAACCATGAGAGACACATAGCTGACTCATCACCTCTAACTCCGCTTGTGAGGTTAAACGCTAACGGCCTGTTTGATAAACGATATTAAATGATGGGAATGGTAATGGAAAATAATGAACATCTCTTGATTTTTGTTCTCTTTCAACAATCTTATTTTCTTTACGAAATTTATTTCGATGCATTACAATTTTAAAATATGGCCATACTCGTGGAAATAAACAAAAAACAATTTATGATGAAAGTTTCGTTATCATGGAAATAACAATCATAAAAATTTACACCACAAATCATTTTCATTATCGCATCTTAGTACGAATAACCAAACGGGCCACTTAGATGTAATACATCATATGTTAAATTAATCTCTATGTTCCTTTGATATTACAACACCACACATAAAAAGCTTTCCGAATTGATTTTGTAATGTAGCAAAATTAAAGAAACAATAAGGTATACCGATGTATTCTCCTCCATATACTATTACGCGAATTTTGTTATTCATTGTATCAACTTTTGGATAATTGGATATGAATAAAGGGTTAGTCACTGAGCATGGTCCCAGTATAAAATGAAACAAATACGCTTTTAATTGATGTCACTCTTTGTTTGTCGATATAATTTTATACACCACCAGCCACCTAAGGGCTAAGAGCCTAAGACCATAATTATCTCAAAAAAAAAAAGAGCCTAACACCATATAGGTGATCGTCAATCTCATTGTCCTAGCTATTGCACTTGAACTATAATAAGATGGGTCATTGTTTCGATTATCTGTTAGGTAAATCCTCCACTACTAAGATACGCCATTAAATAGTAAAACTAAACTCATCAATAATAAATATGTTTTATTTATTTATTAGTAATAGATAAATTGCATACTGAATCAATTACAATTTTCCAAATAGATGTGTTGCTACTTGCTAAATCCGAATTTTTTTTCAATATGGGTCATAATTCATTTGACGTATAATTTAAAAGATCGCTCAACACAATATGCAAAAAAAAAAAGGTTTAATCTGTTTTCTTAATTTGTTAACTTTTGTGTTTTAAGTCATCGTTATAAGTTTGGATGCGCTATATTTCTGGTCAATTATTGTAAATTTGACTATTTAAGTTTTTTATTTTAGCATCAGCATCAACGGAATGATGTTTTTACAAAAACTATTTTTCATGCAGTAAACATAAAAATTTATGTACTTCTATTTTTTTTGTTAAAATTATAACGATAAGAAAAAATTCTAAACACCTTGACATGTTAAGCTGATTCAAACTTGACTTGATCATAACTTGAAATTGACACAACTAACTCAAAAGTGACCGTACTTAAAAGTAACCCGACAAAAAATCTATCTTACACACATGTCTGCAAGTAGAGGAGTTGATTCAAGTCATCGAGATGATTTCGGGTCAAGTATTTCGGTTGGTTTAAAATCGAGTCTTGTGTTCATATTGATTTTTACATTAAAATAAAATCATTTTTAAGTCTGGTAAATCGAATTCGGTTAAAAGTCAGTTGAATATCGAATCATCAGATCGGTTTAGAACACCTCTCATTAACAAATTTAGCTTTTTGCGACATTAGATTTAGTGGCATTAAAAAAATACCACCGATTCATATTTTTAGTATAATAATTATTGATTTTTATTTTAAGTTCCACCATAAAGTGATTTAGGGACACTTAATTTGGTTTTTAGTGTCATATGTAATTGTCACTATAGTCTATAGTGACATTTGTGAGAAATATCACTAGATCTTATGTAGCTAAAAGCTTTAGTGTGACTTAATAATATGCTGTTAAAGGGTCTAATAAATGTCACTAAATCCTCTATATACACTATAAGAAATTAAAAATAACGACATTTAAATTAAATTTCGCTAAATATATTCCACTAAAAGCAAATTATGTTGTAGTGTGTGCAAATATATTTCGATAAAAATAGTGACACAAAAGCGATCACCTTGTTTAGGAATGAAATCCATACAAGGAGATGATGGAAACACTATCCCTTGTTTTACTTTCTCCTCACTCATTGCCTCTACTTAAAAGGAGCTTACTGAAAATTCACATGTTTGCAATCAACAATTTCAGAATGCAGTCCCAACCCAAAACTACTTTCATTATGGATAAGTGCTAATTTAATTAATACTCCTACTTTATTTACTTTTATTGTAATAATAAATACTAAATACAAAGACAATAAAAAATAAATAATGCCCCCTTTATTCCTTTGAATTTTCACCGTAGAATTCAAAAAGCTCTCACATACTTTTTCTATTCTATTATATTAGTTGTACTTTCCTTATATAACTATTTTAATATTACAATTTTGACAAAAAAATATTATATAAATGTCTATGTTGCCTCTAATTTTTTTCTTATTATATACCTCATTAACTTTTACACATATCTCTTCAGATTTTATAATAAACTTATCAACACAAAGATATTTATTTCTAAATTCTTGTGCAAAACTCTTAAGAAATAGATAAGCCGAACAGAAAAAGTATATACTTCATCTGTTCCATAATACTTGCTATTGAGTGTAACATATTATATAGAAAAATGTCACTATCAGTAGCAAGTATTGTAAAATAGAGGAACTACGTCACAACTCACAAGCCCAATTCTAATTTTAAATTAAATTAATAATAATATGAGAAACTTTATGTAAAAGTAGAAAAAGAAATAAAGAAAGGTAGTAAACTTAAGGCAAACCAGACATGTTGAGCCCAATCACAGGACTCACACCCCAAAAGAATACCTTAAATTTATAGGGTAGACCATGATTCTATCACCTGAACCAAATCTTATGCACAGATAAGAAGATCCATTTACCCAATTATTTATGTAACCCTAGTTTAATAATTTAATATATATTTGATTAATTCTATACTATGCTATCATGCCCTCTTGTTTGGACCCAAGGGAACAATAAATATGCACCCAAACCCTCTAATCAACAAGATTATATCTTGTTTAAATTTCATATTTCTTTTGGGTCTTCCTTTTTGGTAGCACTAAGCCACTAACATACTTCTTATATGAGTGAGATGTAAAGCAAAGGATGGAATCCTTCTTAAGTATTTGCTTAATTATGTTATACCCTTTACCTAATCATGCTTATGTTTGTATTATACTTGCATTGAACTTTATAATATTTAATTTGTTGAATGATACATTGAATACTTTTACTATGTTGTATTTTTAGATCTAGAAATAACTTACTGATAAGAAAGCTAAAACGTATAATTAAAATATGATTAAATCACATAAAATAATTAGACAGTTATACTTCTTTTTTGATGGATTTTCCTAGCATAAAAATCTTTTTAATTGGCTTGATTCATAAGACCATACTTTACTAAGCTATACATGCATCTTATATTCAATTGTTTCTATGTTAGAACAATACCTAATAATGTTTCTTGGATCTTACTTACCATGCTTGATTAGGGTCGATGATGAAGAGCAATCAAACCTCACTTATAGGAAGTTGTTCCATGACCTATAGATGGTAAAGGAAGGATGTGCAAAACTTGAGCATGTGGCACTAAGTACGAATAAATGTCGAGGGATCAGAATATGCTATATGCTATAACACGTTGTCTTTTCACATAAGAGCCTTTTAGGTTAGAAGTATGTATGTAATACATACTCTTCTCCTTTATGGTGCAAAATATTCCACTTGAAGTTAGGAAAAAATGAGATTCAAACTCATATTTTTCTATTACATTGTCTCTGATACCATGTCAAAGAGCTAATTCAACTGAAACCTAAATTGATAAGTTGAAAGATTTGTTATATACTCTATCAAGAACAATTATATTGGTCATAATTTGATCCATGTTTTTTCCTTAATCAATTAAGATGTCAATCGTGTTGCCCAATAGGAATCGGATTAACTAATTAATAACAAAGCATATTACTTAAGGTCCATTTGTTATTTTTTATTTTCAGTTTTTTTTTAAATCATCATATTCTCAACAAATTTGGCTAATTTCTTTATTTATTTTTTGGAAACTAGGATAGTTGTATTTATATTTTAGTTGTCAGTTTTCAAAATCATTATGCTCTCAACAAATTTGACTAATTTCTATATTTATTACATGATAAATATCTAAGAAGACTTTAAAAAACATTAAACCCAAAAACAGAAAACCACAGTATTACCGAACATATTCTAAAATAGTATTATTTAACTATTAAAAAGAGTACTACTTAACATCAAAACACTCAATCTATAAATATTTAAAAGTAAGCACTAAATGTAATACTAACTTCAAGTAACAATTAGTATAATAATCTCTTTTTTTTCCATTATAAACATTCTTAGTTTCTTACCCAACTATCATATATGCATTAGTTACTCCATTTGGGACATGGGTCTTCCTTTTTGGTAGCACTAACATACATGAGTATATATTATATGCTAGTGAGATGTAAAAGCAAAGGATGGAATCCTTCTTAAGTACACGCTTAATATTTAAACTCTTTCTCAAACCATGCTCATGTTTCTATCATTTTAGTATTTGATGTATTTATACTTGTACTTTGAATAAAACAAAGAACAAGCTTTTAATAATTATATTATACTTTATTAGGAAGACTACCATCCTTTGATAATGTTAGCCATTTCCCTTTGCACAAATCACACTAATGGTTGGTGGATTGCTCAAATTTGCTTTAAGTTGGAAGCTTATTAACTATAGCTTGTTTTAATGGGAGCTCAAAATTGACTAGCTTGTCCAACATATTGAGAATATTTATGAATTTTTTATCATATTCTCTAACAATTTTTAGGTATTTGTCTAATGTATGAAAACGTCAAGCTAAAAAAGTTAGTAGACGAGTTTTTGTGACATGTAATTCATGCTAAGAAAAATTGAATTTTGACAAAAACTGAAACGATTAATTTTTTTGTTTTGATTTTTGACAATTTTTCTTTTGCGATACTCTTTGATGGAACAGACTAAACAAACTAAACGTACCAATTAATGCTTGCAACCATTTCCTTTAGAATAGTTAATAAATCACCGTTGTCGCAATTGAATGTTATATTTGTTTGGACATCCATTGTTGGATGGTCGCAAATTAATCGTAATTTCACAGTCTAATAACAGAATGTATTAAATTTATGGAAGGGATGAAGAATTTTTGAAGTTGTAAAGAGAGACAATTTAGATCAATATTAGGCGTTTTATAAGAGGTTTGATAATTACATCATTGTTTTAGAATGTCAAAATCTGTTAGAGTTTGTTTGCTGAAAAGGGATTTATGGAGAACTATTATAATTGGAACTACAAGTTGAATCAAGATATAGACCTAGTCAGGAAGCAGTGCAACAAAACATAACTCAAAATCAATACGCACATATAATGTTCGATGTACTAACGAGGAGTACTTTTTTCGAATTTTTTCATCTGTTTGTCTCACAGTCTGATGATGACTCATAATGTAAACACAAAATAGAAATGATGGAAACGATACAAAGTCAATGCACTTACACAAGAAACAATGCAAACAAGTCACAAAAACATATGTTTTATGGGTACCTTGAGGTGACCTTTCTCCAAATCAAATGATTTATATTAATCAATGATTGCATTTACTCTATGAAGTTTCCTCTTTATTATGGTCTTTGCTCTTTCAAATGGTTGTGCGACCTAATTAGGAGTTACATGAATCATTTCTAGGAAATCTAAAAGTATTCATGCATAAAAAAGCTTAACAATTGAGGCCGTAACAACATTTGCTCGTCCAAGCGAGTTGTCCTGCCTTTCTTGTATGCCTATCTACTTGTTCTAGCAGTTGTCCACACCTCATGCTTCATTGGGCCGACCCTAGATATATTGGGGCCCTGGGCGAAATGGTGCATTGGGGCCCTTTTTCTTTGTAATTAATAATATATATAAACCTTTTACAACTATTAATTTTGCTATTTTGACATGGGGCCCTGGGCGATGGCCCCTCTTGCCCACCCTTATGGCCGACCCTGATTGCATTTACAACTATTAATTTTGCTTTTTTAACATGGGGCCCTGAGCGATGGCCTCTCTTGCCCGCCCTTAGGGCTGGCCCTGATCGCATAGATCACCCAAGCATGCTTCCACGCAGTTGCTTATAGCACTCCACATAAATCTTTCTTCATTATGGCTCACTTGATCCATTGCGTGCCCATCTAAACCCTCATCAAAAACAAGCCATTGTATGTCAAATTAAGTGTCAAAACATTCCATCTTCAACCAAAAAACTAATTGTTGTTTCAACAATTATAAATATAGAATATTTGTCCACTAACATTAAAACACAAAAGGTGTTACACTAACAAAAAAATTATAAATTATAAATATGAATCATGACTAACTTAAAATTATTTAACTCATATGATTAGGATAAAATATCACTCTAAAAGAATATCCCCTCTACTATATAAACCTTGACTTTCTAAGTAACATAAAGATGAAAAAATATGAATATTTCAAAATGAAGACACTAACTTTTTACCTTAAATCATTCATGACTCATTATTATAAAAAAATAATTAGTGAAATTATAAAAAGAAGAAGCTAGCTACCATATAAAACGCCTTGATTAAGCTTGATTAGGTAAATGAAGATGTGACACATTGCGTGCTCTTACAAACTTAATGTCAAGTAACCAATTCAACCAAAAGCTTAAGCTGATGGTTGAGGTCCCATAATATGTTATATACTCTAACACTTAACTATTCTAATTTCTAAATTATTTTTCTAATAACAAAAAGTTATGAAAAGAAATTAAAAAAAATAAATACAAAGAGGGGGCCATATATAGTCCACAATCCACAATTAAGGAAAAATAATTAAGTTAGTGGGGACATGATAATGATAATAATAATAATAATAATATTAATTAATATTAATAATTATTATTAAAATAAAAAAAGAAGCATGAAGGATGAACAAATATGGTTGTGGATTCTCCAACAAAAAGATCCACGCTTAGAAAGCAAACAGCAAATTCTTAAAATGCCTTCTTAACAGGCCGCACTACCTACAACTAACTACTATGACTTCCTCTCCTATTTTTCTTTTACATTTTCCCCACTAAACCAACCATTTTTTAGTATTAGTAATTAGTATTGCCTATATATTATGGAGATAATTTAATTTGTTTTTTCTTTTTGGTAATTACCTTCTTATACGAGTTAATTTTTTATTAGTGATGGGATTAAGAATCCAATGAATTTAACACTCGCATTTTATTGTTTTTACGGTGAGAAAATTTATGGAAAGTTGCTGTGACCGTTGCGAAATTTGGGCTTTATAAGTTGCGAAATTTTTATTAGTAAGATTTGTTTGAAAAGTATAAAATAATGCAAATTTTTTAAGGGGCCAAGCCCCTTTGGGATGTAAAGAAGATTAAGTAGGGTTGTATATAGTTAATTAAACAACTTTAACCGATAATTTTTCTATTTGTTGATTTTGATCAGTTCATTTTAATGACTAATTTAACAGAGAGAAAAAATAAAAAGTATTGCAAATTTGGTGGATTGATTATTGAAGGAGTAGTAATGATAATTTGTACAAAGGTGAGCACCATACTAAAAGTGGTCAAATATTGCAAGGACCAATCTTAAACCTTTTAATAGTGTGGGTAATAATCTATTGTGTTGCCCTTAAGGTATGAACTCTTAAGCAATCACTTGAGAATATGAATTCCAACAAGTCCAATAACAATGAAGATGACAATGGGATAGAAACATTCTTAGGAATGCCAAACAAAACCTAAGGTATAATCTAGGGAGAAGGAATAAACTTCATTAAATTAATAAACTTTATTGCACACTAAAATGTAATCTATCATTTTATAACTTATCAATGCAATTATTGAGCATATCATGATGATCATATTTCTTTTATTCTTTAAGGTTTGGGTTTTGAGATTTAATTTTGTTTAGTTTCACAATAATATAAAAAATAATTTTAAACTTTCAATTTTAAATACTCTAATTATAAAAATTTTATGTTTACATTTTTTCTTATGTGTAAATTAGATATATCATACACTCAGTGACAGATGTACATTGGAGCCCACAGGGTCATGTCACATTTGATCCTAGGCGTTTTTTTTAAAAAAAAATCAAATAGGCTTTTCTATTAGTGAGAGTAAAAATGTAAAATTAATATTGATGTCTTTTGATGGTAAATGCTCCTTCAATTTAGTAATTTTATCTTATTTATTTATTTTGTCTTATTCTTTTTATTAGCTCAGTTAATTTATTTTGTTACATTTCTTTTAATGGTATGTCGTATTTAAAATTTTAGCATGTAATGATAAAATAATTGTTAATTTTACAAACAAAACTTTATTGAAATTTCATCCATTAATTAATATCATTGAGACTCCAAATCGTATATCCGCGACTACATACACTAATATATTAAAGATGAAGACATAATTTCAAATTTCAAGCTCTAATGTATTCATCTTATATGTGATAATTTTATAATAGTTAAACATCACATATGGCAACCAACAATTATTACTTTCTATATATCATACAATAAATTCGACGTACAATATACTAAAGATAAAGACATGCTTTCAAATAATTGTCAAAGTCTAGCACATTCTGCTATAGTATATGATGACACGAGCTTAAAATAAAAAATTTATAAGTTAATTAATAATTTATGCTATTGTTAAAATAAGGCATCCTACTATGTGCTCGAACAAGGTATCCTTGTCAGAATGCTACTGTTAGTTTCTGCTTCTAGTGCTCGAACGAGCACACCTTATGCTCGAACGAGCACCGCTCCTGTACCACTTCTATTTGCTCTCCATGCGTTGCCTTGTTCGAGCAACACTCTTTCCCATGCCTTGACTCATTCAAGGCATGGTTCACTACAACATAATTTATTTTTAGTGGGATATATTTAGTGACATTTAATTTAAATGTCGCTATTTCAAATTATTTATAATGTTTATAGAGGATTTAGTGACATTTATTAGATCCTTTAGCAGCATATTAAAAAGTCACACTAAATCTTTTAGCGACATAGGATCTAGTGACATTTCTCACAAATGCCACAATAAACTATAGTGACAATTACATATATCACTAAAGACCAAATTAAGTGTTGTTAAATCACTTTATGGTGGAACTTAAAATAAAAACCAATAATTATTATACTAAAAATATGAATCAGTGGCATTTTTTTAATGCTACTAAATCCAATGTCGCAAAAAGCAAAATTTGTTGTAATGGTTTCACTCCCTTACTGAAGCCTCTAACGCCCCACATCGATCACTTCATTGATCGTTAATTTCAAACACTAATTCACCTACATACGACACATCTTCAAAGTTCTTCTCCAAAGTACAAGCTAAGACATGTTCGATTAAGTGATCAAATTCGTATCATTATTAATAATAGTAATTTACTAATCATGATTTGTGTAAAAATATTAATAGTTCCAAATACTAAGATAATATAGATAGATTAAAACAATTTCTCTAATATCACATCATTAAGGTATATAATAATATCCTACACCATCAACATTATTTATTTTCCAAATTAATAATACATTGTGGGGGTATACGACATCACAATGGAGCGTCCTGAAAGAAAGGAAGAATGCTATCCTGTTTCGTCCTTAGCCTACTTTATTTAATTGACATAATACCTACCTTATTAGACTTTCATCCCACCTTTTTGGCCTATAATTAATTAATAATAATTAATGCTCTTCGTCATTTCTAATTTTTTTGTCAAAGTAAAAGAAAATTTAAATTTTCCAAATTTAAAATTATTAGTCTAATCATTAAAAGATTTCTCTTTTATTCTTATAACAGAAATTTAATTTTCATCGACTATAAAAGAGAAAATTTTTATTTCTTTTAAGAAATAAAAAAATATGTGTTCATTTGTCATATTTGTATCTTCTTTGATTAACGTTAAAAAATGTTTGGGGATTATTAGTTTAGTGGCTCGAGGATTTACATTAGAGTATCATTGTAATTTTCTTTTTTTTGGTGGAGTTGGTAATTAATTAGGACCCTTCATCATATAATTTCATCATCAAACACGTGTGATAGGTACATGTATGATGCCATATGGATTATTATGGAGAAAAATCTAGATCCTAAAGTAATTAAAATTTTATTTTCTTTTGTTTGTTTGGATAATTAAATAGCTGGCTTATTCTTATTGTGAGTGATAATGTATGGAAGGCATTTTGGTTCTTTCATGATGAGTTCGCAAAGTTTTGACGTGAAGGGTAATTTAAGTAAATTATAAGTTGAGAGATTCTTTGACAACATCCTCTTTTAAGATATGAGTTGTCGTCTCTATTTCCTTTCTAAATCCTAATTATATAGTTTCGTATAAGCGAGATACAATGAGTTTCTGTTTACGTAAGAAATTGTGTACGAAACTGTGTACGGAATTGTGGGGTATACACCATCACAATCTCGTTTCGACTACGGAGATGTGATAGCTAGAATAAATATAAATATAATTATGTAAATATGTAGCCAAGCTCGGCAATAGAATGTCTCTTAGTTTGTTTTAGTGTATATTAGCCTTTGTTTAAGAGATAATGTTATAATGATCATGTTGTCGCTACAATAAATGTAACTTTTTTTGCGATATTTGATTTAGTGACATTAAAAAAATGTCACTTATTCATAATTTTTAATGTAATAATTATTGGTTTTTATTTTAAGTTTCATTATTAAGTGATTTAGCGGCATATGTTATTATTACTATAGTCTATAGTGACATTTGTAAGAAATGTTACTAACTCCTATGTCGCAAAAACTAATTTGGTGTGATTTTTTTTATGCTGCTAAAGGGTCTAATAAGTGTCACTAAATCCTCTATATATACTATTAGAAATTTAAATAACGACATTTAAATTAAATGTTGTTAAATATGTCCCACTAAAAGCAAATTATGTTGTAGTGATATATATATATATATATATATATATATATATATATATATATATATATATATATATATATATATATATATGACATGCATTGCATTGACTTTAAACAATCCTTGATTTTAATAAATTGATAAAAATTAAAACTTAATTAGAAATTTAATAAAATTTACATTTTATATTCATTTGAGATTGATACTGATATAACTAACACGATAAAATATCATTACAATTACCATGCAATCTAAAGAGTAAAGACTAATAGAGACAAAGTAGTACTCATTTGCGTGTTTCATGGGTACCCATTGTTCATGCACGTCGTGCACTTTAATAATTTCACATTTGTCCGACTTATCTTATAACTAATCAAATATTTAGTCACAAATTTAAAAGCTGTTCTTACGTGAGGCAAATGCTACCCTACCTAATAAGCTCATTGTACTCAAAATTTCTACTCTAGCTAACATTTTTCTACCTAAAGTGTTCATTAGTATGTAAATTATTGTGACCTCTAAGAAACTTAAACACTATTTAAATCATTAACATTTTTAGTTATGTAAATGAAAAAGTTACAAAAATTCGATATCTAAAAACTACATTTTGAACAAATCTAACAATATGACTTATCTAAATTTACCAGAACTTTCATTTTCTTATGACCTCTATGAAATTATTAGGCTTGAAATAGGCAATCGATGTTAAATACATGGTTGTGTTCGGAGCATGTGAAAATGTGCAATAGCAAAAAGCGCCATAAATTACAAATATTGATCAAGGTTTATAAGCATTATTAAAATATTAAAATGAGGATATATAAGATTATTTTTGTCAAAAAACTACGATATAAATAAAATTATTCTTTACATGAACAACTAATAAAACACCTAAAGCAGCAAATGGAAATTTCTTTAAGTAAGGTGTGGAGTAATAAATTGGTGGGCAATTCATCACTTTATTTGTGTGTGTTGCAATTTGGACTTTAGGTGGTGTGTATTCTCCTATGCATCAAATCTCAATATATAAACGTTGATTATGCATGAAAGTTGAAAAACTTAGATAAGATTACCACATTTACACGCTTTTGCGTCACCCTAATTTGCCTACATTTGATGACTCATTCTAGATTTACTTAGTTATTAAGAATTCATTTAATTAAGTGCATTATTACGTTTTAGATTGGAGTTGTTATACCTTTTACTTCCATTATTATTAGATGTTTGATGATCAAACAATATACTTCTATAAATATAAATAAATTAAAATATATATATTATATTATTATTATTTTCACATAATCACTATCCCATTGACTAACATTATAACATAATGTCGACATTTAATAGAGACAGCAGTATGTTCATGTTAAGTGCCTAAGAATGTGATGGGAGTAAGCATGCTTTGTTTAATTAGGCATTAATTCCACTAATCTTCATTATTTACCAAATGGATCACTACACCTATATCATCTGTTCAATGTTGTTTGAGGCTCGAAACCATCTAAGACATGTACTACGTTATTTTATTAATAATAGAGAAAAAATGGGGAATGAAGAGGTAATTTGGTACACATACAGAGATGGGCGTTCGACACACCTTATAATAGTAACATATATGTTACTCCCTCTACCATGTGAATTGACACTTTTTCTTTTTTAATAGTGTTCCACCGAACATATTGGGGGTGTTTGGCAACTGGTTCTTGACGGTTGACTTTTTTAGCTGGCTTGTTTGACCAGCTGGAAGTATTGTTCGTTTTTTTTGTTTTTAAGCTTGCTGAAAAAGTTACTTGTTTGTAGAGATGTTCGGTAAATTTAAGTATTAGTTGTTAGTTGTTTATTAGAGAAAAATGGGCCAACAAGCCAAAAGTCAACCAAAAAATCTAGCTGGACCAGCTTTTTAATTAGGCTTAAAAGCCAACTTACCAAACACTTTTTTTGGTTGTTTAACCAACCAACAAATCAAAAGCCAAAAGCCAACCTAAAAACTAGGTCAAAAGCCATAAACCAATCATCCCCATTTTGTTTTTTTACACAATAATCTCACTCATTTTTTTAATCACATCCACAAATTATTATATCTCTTCATCTTAAACATTCATGTCTACTATCTACTTGTATTTTATTGTTAAATTTGACTGGACTTATTGTGAATGTCATCATATTATCGGAGAATACGAGATGCACATATTTCATAAGCTAAAAAGATACCGACCCAAAACCATATGACAATGAGATGAAGGACTCCAAATCTCCAATAATAACTTATAAAGTGTAAGATTATCTATAATTCATCTGTTAGAGTATATAACATATTCTGGAGCTTCAACCATCAGCTTAAGCTTTTGGTTGAGTTGGTTCCTTGACATGGTATCAGAAGCCAACGTGACAAGAGGTCACGGGTTCAAATCTCAACCACCCCTCATTTAATTGGAATTGTTGCATCCACACTTCTAGCTCAAAGGGCTCTCGTGTGAGGGGGCGTGTTAGAGTATATAATATATTCTGAAGCTTCAACCATCAGCTTAAGCTTTTGGTTGAGTTGGTTCCTTGACATCATCGATATGAGATAAATCATCTCACTAATTGACTTATTCTCCATTTTATAATTATACTTTTCACTAAATACAATTAAAGCAATTGGCGTTTTCTAGAGGGAAAAAGGGAGTGTTGGGTAACACAAAATTTTCCTACGTACGTGCATGCGCAGCCTTATTGTATCGTGCTATGGTATATTCCCTTTGTTTTGAATTGATGCTAATGCCTACTAATAATAATTTCATTTGATGTTTACGTTTTTGCAATATTACACTTTTGGTAAATTATCCCTTTTAATTAACACTAATGGATTAGTATCTTTTGATTGATTCTTTAATTCTCTCTTACAATATATAAATCCAACCGCGGGCGCACGTATATAAAAATCCCCGTAGAAAAAAAGCCATAGAAAAGGAGAATTGTGGTTCAATCATATGTCAAAAGAGTCAAACATCAATGGTCCATAAAGACAATCTATCCTGCTTTGATCAAGAGAATAGATCATAAAAAACTTCTAATGCTCATACACTACAGCAACCAACGTAAGGTTACAAATTCAGACATCTAATTCCCAATTTCTGCTTCGTAAATGTTTCCACATCTTCAAGGACTTATGATGGACTTTTTGGCCGCACTCTCCTTTATTTTGCACATCCACCGTTTGTAATATAATACGCTAATTGTAAATATTAATGGAATGGTTTTAGCTATGTTGTATTTTGCTATTCTATTATACTAATTTGTTGGACTTTTTCTTTGACCGAACTCTTATTTATAGGTATGAGTGTCGCCTTCTTTTCCTCTTCAGATTCTAATTGTGGTTTCTATAAGCGGGATACATTGACTAAAATTATGATGAAGATGAAGACTTGGTTGGACTTAATGTACTGCAATCTTTATGTCAAATTTCAAAGTTAGATTATTTTCAGGGGATGAACTAAAAAATCAGATTTTAAAGATATGACTATAAGTCTATAAGTGAGACTCATAAAATGTGGCAGTGTATGCGACTATCCATTTTAATTTTTTCATATTTATAATTTTTCAAAATTTATTTGCCTAATATTTCTTTAGATACAACTAATTTAATATTTTAAGTAATATTTTTGAAAAACTTTTTTGGTTACAAACTTTTGTGTGTGTATGTATTTTGTGTGTGTAATTTATATTTTTTTATTAACATATAGTTAAGCTGAAAATTCTTTGTTGTTAAAACATATAGTCTGAGAACTCGGCCACCCAATTAGTATTCATTTGTTGGATATTCAAGGCACACAAATAAAAAAGATATTTAACGTTGTTACTACTATTGTTGACAATTTTAAAAAAAAGTTATAAAAATCCTTACGGTCCATTTGGTTACTGATATTAAATGATGGTAATGGAAATGATTTATAGTGTAAAATTTCATCAAAAGTTTCATATCATTCTCATGGTAATGAAACTTTGATCATAAAAAAGTTTTTTTGTTTACAAATTTCCATTACTATCTAATATCACCTCTCTTAATGGTAATACATTTGAATGAATTTTATAAAGTAAATGAGATTATTGAAGTTGTACAAGCATGACCATCAAGGTAGCCAAGAGATTTTTCAACCAAAATTACACTAATTTTCATTCTCTTACCACCATTTATTACAACTTACCAAACAGTTCGTTAAAAAACATGTAGTTCGAATGTTTTGTCGAATACTTATTTACTTATATTTCCATAACGCAGATCATGGGGAAAATATTTGAAAAAAAACCACGTTTGTTATCTTTTCAATTTATTTTGTGAAAGCATCGATCCATAAGTACTTAAATTAGATCTAAACCTAACCCAAACCAAATCCAGCTCAACTCAAAAGTGATACAAATGAAAAATAATACATCTCAAAGTTAACCCGATTAAAAATGATGGAGGTGACCCAAATGTTTAAACATGTCTACCTTGGAGTGATAAAAGGTGGTAAGGAATTAGTTAACGTGAATTGTGAATGTACAAAGTCAAAAATTAGGTGAAAATGGATGAAAACATCAAAGGCATTAGCTATGTTGATGTTAGAGTATTATTTAGGTGATGTCTTGAGAGACCGTTTTTTGTAAAGACGACTCTCAAAAGTCCAGCCCAAATCTATATTTGGAGTTGTTACAATATACTTTCTTTGTTCCGTTTTAGTTGCATCATTGGGTTTGACACATTTTTTAAGGGCCGTCAAATCAGTATGGTAAAAGTAGGGATGATGTATGATTGATGCTGATATGTGGGGTAGAAATAAAAAAATTATTATAAGTAGTTGGTGGTTGTAAATTGTGGGTATATTAAATAATTGATGGTGATAGTGGGGTAGAAATAAAGTGAGGATAAAATAAGTAGATTAGTTTTGCCAAAAATAGTAAAGTTGCAAGTAATATGAAACTTCCAAAAACGATAAGTGTTGCAGGTAAAATGGAACGGGGGAAGTATATTTAGAATTGGATTGGGCTTTTAAGAGCCGTCTTTACAAAAGACGGTCTCAAGTGAGAATTTGTGTATATTATTTGGCAAGATAAATTAGGAATGATTTGCTAAAATAGAGTTAGATAAAATAAAAATTCCCACTATAGTGTTCGATGAAAACTATTTCTCAAAATAGTGTTCTTGTAGGTAAGTAGTTATGTTTTTTTGGTTTGGAACATAAATCCTCTAGCTTTGATTATAACAAAAGCAAAAAAAATTCAAAAATAAAGATGTGGAATTAATTTGGAATTCATCTAAATTCAATTCATCCAAATTCAAATTTGAAATTTTTTTATTTGGGAAACAATAAATTTGAGTCAGTTCCAAATTTTCAAATGAAATTATCGTATTCAAACATGACATTAAATCATTTGATGCATTTAGCTAAGTTAGATGTCGCAAAGAATACTAAAATTATTGAAAGTCCTACACAGAACATAAATAAATATTCTAAAAAAATTTAGGTATTTAGATTATTGTTTTTACCTTTTTCTTCTTATCATTCCTTTGTTTAAAGTTTTTATTTATATTATATGTATATAACAATAATGTGATAAGAACGACTCATATATGACAATTTTATTCTTATATTATAATGATTACAAAAATACAAAATTATAGACGTAAAAAAGAAAATTGTTATAATCTCCTAATTAAAAAAATATAGCTCTTAATAACATAACTCTAATTTGAAAAATATAAAAAATCAATAAGTTTGAAGTCTCCAAACCAAAAAAATATATTTACAACACCAATTTGAAAAATACTTTTCAATGGACACCAAAGTAGAAATATTTATTTTTTTCAACCCTATTTTAGCAAATTATTCATAAATTAGTTGGTAGAAGAGTCAATGCATAGGAAAATATGAAAAGAGGTTTCAAATTATTTGTAGCGTTGAAAAGAAAAGTGGTTTTTAGTTTTCCAGGGAGTTAATTGAAAACGGTTGGTAAAAGGCTAGATTACGTAAATAGCAAAAGCACGCGTCGGAGGACGTGACATGGTGTATACCCAAACCATTTGGGGCACGCTAAACCAACTTTCATGTCATATTTCAAGAAGTCATCACTTGTGTTAAGTGCTAACCCATGTAACATAGGTATAATTTTAGATAAATTTTGTAATGAAGAAAGATATATGAAAATTTTATGTTGTATGATAGAATTTAGAAAATGTGTCTGAGCAATCTAAATAAGGAGTAGAAGAAGTAATTCACTCATAATTCTAAAAAGGGTTCACTATTAAAATCAATTGGTGATAGTAAGAGTTTATAAAGTGATGCATACTTTTCTCTTTCTTCGATGTGAGACAACTCACACGTGGGTAACAAATGGGCACTTCAACATTGTAACTTCAAAATTTGAGTTTTTTCATGTGGTGAACAAAAGTTTTATTTATTTTGTGCGGTCAACTTAAGTTTTTTATTTTTTCACTTAATAAACAAAAGGCTAATGTTTTTATTATATTTACGTTATAATTATTCATGTAAGATCGTAAAATTTTAGAGAAACTTTTTAATGTAGAAAAATGGATTTATGGAGGAAAATTCTAGTTTATGTAGTAATTATTGTGTTTATTGATTGTTTTTTAATATGTGTTATATCGTATGTACTTTTTATTTATGGTCTTCACTGTTGATTAATGCTTTGTCCAAATAAGTTTAGAATTCTCTTACTTTGCCAAATGATTTTTAGATTACATTTGAAGAATATATAGGTTTGGCTGTTCTAGGCAACTTAAGATACTCTACGGTTTTCAAACGGATATTAGCGATATTTTTTTTAAAATTCTCTAAATTAGTTTTCTAACAAAGAATCGCTTAATTTTATAGGTTTGTTTAGTTTAATTTGCTTGTTTTTACAATGAATCACTACGACTATTGTATAAATATGGGAGAAGGGATGTGCCATGCCTATGACACAACAAGCCCGATGTGTTTGCTTAAGAACCCTTCCTTATACTCACTTGGTACGACACAAATAAACCCAACTTGTAAATCGCATGCTAAATCATTATTTTAAATGTTTTTCTTTTTTCTGAATCATTATTTTAAATGTTTTTATTCAATTTCGTAAGTTTAGCAAATATTTTGCAAGTCACTTTTTTGGGTCATGAGTTATAGCGCGCTTATAGGTGTTCAAAACAGAGTAACAGACCTAATAACTCAAAATTCATCCGATCTTATAACCGAATCGAATTTAACCTGACTTAAAAATGACTTATAATTATGTAAAAACAATATGGACACATAAGCCGATTCAAACCAACCCAAATCATTTAATCTGAAATCAACTTAATAACTCAAATGAACACTTCTATTCGCACGCTAATTGGAGTAGAATTATAAGTTAATTTATTTCCTTGTTCCATTATACTTGCTACATTGAATTTTTTACGCAATTCAATTTGTTATTTTTTTAATTTATATGTAGAATTATACACATCCAAAAATTATAAATGAAAGTATGTGATTAGACGATTCAAACAAGAACTCACATGACAATATTTTCATTTACACATTAATCGCAATTAAGCTTGAACGATGAATAGTGACCATAATCGAAATGTAGCAAGTATTTCAGTAGAGCGAGGCTGATATGGAGGGTGGGCCCTGAGTCTGAAAATGACACATGTGCGTGGAGATCTTTGACAGCAGCGAGTCTGGGAGTCTGAGTGAATAAGTGAGTTGATCTCAGCAGTCAGCACCCTACGCATGCCTTTCTCGCACGCTTCTATCTTGGGCTCGTTTTTCTTAGTTATAATTAAACTCTACAATTCCACACAGGTATCAATCTTTCTTTGATTAGACTTTTATTATTTTATTTTGTCATCTTATATCTTGTTCTTATTCTACTACTACTGTTGTACTCCTAGGGTCAAACTATTTTTAATGTTTATTGAGAATACACTAGGATTTAGGACAAGGCATGCGCAGGGCGCAGCCAAATATGGACTCTTTTCTCCTGCTACCATTTCATAATAGTTGCTACTGAGCGTGATATATTGTGTGGAAAAATATCACTATCAATAGCAAGTATTATAACACTGAGGAAGTATTTTTTATTGCCGGATAAACATAAAGAAAGAAAGAATTAGATGAAATTCAATTACAAAAGTTTTTTAAAAAATAAATATTTACTTTAATTGAGATAAAATCTAATTTTCACCTTAATTATTTTTACGTCTCTGATTTTCACAAATGGTTTATACGCACTACTTTTGTAAACACTTGAATTTACATCATTTTGTAAATTAAGATGTTTTTAAGGAAATGTGGGAATTTGAATTTGAATACATTAAGAAAGATTAAATTATATTGATAATATGAAAGCAATAAATATATATATATATATATATATATATATATATATATATATACTTCTTTGTTCTACTATACTTGTTATATTTGACTTTATACGCAATACAATGTGTTATATTGATTATTTATATATTAAATCATACACATTTAAAATTATAATAATTTAATATTTGAAAAATATGCGAGTAGACGATTTAAACAAAATCTCACTTGATATTTTTTCTTACATATTAGTCATAATATGTAAAACAAGCTTGAACGATGAATATTGTTGATAAACATTGTGTAGCGAGTATTTCAAAACGGATAAAGTATTTTAAAAGACACTCAATGAAAATTATAGGAAACTACTTCTAAATCCCAAAGTAAGCAAAATAATTGTAAAATTCAAATTAAAAAAATCGTGATAATTTTGAAAAACAGATGGATTATATATATTAAGGAAATCCGTTACGCCGTTGCCTTTTTTAGAGCCGCCGTGTATGTTGCCACTATTGGTTACTTACTCCTATTCTAAGCATTGTGGTCCTGTGATCTTGTTGACGTTTGTTTTGACTTTGGCAAGTCCTCAAATTAGGTCTACTCCTAAGTCCTATCCTATCTACATGATGAAATTGCCATATTTTTGCTTTCCTAGTTTAGTTCAACCTCAATTCCAAAAAAAAAAAAAAAAAAAAAGTTTAGTTCAACTTTGGTTTGGTTAGATTGGAATATTTTTAACGCTATTAGACTGTCACCATTCTTTTTACTGTATCGTCACTTTTTTAAATTAAAATACTAAAATGTCATAGTATATAATTTTCAGTATAATACTCTCATGTCACTGTATAACACTTTTATCCTCTAAAAACAATCAAATCCCCTTTAAAAAAAACCTTGTAGATTCAAAGCATAGCAATTTCAATTCGTATGGATTTAGAAATTTTAAATAGGAAAAATTGACATTAATAATCAAATATTTTCGTTCAGTGAAGAATCCAATCTTTAGATTATTTTTTAGTAATCCAACATTTGCCCTTAGTCTACCGTGAATAATGCAACTTTTGTCTTATCTTGCTAGCACCATACCTATGAGGGTGTTTGGCAAATGGCTGATAGCTGATAGCTGATTATAGTGGCTGATTTGACCAGCTGATTTTATTAACTGGTTTTGACCAACTGATTTTGAACCCGCTGCGATAAGCAGCTTGTTCAAAAACAGCTTATTCGTATCAATAAGCTGTTTCAACCAACTAATTCACCAAACACTATCTTTAGCTGGTTTGACCACCCAACCCTCTTGTTATATCCAAATAAGCTAAAATTGCCCAATAAGCTAATTTGTCAAACACCCCCTATATCTATATTAGTAAAGTAACTTGTTGTGGGCAAATGTATGACAAAGGTTGGATTATAAGAAATTAATTCAAAAGTAAAAGATGAATTATTAATATTAATTCTTTTCTTTTAAATATTATTTTTTTTATGAATATAAAAGTTCAAATACATTCAAATGATGTCTTATTAGAGATTAATTTCAATGTATAAAATTTTTATATAAAGTTTTTATAATTTTTAATAGTATAAATTTATTGATATTAAACTTTGAATTATACATGAATAAACAAAAATAAACAAACATAACAAATATTGTGAAACGAAGGGATTAATACACCGTATTAGTAAAATATTCACAAATTCTCAAATGAGATAGTCTCACAGTGAGACAATTTTTATTTGGTTGACCCTGTTGTGCAACAGCGGAAGCATGATGGATGAACAATAATGAAACGATAAAGAAATTCAATGTAAACAATAAGTAAATGACACAAGAGATTTAATGTGGTTCATTATTAATGTGATAGCTACGTCCATTAGCACCGAGATCCAATAATTTCACTATGATCGCAAAGAAATTACAAGATGAATCACAATAACACTCACAAATAATAATAACTCTCTTGTGATCTTTCTCTCAATTTGTGAGTAACAAACCCTAGTACCAATAGGAGGGGGTATATATAATAAAACCTACTTAAATGAAAACTTGGGCTCCAAGTATCCGCAAAATAACCGGACACAAATAAAGGTAACCGTCAAAAACCCATGAAAAAACAAGATCCTCAAAAATCGCAAAGTCGGGTCGCGGGCCATACAAATAGTCGCGAGCCGCGACTGGAAGATCCTCCAAAACAGAAAGTTTCTGTTTTTCACTCGCGAGCCGTGCACTTCTTCGCGAGCCGCAATGTCCTTGATCCCGAGTTCACGGCATACTAACAAGAGACCTCATATACACTTATTAGTTATTGTCTTCAAGTGATCCCTTACAGTTATAAATTGATTATTTTTTATAGCATAAGGTGATTAAATATAATTTTAAAGTGGTCAATTAAAAACTAAAATTTTAAGGGTGTTTGGCAAATGACTGATAGCTAGTAGCTAATAGCTGATTATAGTGGCTGATTTTATTGACTGGTTTGAACAGCTGATTTTGAACCCGCTGCGATAAGCAGCTTGTTCAAAAACAGCTTATTCGTATCAATAAGCTGTTTCAACCAGCTAATTCACCAAACACTATCTTTAGCTGGTTTGACCACCCAATCCTCTTTTTATATCCAAATAAGCTAAAATTGCCCAATAAGCTAATTTGCCAAACACCCCTTTATATGTTCATCTCATAGTGGAAATGTCTCATACAAGACGGTTTCTACAAAATTTGCTGAAAAATGTTTCAGTCCTTGTTTTAGGCTCCAAAGACCCCTTATATATAGCATTGGGCCATTCGTATGAGCAGCCCAAAACTCAAGAAATCCTATAGAGCCATGTCAAACCCAAACCGAAGTGTACCCATAAAACGTGAATTGTAAGTTTGTAACTGAAGTTGGCCCAATTTAAAAGTTTTAGGTTAATGCATTTGATCACAAACTATGTCAAGAAGTCTTATATAAAACCGTTTCATTGTAAGACATGTTTATACAAAGAACTTCCAACCATGAATTTCCCCTTTGAACTTAGCCCAAACCATGAACTTCCAACTATGACGTTAGTCCAAATTATAGAAAAATTACCGTGAATAATACAAATTTTCACTAATTTTCCAGCAATCATACTAATTATTGATTAATCATAAATAATACCAATTTTGGGAGATATTTGCCTAGAATAATACCAAGCTACCAACTTTTGTTTATAGTAGATTATTTGACTAAAAAACAAAGATAAATTAATGGTTTTAATTCAATTTTTATGATTGAAAAAAACAAAATCGAATATAAGATGTTGTTCAATGACATTTAATAATAGAGTATACATGTTAATCTTTTCTTTACGACATTTAATAATAGAGTATACAAATTTACAAGTATTGTTTTTTTGTATGTATGATAGACTAATTAAGAAAACTTTGAGATAATAATGGTTAAAAAGCGAATTATTGAGCTAATACTTTTGAATACATAGGCCTTACTTTTACGGTCTATTTTAGAGATCAAAATTTTTATTGTTGCTTTATAGTTTTCCAACTATTTTAACTGTAATATTCAGACTTCGTCTCTATGTCTATAATTCATAATTGCACTTAAATTTCATCAATATTATTCTCAATGAGGCCAATTATGATTAAAAGAAATAAACATAAATTAAATGCATGATACAGAAAACCAAAATATATAAAACTACTTATATTAGTATATTGTGATATATAAGATGATGGAACTAAATGTAAATCGCGTATCAAGCTTATCTGATGTAAATTCGTCAACCATAAGCTAGGTGTACAAGATTAGAATTTCTTGCTCGAGCTAGCCATGGCGAATTCCTAAGATGTCAAATATTCAGGTTCGGATTTGGGGTAGGCAGGTTCTGCAAATGCCTGGGGCCCAAAGTTTAAGGTGCCCAAAGTCATTAAATCCTTTAAAATTATTAAAAAAAAAAGTTCAAAAAAATAAATAAATCTAAACCTACTCCTTCACCCGTGAAATTGGGAATGAGAAAGTTGAATGAAAGCCAATTAATGCATGGTAATATCTAGGGCCGTCCCTATATATTTTGGAGTTCTGGGCGAAATAGCAAAGTGGGACCCTTTTCCTTTATAATTTATAACCTATATTAGGGCTGACAAAAGTTGACCCGACCTGCTAACCTGATCTGAAACCGACCCGAAATTAGTGGGTTTGGGTTTAGATTTTTGACCCAATTAATTAAATGGGTCGACCCGACCTGATCTGTTTATTAAATGGGTTAGGTTCAGGTTGAATTTTAAACTAAAAATACCATGTTAACCCATTTATTAAATGGGTCAATCGTCAGTCATCATATTACCCAATATTAACCCATAAATATTTATTAAAAAAATATACATATATAAAAAAAAAATATTGAATCTACTATTACTTCAGAATTATCCTGAATGCCAAATTCCAAGGTAATCACCATCGTCTCTGTTTCTTTCGTTTTTGTTCTTCATTCCTGTGTGCTTTTCTTATTTTTGTTGGATTTCTTCGTTGTTCGATTCTGTTCGTCTCTGTTTTATGTTCGTTTGTTTATGTCTTATTATTTTGTTTGTTTTTGTTGTTTTTTATTATGTTAATTGATTGTTATGTTTATCTTCATTGATTGTTTTTCATTCGTTTATTGATTCTGTATTTCGTTCTTACTATTTCGTTTTTATTATGTTTATTGATTATTTCGTTTCTGTCTTATTTTATTATTTGATAACTTTTTTTTTGTTTGTTAATGAAGCAAAAATGGAATCTCAATTGGATGAGCTTTATGGACTTTAATGAAGATTCAAGTTGAAGAAGAAGAAGACATATCTTGCCCTAGTCCAAGTCCAAGTCTAAGTTTCGATCAACATGAATTTAGTTCAAAAGCATCTTCCTTTTAGGCTACTTTATTTTAGACTATAATATATTTTTGACTATAATGTAGAAACTAATTATGTTTGTAGAAACTAAAATGATGTTTGTAGAAACTAAAATGATGGATAGTTAAACTTTAATGTATCTTTTCTTTGTTATGAATTGTGAATGGCTAAATGGGTTATTAACAGGTTAAATGGGTCAATTATGATGATATGAACTTATAGGTCAAATGACCCAAAAAACCCAAATGAAATAGCAGGTTAAATGGGTAAATATCGGGTTGACCCGACCTGCTACAGATCAGGTCGGGGTTTCAGTTTTCGACCCACTTAAATAAATGGGTCAGATTCAGGTCAATGCTCTAGTGACCCATTAATATATGACCCGAACCTGAAAATGACCCAACCTGATCTGTTTGCCACCCCTAACCTATATAGACCTTCTACAACTATTAATTTTGCTTTTTTGACATAGGGCCCTGGGCGACGGCCCCTCTTGCCCACCCTTAGAGCCGGCCCCGGTAATATCATTAATTCAAGCCGGTGCAATTGCTCCTCTCTAATTCGAGCAATTTACGGTGCATTAAACAGTGCCTGACAAAATCCTCTCACTTATTCCATCTTCCATTTCAAGTTCCAATCATTTTTTTCATGGTTTTTCTTCTCCCTTTCTTGATTCTTTTCTTTCATTATTCCCATTTTCAATTTAATTTAGATGAAAATATATCCCTTAAAAATATCAACAGTTTACCATCCTTAATACAAAAAAAACGGTTACTTTTGGGTTTAATTTGCAAATATGTAGAGATAATTTGTGGGCCATTGATGAACACAACAACTCAACAAGTTATTTGGTAAATTTTTTTCTCCTTAATTCTTATAATTTAATTTTACATTTTTGCATTTCATCTATTACACTTTATTTCATGAATTATGAGAAACTGTTTTTTTTTTCGATTATTAATTTTATTTTTCTATGAATTTTAAGTTTGATCTGTTTTAATTTTATTTTTTGATTTTTTTTATTTTCGAATTTCTTTTATTGCTACCATTTATAGATGATTTTATAATTGATTGTATTTTTTTTCGATTATTGATTTTATTTTTCTATGAATTTTAAGTTAGATCTGTTTTAATTTTATTTTTTGATTTTTTTTCGAATTTCTTTTATTGCTGCCATTTATAGATGATTTTATAATTGATTGTGTTTTTTGATCCCATGCAAAATGATGAAAAAATTAGTTCACCTATGATTTCTTTTGATCCCAAAGATTGGGTTAATATTGATGATAAATCAAGAGATATTATTGTAGAAAAAGGATTACTAAGAGAATCAAATTTTGTTTTTCCTAATTAAAACCTATTTAAGATCTTCAATGTCACAAGAGAGATTGAATGGTTTGACCATATTATCAATTGAGAAAGAATTATTAGCAAAAATTGAGACATATGTTACTATTACTGATTTTGCTTCTCAAAATGTTAGTAGGAACCATTTTCTCAAAAAGGAGGAGATTGATGGAGTGGATGAAGATAGATGGAAAGTTATTGAATTTTTCTTTAGTGCTCATTCTTAGGACAATTTGTAATATTTTATGAACAATATGTATTTTGTTTGATTATTCGTATTTTTGTGATGAAATGTTTAATTTTTGAAAATATTATTAAAGGGGCCTATATTTTTATTTTGCCTAGGGCCCATAAAATGTCAGAAACGGCACTGTAAATATTGTTATTATTATCTCACGACTCATATAATCTCCAAGTGCGGTATTAAGAATATCAATATCATCATCATATCTAATGTATTATGCTCATAGAAAGCCATGATCAAGATTTGGGGAGGGAATAAAGATGACAACCCATACATATAAAAGAGGATGAGGCCAAAAGGTGCCTCAGCTTGAGATACTATGGCATCTTGAACAAAAAGACAATTAGATTCAATATGTTTTGTACGTTCATAATACCTGATTTTGCACAATATATTGAACAAATTGACTATCACAATACAACTTAATGGGTTTCGGGTGATGCACTCCCAAGCTAAGAAGAAGACCTTTTAACCACATAAGCTCATATGTGATAGCAGTTATTGAACGATATTCTGCTTCAATCGAGGATCAAAAGATCAGATTGTGACTTGTTTCTTTATCTTTAATGTAACACAAGAAGAATCAGAACCTATGACGGTGTCATCCATCATATTGAAAATTCCATCACGATTCGAAACAAGAAGTTGGCCACCAACACTACAAAAAGGTTGACCGTCTTTGCCAAGTGATTCAAGATCAGGCGCAACACAACATCTACACAACTTGCTTCCTCTTCTCTAGTTGCAACTGTAGCAGGTTTAAATAATGCTTTGAGCGCAGAGTCCACAATCTTAGAACCATTAGTAATAGAATTTAGAAAATGGGCCTTGGACAACCCAAAAAAGGAGGAGAAGAAGTAGTCCACTCATAAATCCAAATAAGGTTCACTACTAAAATCAATTGGTAATAGTAGGAGTTACTCCTTCAGTATATAAAGTGATGCATACTCTTCTCTTTCTTCGATGTGGGACGCTCACATGTGGGTACAATTAGTGAATTCAAATATTCAATAGTATCAAACTTTTGGGAAACAATGTGGGAGTAGCGGAAGAGAAAATATTAGTAAAAAGGAAATCAAACCCATAAAATGTTTTTATCTCAAAATTATACAATTTTCATCCTTTTTCCCTACTGATACCCAACAACACTTCATGAAGAGTTTTAAAACCAAGCAATGATAAGGGAGTATGATTGATGATGTAACTTGCCACACCTAAACACAATCATTCCAAAACCTGAGACTTTCTAGGCAAAGATATTGGTTATAATTGTGTACTTGATTAACCTTTCACCTTCAAATCTTCTTGATGGTAGTTCCTCAAAAAGTATAAGTCGAGAAAGATGTTGTTGAGTATGTAGAGCATGTAGGACATATCCAAAGGCTAAAAGCACAAGCTAAGCAAAGACGTAAAAATGGAACGAAATGGGGATTACCATGCTCGTTCGAGCACCTTTATGCTCGTTCGAGCATGGTTGCTGGCTTCAGTCAGTTGACTTTCAAACCTTTTGTTTGTTGATCAAAGCATTTGCTCGTTCGAGTACTATAACCTCGAAATAGTGCATTTGTTCGTGATGCGAAACTTTTTTTCGTGGAGCATTGTGTTGTTATGAACTAATGTTTTATGTCATTATTAACTTATTATCATCAGTTATTATTAATGTATTGGTTTTGGATGAATCCTTGTGACTTCAACTCTATAAATAAGAGTGAGTGCATGGAAATCATTTGCATCTGGAACATAAAAATTTTGAGTTCATATTTCTCTAAATCTCTTGAAACAAAAGAGAGAGTTAATTCATTTAGTTCACATCGGTTTGTACTAATCGGTTGGAGTGATTGATTATATCTCATTGTGAATTTCCATTCTCAAAACCCAAGTATATTTGTGAAGGAGATATCACAATAGGAAAGCTTGTAATCGCCTTCAATCTATATCAAGATTTTCGAGTGACGTTTATTGTTGTAAAATAATCTTCTCTACGGCATTTTCCATTTCGTGGTTTATTCAAACAAAGAGTACATTCTCATACACATAGGAAATACTACAAATATCAAACTTGTGTTTGTAGTTTCATTTCTACATCATTATTTGTAATAGATGTATCCTACAAGCACTTAGGGGGCGTTTGGTAGAAGGGAGTTGGGGGGAGGGAATGGGAATTCTTATTGAGACTTTTAAAAGTCTTTGTTTGTTAAGAGGGAATGGGAATTTAAAGGGGTAAGGGAATGGGACTTTTTTATGTAAAAGTCCCCAAGAAAAAAGTCCTTGGGGGGAGGTGGTAATTGAAGTTGGGACTTGGGACTTTAGATTTTGAGATTAAATTTAACCAATTTTTAATCTAGTCTCATCCTCTACCAAACAAAGACATGAGACATTTTATCTTAAGTCTCACTTAAAGTCTCTACCTTAAGTCTCACCTCTAAGTCTCGCAATTCCCATTCCTTTCTACCAAACACCCCCTTAAGGATATATATATTTTGTACTTTTGTTCACATTTCTATAGATGAAAGGTCCGAGTTAGATAAAAAGACAAAGTAGTGCATATTTTTGGGATACTCTAAAGATGCTCTTGGGTATTATGGGATCTTATAGATAGATAAAGTTGTCCAAAGTAGAGATGTTGTGTTATTTGAATTTGAAGATATTGAAAAGCCAAAGAAACATATATCCTCTCCTACTCCAAACACGTTTGATCTAATCTTACCGCATATGACCCTTAGAGTTGAAGGAGGAAATACTTAGAATGATGATGACAGTGTTGGTGTTAATGGTCAATGATGATCAACCCGAGGTTGAGCCACAATTTTTGAACCGCAGCCACAGCCTAATGATGTGAGAAGTTCTACTAGAGAACCACATCTTTATAAGTGGTGTCTTACTATAGAGTTTGTGTTGTTGACTGATGGGGAAGAGAGGCTAAGCCGCATGAGAATAGTAAGGAGTGGTACAATACTATGCAAGACGAGATAAATTCCTTGCATGGAAATCACTCTTAAAATCTAGTTAATTTGCCAAACAATGAAAGAGCACTTAAGAATGAGTGGGTGTATAAGTTGATGCACGGAGAGAGAAGATCTCAACCACCTAGATTCAAGGCTAGGATTCTTATGTGAGGCTTTGAGAAGAAAATGGAGGTAGAATTTGTCATTCTCTTGTTGTATGTTGATTTTGTCATCTCTTGTTATATGTTGATGTTATTAATGTAGGAAAACACCCATTAAGTTGATAATATTCACGATTAATCAAAAGCTGATACTCACTCTGTTTTCATTTGTTCTTCCCATTCACTTTTTGCGCATTTTCACCGCAAACTTAAAAATCAAATAATTTTAAGGAAAAATTACCTAGAATAATACGACCTTTCACTGATTTCCCAAGAATAATACGAACTTTCAATTAACCAACAATAATACGAACTTTGACATGCATTTTCCGCTGGTATATTTTTTTACCCACAACCGGTAAGAATATGTCTTTTAACAAAATTTTAATTAAACCTCAATTAACTCATCCTCTCTCTCCCTGTCATTCCTCTCAAAACCAGAAGACAAGTCTTCTTCTCTCACGCATAATACCTCAAACCAGCAAAATTACCCACGAATTGAAGGCACGATTCATCCTATGCTGCTACTGATCCAAGAAGCCACTTCACTCGCCTATAATGGTTAGTTTATTGTTCCCAATTGCATAATTTATCCTCTAATTTTGCAAACACCAAAAAATTAGGGTTATTTATTTCGAAAATTAACATTTTCCATTTTTGATTAATACTTGTTTTTTAGTCGAAATTCTTTGTAATTTAGTGTTTTTTGCTTGTTTTTAGGCTAATATGAATGATTCTATTACTTTGAAGTTTTGGTATGGTGGGACATTCAAAAAAGGAGTGGTGGGTATATGTATGTTGATTATGTGCTGAATTCTGCTGGTATATACTGATGTGCTGGAACATACTGATGATGTGCTGAATTCTGTGCTGGAACATAGTGATGATGTGCTTGTAATGAATTCTGTGCTGGAACATACTAAATGCTGGTTTGTAGCTGATATATAGCTGATATATAGTTGATATATAACTGATATGCAGTTGATATGTAGCTGATATATAGTTGATATGTAGCTGATATATAGTTGATATGTAGCATGAACACCATGATTACATAAAGGAATTCCATTTGCAATTGATGTTCTAGATTGAGATGATGATGATGAAGGGGAAAACATATTAAGAGAAGAAGGGAAAGATTGGAGGATTGGAGGAAGTAATTAAAAAAATGAAAGATAACAATGGAGGATGTGAGAATTCTTGAAAGAAGGTGAGGAAGATAACAATGGAGGAGGTGAGGCAGCAAAATAGGCAGGAGAAGACACCTGCTGAGCAACGGTCAAAAAATGACCTGTACTACCGGTAATAAACAGGTCATGTATGCCAGCGGAAAATTCATGTCAAAGTTCGTATTATTGTTGGTTAATTGAAAGTTCGTATTATTCTTGGGAAATAGGTAAAAGGTCGTATTATTCTGGGTAATTTTTCCTAATTTTAATTGTGAGTTTTAAAAAAAATCTAAAAAGTTAATATTTTAAAAATATTCATTGTAATGAATCTATCAAGATCCCACATATATATGTTTTTTATATAGATCGATGAGAAATTATTGTCAAACTTTGACATTAAATTTCGTAAATTGTTTTTGAGAAGAACATATGAAAATGGAGAAAGTATGATTTAGTGAAAATTAGCAAAAAATTGTATTATTCACAATAATATTTCCAAAATAAAAGGTATATAATTTATTTAATAAAAAAACACTTTTCTGAATAGCCAACTAATTAATCAAAACATCCACATCCGTACATAAAAAGCTCACTTTTAATTATGTATTCAAAATATTAATTTTGCTATTAAAACCGACACTTTTAATATAAATAAACAAACTTTAGTTATTTAAATCATTAACTTTAACAAATTGAAATTTATCTCAGGTTGAGAATAAACATCATTTTATTTTTGATTTAGTTCTTATACTTGGTCCAGTCTAGTATTCGATAAAACCTTTTATAAAAATAGTCAAAAATATATACTTTAGATTTGTCGTACCTCTATGACGGTAAAATATAAAAATAAGCTATTTTTATAAGAGAATCAACTCTTAATGTGACGACCTCTAAATAGAAAGTCAATTATAACATTAAGTTGTATTTTTGAGCTACTAATATAAAAACTCATGCAGTGCACGAATTTATGAATATGAAATATATATATAAAATTATAACTTTAAAAAATAATGTAAATTCATATTATCGCGATTTAATATATGGAATACATGATTTTCTTAAAGCAAATATTAAAAAATAATTTTTTAAAATGGTGTATTGATTGCATTCCTTTTTCATTCAATTTAAAGTTTTAGGTTTGTTATAATAAATTATACTCCCTCCGAAGGGAGGAGTATAAATACTTTACCTAATTTAGCATTAATTTTAAAAGTAACCAAAATGTAAATTAAGTAAATATTGTAATGTAATTAACTATAATCCACCAAAATAATTTCATTTGTCATGGCTCTTTAAGAATAACGTTTGTCATTTTTCAAGCTTTCAGCATTTGTGTTAGTATGTATGATTCATTGAATACATTACTTTTTCATTCAATTAATTAAATATCAAATTCTAGGTTAGATATATAGAATTGCTATAATAAATTTTATAAATACTTTATCTAATTTAGCTCTAATGTTAAAAGTAATAAAATTCTAAATTAGCTAAATATTATCATGTAATCAACTATCATCCAATAAAATGATTTTATTTGTCGTGATTCTCTAAGTTTGACATTTGTCATTTTTAAGCATTTTTGTTAGCATCTATCATTTAATCTAAACATACTTCAAGGATTATTAATACAATTTATCGTTCAAGCTTATTTTATATATTGCGGCTAATATGTGAGAAAAAATCTAATCAAGTAAAATCTTGTTTGAATTGTCTAATCGCATACTTTTATAATATTAACTTTTTATAATTTTTAAATGTGTATAATTTAATAGGTAAATAATCAAAATAATACATTAGATTGTGTAAAGCAAGTATACTGAACAGAGAAACTATTATAAAAGAACACAAATTCTTGTAAGAAACAATCTATTTGAGAAACTATATGTGATTGGGTTAACCCATAAAATAAAATACTCCATCCTATTCACACAAAATGGGACATTTCTATTTTAGCCAATTCACACAAAATGTTCAATTTCTATTTTTAGACATAAGTTTTTACAATATTACCCTTATTACATTTACCCATTTACTTTCATGTGGACCATACTCCCTCCGTTAGACCCAATTACTCTTATTTAACATATTCTAACTACTATATAATGGTTGACTTTCATGTGGACCCTACTCTCTCCTTAATTTTGGTGAAAATACCAAATGTCCCATTTTATGTGAATAAAAAAGAGTATAAAATAAGAACGGACAATAAGCTTTAATGAATTTAGCCCAAAATAACCGGAAGACCGATGATACAAGAATTTTTGTACAAAAATTGAAACAAAATTCATTCCCACCTCAACGCACTTAAAGCGGCCCACAATTCAAGATTCTCTCCCTTGAACAAAACTGTCCTTTTCTCTCCAGTCTCCCCTCCTTCAAACTACCATCTTCCTCTTTTTCACAAAAACTTTAACATCTCTCTTCTCCCCAACAATGGCGATCCCCGAAAACCTAACCAGAGAACAGTATGTTTATTTGGCGAAACTCGCTGAACAAGCTGAACGTTATGAAGAGATGGCCAAATGCATGGACAAACTCGTCCTCACCAGTTCCTCTTCTGGCTCCGAACTCACTGTCGAAGAACGTAATCTTCTTTCTGTCGCTTACAAGAATGTTATCGGCTCTCTTCGTGCTGCTTGGCGTATTGTTTCTTCCATTGAGCAGAAAGAAGAAGGTCGCAAAAATGATGACCATGTCCTTTTAGTTAAAGACTACCGCACAAAAATTGAATCTGAACTTTCTGATATTTGTGCTTGTATACTTAAACTTCTTGATTCCAATCTCATTCCTTCTGCTTCTGCAAGTGAGTCTAAGGTGTTTTACTTGAAGATGAAAGGTGATTATCATCGTTATTTGGCTGAGTTTAAGTCTGCTGACGAAAGGAAATCTGCTGCTGAAGAAACTATGCTTGCTTACAAAGCTGCTCAGGTTTGCCATTTTTTTTATATTCGATTTGTATAATTTTTTCTATGATTTTTTAGGGTTAGGTTGACAATTTCGTTTAGATCTATTGACTATTTGGCTCAAATTTTCAATTTGTTCAACGGGGAAAACTCATAGAGAGTATGATTTATGGATGTTATTGTTTGTACAAGTAGATTTTATTTTCTCGGATAGAATCTTTGACTTTATGCTATAATTTTAGGGTTGAATATGCGTAGTTACCGAGAATAACAGAGATTCGAGTAATATTATGTGAGAATATGTGCTTCACACTGTAGCCAGTAGAATTAGTTCCTGAACTGACTATTTTAATGAAGAGTGACAGACTTGAGACTTTAGACTTCATTTGTAATTTGAAATGAATTTGACTTATTGATGTATTTTGGTGGATTTTGTTCATATATTTGCGGTGACTATTGATGTTTTTAAGGATACTGGATGAGTTGTTAGGATATTGTATGTAGTTGAGAATTGAGATTGAAGAAACTGAATAAGAAGTTGATACTGCGGTGGAGACTTAGTTTCAGGATGCTGGTGGTATTTAGAATTAGGAGCAGTCCAGCTTGTTTACTAATTTTTGGAATCTTGGACTCGGGAAGGAGCGAGTTGGTGGATCATAGTGTCATGAATGATTTTAAATAAGGATTGTAGTTTTGATTGAAACTTTGTTGATTTACTTGTTTTTTGCAACAATCTCACATTGGTGGATTTAAGTATATAATGTTCTGAATAATATAAAGGAACAGGCCAAGATGTACAACAGGAGAAAATATGCTTTTTGAAGTTATAGTTTACAATCTTTAATTGGTTTTAGTTTTGGGGGTTTGTGGATTAAGATACTGGACTTGATTTTGGGTTCTAGACATTGGAGACATACTCAATAGTTGATGTTTAAGACCCAATATATGCATCCTTTTTTTAAAAGCAGCAATCTAACTGAAGGATGAAAATAATTTCAAGACTCATGGCTAGGTGTATCATGGTTATGAAAAGTTAATATCCTTCCTGATCTGGTTGCTAAAGTTCTTGATTTTCAGAGTCGGATGTTCGTCTTTGTGATTTCAGCTCAGCCATAATCTTAAGAGTAACGTCCAATACTCTGAGAAGCTATGTTTGACTTAATTTTGTAATTTATTACAGGATATTGCTCTTACAGACTTGCCGCCAACACATCCCATAAGGTTGGGTCTTGCTCTCAACTTCTCAGTGTTCTACTATGAGATCCTCAATGCTGCTGATAAAGCTTGTAGCATGGCTAAACAGGTAATTATGTCCTGTTCCATTATTAAATTTTCTTTGGTTGAAGTATTTTGCATTTTTGCAATAGATCCCATGAACTTGTTTTCGTTTCATCCCCCACATAACTTAATGTGGATGATAATATTGAGTGTAGCTCTGATTCAATGATGCTAAAAGGTATTGTGGTTTCCATTGTAGATTGTACCAATGATTGTATGTAGGAGCATGTCAAAGTTTTTGATTTTATTATATTTGATCAAAAAATATACTTATTATCATTGATGTTCTTAATACTTGTCTATTACTCTTGTAGTCCAATATTAAGTGATGAGGTAGGTAAACTATTTGCTGTGTTGAAATAGTGATACTGGGTGTAGAAAGTTTCCCTTAGGGGCCTCCTAGATTGAGTTTAAAAGAGGAGGAAATAGTGAGTGAGAAAAACTATGAAAATATTATAGACTTGGATTGATAGTGAAAGAGGAGGAAAAAGTAATCTTTTATCCTTTCAGAAAAACTTGGCTTGCTCATTCTCCATTCCACCGATGCCAATCATTACTACTATCTTCACCACATCCATCCTCATACCCTTTCCCAAGATGTTAAAATTAGGCCACTAAGTAACCCACAACACTCAAATAGCCAATCTTGTCCATTCTCCCTGAACTGAACATCTTCTTATTCAATTTGAATTTTAAAATCTGTAAACAGAACTCCATGGTCTCGAATTCCTTCATCGAGAAGAGAGAATTTCAAAATTGAACCTTCAACACGAAATTGATAAGGCATGAAACAAATTTTCCAATTGATCTCATACAAATTTTGAATCTGAGCTTTGAAGGTCCAATTGTAATGAATGTCTAATCTTATTTGGTTTGAACACTACCACCTCTATAGCTTCTTTTTTGACTATTTACTTTTTCTTTGAACAATAGGAGCAAAATCCCCATTGATGAGAAAGAAATAGTGGAGATGGTGCACTGAGAAAATAATTGTGGTGGATCTGGGGTTTGAGAATTGGTTGAAATCTTGAGATGGAAGAGTCGATGCAATAGAAGATAGAGAGAAAAATACGTAATTGGAATGAGAAAAATAACGAGTCAGTAATTTGTACCAAACCAATGGTTTTAATTACTCACTGAAATATTTCCCCTTAAAATTTCCAACTATTACTTTCCGTGGATTATTTACACCTCAAATATTTAAGCGGGATCCAATCGTATAACCTAATAAATGACAGCTTCAATTTAATCTTCATGATGGGTGACAATATTTTGTTGAATAAATATATTTTTTGACAGGCATTTGAGGAAGCCATTGCAGAGCTGGATACTTTGGGTGAAGAATCTTACAAGGACAGCACTCTGATCATGCAACTTCTGAGGGACAACCTCACCCTTTGGACATCAGACCAGGTCTGTACAACTATTCAATAATTTTTGGTCACATGCAATCTAGAGAATACTTCCCATCTTTATATATTTTGTTTGTTTATTTATTTATTTATCTTAACTGACAATCATTTTGTCTTCTTATAATTTGTAACCTCTTGAAGCAAAAGTAACAGTTATTAAGCCAGCACTTTTTGTCTGATCATGTTTTGTGCCCAATGCTATGCAGGATCAATTGGACGAATCATAGAAGATGTCAAGTCCTGGTGGATGTGGTCAATAGTTTATGTTTAACGTTTCGTTTTCTGTTTGAAGATATTGCCTTCAACTTGTTAGTCACATGGTGGTTTTGCAGGAATTGCATATGAAACGAAAACAATGTTACTTTTTTTTGTTTTAAACATTTTAATGAATTTTTGGCTTTTACTTGTTTCTTAATTGTCCGACATTATGAAATTGTAAGTTCATATTTTCATAAATTTCTACTAAAAGGTGACACTTGGATTTTGAACCTTGCATAAGGTTGGCGTGTTTGGGGCCTCTATTTCAAAGCTCCAAAAAACCCTTTAAAAAGCTAAGTTTTTAAAGTTGAACCGGCAAACACCTAACCTAAAACTGGCTCGATGGCCTGAATAAATGAGTTTAGAAACACACAAAATCATCTTTAACACAATATAAAACAAAATAATATTATTAATATTTTTTAGTTATTTGACATGCTCATAAGTTGATCTTTCTTGTTTACACTCTTCACACACAACGGAAATAAAAATAGTGATTAATAACACACACAGATAGCAACCATTGATGCAGATCTAGTATCTGAAGTTTTAACCAGCAATGTCGATGGACTTCACCTCGGGTTTTTTCTCTTCATTCTTAGGCACAGTCACAGTAAGCACCCCATTCTCCATGTTCGCCTTGATCTCATCCATCTTGGCATTCTCCGGCAGTCTGAACCTCCTCATAAACTTTCCAGAGCTCCGTTCAACACGGTGCCATTTATCATTCTTCTCCTCCTGCTCCTTGCTTCGCTCTCCGCTGATTTGAAGCACCCTGCCATCTTCAACCTCCACCTTCACTTCCTCTTTTTTGACTCCAGGAAGATCAGCCTTAAAGATATGTGCTTCAGGCGTCTCCTTCCAGTCTATGCGAGTGTTAGCAAAGGTGGCAGTGTCGCTGTTTACTGAGGACAGCGACTTGATGGGATCCCATAAGTCGAGAGAAAAGGGATCGAAGACGCTGTTTCTTTGGTTTCCGAAGAAGCTTGGGATCAACGACATTGTTATTGATTGATTGTTTTGGTTAGAAATGGTAGTTTAGATTTTTGAGGATGTTTGTATTTACTGATTGTTGTCTTCAATGATGGTGAGATGGAAGAGGTATGTAGAGCAGTTTATATAGATTGTGAGTTGAAGTTACTGGGGAAGTCTTTATGTTACTAATTGGTTCTAGATTGGTCTTCTCAGATCATGGCAGAGAACCTTAGAAGGTAGAACTTAGAAGTATGTTTGTGTAGCTTCCAGGTTCTTCTAGGACAAAACTGCTTCAAATTATGTTGGTGTACTTTTTCTATGGATATTTGGGCTGTGGACCGGTGTTTCATTTCTTGGGTTGATGCATATCCAAAAAGGATAATTTATTGGAGGTTTAGGTCCATGAGAAGAGGTTTGTGAAAAATTGAAAAATATAAGTTTATCACATATATTTTATTTATGTGAGTCGGTCTTTTTGAGACACTATTTCTTGTTAGACTGGTCTATTATATATTTTTTATGATATTGTAAATAGGCATTAAGAATAATGTAAGTAGACATTTAAGATATTGAATGTAGGTATTAAGGACATAGTAAGTAAGCATTAAGGATAATGTAAGTATAGATTAATCACACGGTAAGTAGATATTAATTTTTAATGGGTTGGGCTTGAAATACGTCTCTCAAAAGACTAGCTGTAAGTTTATATTTATTATGAAAAATATTTTTTAAAATTAATTGAAACAAAATTTTTGCTAATATGTTGAATTTTTATAGTTTTATCCTTAGGATATTTGGCAGGATAAAAATAAATATGAATGCGGCACATGTATTGAGATTAATTACTTTGGTATCATATTCGTAATAAATACTAAAAAAGAAATAGAAAATAACATAGAGAGCTTCTTAGAGTTGTGCCAAATTGATTGTGTGACAATTTATTTTCCTAAATATATTTAAAGTTAAATTAGGTAAGTTTATAGTAAGGCCATAATTAATTGTGTGGAAATTTATTTTTCTCACTTAATCTAAAACTGAATAAGATGATTATTAAAAAATTTTATTTTGTTATTTTTATACCAAAATATTAAAAATCTTTAAGAAATTAATTGTTGGGAAATACTACGTGGTCACCCTGAGGTTTTGGGTTTTCTACGTAATAACCAAAATTTTTAAAAATCCACGCGGTTACCCTGAGATTTTCGTAATTGTTCCACCATGACATTTTTTCACATAAAAACGTTAGCAAACATTGATTTCGAAGCTTTAAGGCTGTTGTACGTTTATTAATGCGATTCACCATTTCAAATGTTATCAGTTTCAGTCTTTTCCCCAAAACATAAACCCCAACTCTACTATCTTTCATCCAAATCATATTTTTTCCCTAAATCCAAAGATGGTTGAGTTAGGGTTTATACTTAGGGGGAAAAGGTTGAAACTGATGGCATTTGAAACGGTGAGTCACATAAATAGGCATACAACAGCCTTAAAGCTTTGAAATTAACGTTTGTTAACGTTTTGCTAATGTTTTGTGTGCAACAAGGTCACGGTGGAACAATTTGGCGCGTAGATTTTTAAAATTTTTTGTTACAACGTGAAAAACCTGTAACCTCAGGGTTACCATATGAAATTTCTCTTAATTGTTTAAGAAAGCATTTTATATGTAAGTAAAAAGTTATTTTTACAAATTAAATTTTTTAAAATTATTAAATGTCGTTTGAATTAGTTCAAAATTAAAACCACATAACTTAGTTTAAATTGACTCAAAATAAGCTCAATTCATTAATAAATAGTTAGTTGATTTATTTGATTGAGTTTAAAAGACCATCAAAAATATATTTTATTCAAAATTAGGAGCTAAATTCAATTGATATTTTAGTAAGCGTCATTATTATTCAAAATAATTATTCTATTAAAATTTCTAGTATTTATATAATTTTTTAAAACAAAAGATTTTTTTTCTTGCATTATTCATTGAATAGGTAGTCTACTGAGAGACCGTCTTTCTGAGAGACGTCTCTTAGGCCCAATCCATTAAAGCTTATTGCCTACATTTACTTTATATTTTTCCTATTGGGCCAACCCAATTAGAGATGATCTCTCAAAGAGACCGTCTCTCACAAGAATTTGTGTTCATTGAAAATTTTATTTATATATGTTTCTATGAAAAAAAATTTGTGCAATTTATGGACTTTTATACTAGTATCGTTTAATTAAACAGTAAGAAAAGTACATTAAAAAATTTATGCAAATGGCCCATATTCATTGTTTTATTAAATTTTAAATGCTACAAAATATAATCTATCTTTATACATTATACTAAAGCAAAATACGGATGACATAAGCAAACTCAAAAAGTGATGAGTTGTCAACTTCTCAAAAGATTTTTTCACTCCATTTATAAATGATTATGTCATTATTTGCTAATAAATTTTTTTTTGAACAATCATTATATGCTAATAAAAGTGTGAGAAATATGTGAATTATCATTATATTAGCTTTCATTAAATTGTATGAATGAGATGTGTGTAACTTTTCATTGTTCAATACACAATAATAATTTGATAGCTTTGATTTTAGAAACCAAAAAAATTTGTTCTTTAAAATATAATAATTTGCTAACTTTCATTTTGGAAACAAAAAATAAAAATTTGTCACTTACAATCTTATATAGTGATCAATAAAATTTAAATAATATTAAAAATAACATTATTTAACATCATACATAACTTATAAAAAGTTTTTTTAAAGTCAAAACTAAATTAAATATTTGCTATTATATGCTATTAATAATTCATTGAAAATCAATAACCAATAATTTACAAATTATTTTCTTTGTATTTTTAAAATAATGTAAAACAATAAAATAAAAAAATCGTGCATAGCACGGGGATTATCTAGTTATTTAGCTAAACTAACAAGTTTTAATATGCTGCATAATCAAATAGAAGTAAGATAATTGGGAAACAACATGTTCAATCTAATTTGAGTAATCAATCAATCAATCATGAAGTATTTTAGATAGGCGTATTTCAAAAAAATTTACCATAATCATCGTTTTATAATATTTCACAAAATCTTTTCAAATATTCCATCTATGGAGTATATTTTATTGTTTATGGAAACAATTAATCAGTAGAATCTCATAATAATTGAAAAATTTTATAGTCTCATAATCAAGTGTTTTTAAATAATTTCTTATCATTAAATTTTTTCAATAGAAAGACAGAAAATATTATGTTTTTATAAAAAATATTCTTTTTTTTTTGAAATATAAAATTTTTCTTAAAAAAACAAATATATTGTTTTTAAGGCTTCAACATAAAATGCACACCAAATAAAAATAAAATTGATCAAAAATATAGTGGTTCTTGAACAAATAAGGTAATATAGAAGTGAAAATTGGACACAATTGGGTACATTGTATTAAAAACTTAGTTATAGTGACAATGACATCAAAGTTAAAAGCTTTAAACGAACTGGGGCAATAAGAAGTAAATAACCTATTCCTTTTCTAACCTTATTACTACACGGTGACTTTTTAAAGTTTTACCAAATATATTGATTTAATAGATTATATTTGATTATATGGAAATTTATTTTCCTAAATACATTCAAATTTAAGTTAGGTAAGTTTTTTAATAAGGCCATAATTTTTTTTTCCATAATTAATTGTGTGAAAGTTTTTTTTTCAATAAATTTAAAAGTAAATAAGATAAGTATTAAAAGATCTCATTACAATAATTCTGTATACCAAAATAATAAAAATCTTTAAGAAATTAATTGTTTAAAAGTACATTTTATATGTAAGTAAAAATTATTTTTTAAATTATGAAAATGTTGTTTTAATTAGTTCCAAATTAAAACCAAATAACTTGGTTTAAATTGACTCAAGATAAGCTTAATTCATTAACAAAAGTTAGGTTCATTTTATTTAATTGAATTTTATAACATCATCAAAAATATTTTTTAAACAGATTTACGAGCTAAATTTAATTAAATATTTTTGTAAGTAATCACTTTAAAAGAAAAAAGTGTAAATGAGTTAGCCCAATAGAGATGGTCTTGGTTTCATATAAGAATCAGTGTTTTCTCATAAGCCACTGCAACAAATGCTTTCTGAGGATTATACTTCTAGTTCTGTAAACAGTTCATTAAACCAGAATGCTAATCAATAAGTTCATTAGGCTCTATTGTGTCAGAAGTTAACAAAAAGTAATGCCAAAAACTAACAATTAACAACTTAATGAGACTCTAACCGTGAGGATTGAATAACCGCAGAGTTCTGATGTGATCCAGTGCATTTGTGTTGATATATTGCACCCATCCGTGAGAACTGAGCATGTTTAGAGATGCCCATTTTCAAACATAAAACGGGTATCATATTGACTATCTTCTAACTTAATTTCATCCGTAAACTTAAAATTAAAGCTCTGAGAAACGACATTATCCTTCTCGATCACTCCTAGTTCGGGATTACCAAAACCATAACCATTGTAGTAGTTTGTATTCAAAATCGTACTAGAGCTCGAAGGAGTACAATGTAGATTACTTCGATTGTTAGTCGGGTTGATCAAAGACATTTGAATTAACTGATCGACTTTCGTTACAACATTTGTTCTAAGCTCCATAAGACAAGCTTGAAACTCTTCAAGTTCATCTAACCCCATCTCATTTATATTAGTCTCTTCCCACCAACATCGACAAACTTCCTCGTCATGATCATATGTTTCCGGGTTTTTCATATAATGATCGGATAACTTCTTTTCTTCATCGATCCTCTTTCTGATCTCGTTGTGCTGCCTATTTTGCTCGTCGACCAATTCATACCCATCGTGTTCGTTTATAGAACAAGACCGATAACTTAAGTAACGGTTCATAATATCGTCTAAGTTGGGGTGACCGAAGCAAAAGAGCTTGCCTCTTTCGGAGAAAGTCATAACGGCCATATGCACGCCACATAATGCACATAGCTCGCTCGCTTTTTTGAAGAGGCCTACTCGTCGTTTCGAGAATGTAACATGTTTTTTTGTTGGATCGGTGATTGTAGCAATTGGAATTCTTCGTCTTCCATTACTTCTTGTATTGGTTCCTTCTCGTTTGTTATCCTCTTTAATCTCATTGTTATCATTATTGTTTGCCATTGTATGAGATTGAAGAAAATTAAACAATGTTTTGTTCTTTATAAATTGTTTTGAAAGATCTTTGAGACTATAAAATCTTCAATTATTATGAGAATCTAATGATTAATTGTTTCCATTATGGTTAAAATATAATGCATAAATGGAATATTTGAAAAGATTTTGTAATGATTTTGGTAATTTTTTTTGAAATACTCCAAAGTTAATATACTTCACGATTGATTGATTGCTCAAATTAGATTCAACAAGTTGTTTCCCAATTACCATATTTGATTAAGCATATTAAATCTTTTTAGCTTAGCTAAACATTTTGTAGCATTTAAAATTTACAACCTTTCTTGAATGAGATTGTGAGATAGATCCATATAAAAGACTTATTAGTAAAAAAAAGTATTAAAAAAACAATAAAATTTGAATTTATAATTGTAATGGAAGCATTTTTTTAACAAAATAGTTTGGGGTGACCAGATTAAAGTCGTTTCACGATGATACGACCTTAATAAAGAATTAGTGTAATATTTATACTTGAACATTCATTGTTTTATACAAAAAGGTGTATCAATATTTATAGTTGACAAATGTTATAATTGTATCCATTTTCAGTAAGTTTATATATTGTTTAACTTTATTTTCTTTATTATGTACTATGGTACACAATCTATATTTCAAATTGTATCAATAATTATTTTTTTCTTTTATTTGTTTCTTTTTATATATTTTTATTTATTAATTTAAAAGTATTTGTTATATATGATAAAGTATTAAATAACTCATGCTTAGCACATGCAATCACATGGTAAATTAGTAATATATAACTATAATCCTTACCTTTACTCTTAATCTTCTTTATTATTTCCCTTTTCATTACATTTTATGTTCCAATACCAAACAACCCCTAAAATTTTTTTCCTCTTAAAAATAGGTCCAAAATTAAGCACAACACTATTGTGTATCAAAGAGAAAACCTTCCAACACACCACACAATAGAGGGATCTTAGTTGTTAAGGTATCAATTCAACCAAAAGTTTAAGCTCTTAGTTTATAAAATTTATCGAAAAGCAACATGACGGAAGCTTAAACTTTTGCATCCACACCTTTCGTGTAGGGGGCATGGTAGAGTACATGATCGGAGTATATCATTGGTTAAACTATCAGATTAAGTTTTTGGTTGAATTTTTTTGAGTATACATATCATAGGACTTCAACTATTAGCTTAATCTTTTGATTGAGTTGGTTCCTTGACATGATATCAGAAGCCAACGTGACAAGAGATCACAGGTTCTAATCTCAACCATCACTTAATTAAATGGAATATTCAGCGCCAGATATGAGGAGAGCACGTGTCGCATCCACGCTTCCAACTCAAAGGACTCTCGTATGATGGGGCGTGTCCGAGTATACGTACAATTGAACTTCAACCATCAGCTTGAACTTTTGGTTGAGTCGATTGCTGAACAGAATTAGTTCCTTAACATTTGCTCACAAGAAAACCAACGAGCATGATGATATTGAAATGGGAATGGAAGGCTCAGCACCTCGACCAGAATGCTTCTTATGCTTCAAAGAACACCATATAACAATTTGTCCCTAACAATCTACATTCACAAATGTATCATCAACCATTCTAATAGAGCTCAAACATTACACGTACATAAAAGAAGCATATATATCTCCAAGAATGTTTTACGTAAATTTACTAATGATGAGCACAAATGAGTCCTCATACAGAACCTATCATTGGATGGAAATTGGTAAGGCTATACATGCATATTTTAGCGCTAGCACGGAAAAAAGTCGTCTAACTCTAGAGGCTTCACCCATCTCAGCAAAAAGTTTGCGATTCATCCAGTTTTCATCTAGAAACCTCACCCCAAAATCTCTATGTTTCTAATGTTTATTCTAGCTTGGAGGTAAAACCCCAATCTTAGAGCATGTTTGAGAGATCTACCATATAGAATGCTGCATGCCAAGGCCATTGCAAGTTAGAATAAGCCCTTTATAACGACTTAGATATTCCTGCACCAAAAGTAGATGTATACTCTTAAGAAAGTCCATCACCGGAACGAGGATTGAGGCTTATTACGCAAATAAACGCTGACATAAGAGCTAAGAATTCTTACGATAACATTGTAGTCGTAAGTCATCATCCCTTTCATGTCGTATTCTTGCCGCTTCATGGGATCGCTCAAGACTGTTAAATTCAACACAAATTTTTTTAAAATATAATCAGTAAACAATATTACAATAGGAGTGGTGGATCTACAAATTCAACACAAATTCAAAAATGAGGTATAAATATGAGATTAATTAGACACCGAAAAGATAAAAGTCACAAGTAATGTCGATAAATATATATACTAGTATAGAAACTCATACAATGCACGAAGTTGTTATTATATATATATATATATATATATATATATATATGTATATATATATATATGTATATATATATATATATATATATATATATTATTGGGGCTCCTAGCAACAACATAGCACAAATTTGTCATAAGAAGAACCAAAACGGCAAAACCCAGTTGCAGTTTGGAGGAACTAAAAATAAAATCTTTTGCTAGCAAAAATCATAGCTGGGTGGATACCTAATAAAAGAGAACTCATCACACGGAATGAACTATTTAGGAAGCATTTCATTTTATGTACATTACTGCAGAAGATAGCTTTGCATTTTTTTTTCTAGTACATTGGAGTACGGCTGCCCACCAATACTCCATGCTAGGTATCCTCCCTCCCCCGATGAAAAACATGATTGAGTTGTCAAGCTGCTTACAATGTTTCAAATTGAACTTCTAATTTTGCAAGATTAAGGTAAAAGGTGGTATTGATGAAATACCATACATCATTAGAAGTAATCACCAAATTAGATAGGTTCTTTGACACTGATCGAGTCTAACAAAACTAGACAATATTTTTGGCAAAAGAATTTACTGTCGATCCACTACAATAATTGTAATATCCTTGCGAATGTATAAACAAAATCATAAGACCACCTCTAATATGTCCAATGAGTCCCTCTGAAAAGTTCATCTATAAACACACAAAGCATACACATAAAAAATTGTGTCAAAAGGGAAAAGAAGATCACAGTGATCTCATTGCACCAACTTAGCCGAGGACAACACACATGGACTTTTAGCTTGAATTTATGAAGTAACCATTTCTGTTTTTTAGCTATAGCCAAGATTACGATTGCACTGAGGTCTATAATCATCTAACATCAAATTACATGGGGAGATGAGTAGCGGTGTTGAAGAACAAGTTGGACTCGAAGCTAGTTGTTTGAACAAGCAATGTCCATGAGCTCCTATGAGCATTTGGAAGTAGAGGACTCAAAGATGCAACCAAAAGGCTACTCGGGTGAACATCTCAATGTTTGGGACAACCAAAAGTGTGAATTGAAGACCAAAATTTTGGAAGGTAATGATGTGATGAGCATCAAGTTTGCTCGACCGATCACTTGTTCGTTGTTTGGGCGAGCTACATAACAAATCAATTTCATTCAAACCAGTCATACTACCCATGGGGTTGTAGATTGACCCCACAAACAAACACGCGTGTTTTTTGTGCGCACTTTGTTATTAATCACGCGTATCGTGAGAGCTTTTCAGAAGGTCACTCATCCTAAGAATACTCTGTGGTGATTAGGGTGACTTAAAGTCCTTAATCATGAGTATAATTGATGGGTTTAATGATAAGGGAAAAATAGTAATTCTGACGGATCATAAAAGGAGCAATTGAAGAAAACACAATTTTTGGACAGAAGAGAAAGCCGACTCGGCTGTCCTCTTTGGCCCTTGGACAGCCGACTCGGTTGTGGGCTCTGTCTCACTTTTGCTTTGTTTTTTGCCCGGTTCCTGAATTGCCTTAGGTTGATTTTTAAGTGTTAGTTCCTATAATCTATAAATAGGATTAATCACATTGAGTATTGCATTGCTTTCATTTCCTAATCTCTCTCTACAAGATTAATCACTCTCTACATATTTCTCTTCTTCCTCAATTGTAATCATCACCCTTGTACATTGCTCCATTGGAGAATATTGAAGAATCAATAAAGACATCTAGGCTAGATAATGGACGTAGCCCAATTAGGGGTGAACCACTTAAAAATCTTGGTGTGCTTTTGTTTGCGTTCTTATTATTCTCAATTGTTGTTTCTTTGTTGCACTTTTACAATTCTGTTTTGAGCACTTGTGTGGGACGTGTTCTTGAGATCAACCTTGGATTTTTGGGGCATAGTTGGGTCATATAGTTCATACTCCAAACCATTCATGCTTAACTGTGGAATTTTATGCAAATGAACTTTAAAAAGAAGATATTTTTTTTTGATATTAGTTGTACTATCAATCATTTAAAAGCTCCTTTATTTTTCTTCTTGGTCTCAACTTGGGTTACTACAAGCAACTCCTTCGCAAAATTCAAGATAAAAATTGTACTACTCCATTAAAGTGTGCATAAACCAATTGAAGGAATCGAGAGAAAGCTCACTACGACAAATGCATCTTAGTAGAGGAGAGTGAGTAAGTGACACAAAGGCGTTGTCCCATAATCCAACAATGTCTTTTGGTTAATTTCTTGGGGCATTAAAAAGACAACAACTAAGCAATTTTGAAAATTTTAGTCTTTGCACATGGTAAAAAGTGTAACCAACCGAGTAAAAGTAGCTTGTATAATCTTTGCTTAGAGAAAGGTAAGACTTTGAAGCCATACCTTGTCGAGTTTTACTACATAGTGATGGATTTGCAAAATATTGATGCGAAGATTGATGACAAGGATTTGGCTATTTATTTGTTGTGTCTCCCCATCCACCCTCGAGATTCATTATTGTATGGTAAAAAGAACTTAAAATGACTTGTTTGATACTCAGAAGACTTACAGCTCCAAACAAACATACTACATAAAAACCCCTCTCAAGACTCAACCCGACCATACCGAGCAAGAAATGTAAAGTTTCAGGCTTTCAGCCTTCAGGGAACTATAAGCCATTAACAAAAACAAACATGCAAGCATAGTGCACTAAAATTTACTTGTTTCCCATAAAGTTTCTCAATTTCCACAATTCAGCCAAAAAGAAGTAAACTAACATGAAAATTATCATCAGCTAAATGACCAAAGAGCACTAACCTTGGTAAGCCTCATTTATTTCCTGGAACTTGGATGTTGCACCCTCATCCTTTTTCTTATCTGGGTGCCATTTCTACAATGCATAGAACAATAAATTTAATGAAAACATTTAACTTCAATTTTTTTAAAAAAAAAACAAAAAGCAAAATTAAGAGCAATATAAAACACCAACCAATGCTAATCGAATGTAATTAGACCGAATTTCATCCTCAGTAGCATCATAGTTCACTTCCAGTATTCTATAATAATCCTACACAAAATCAATCACATCCCAGAAAAATCAGTGCAAAATTTCAGCTCAAAGAAAAAACCCACAAAAAAAAGATGTATAACAGAAAATTTAAGATAAATAAACAACAATAATCAGATTTTAACCATAAAAAAACAAATTCACTACCATTTAAAAAGAATAGCTAGAATGAAAAAATGGTTGCTTAAAAGCTCAGCAATCAATTATACCTTGGGTTTAGAAAGAAGTGAGAAAAGATCAAAATTAAACGAATAATCTTGTTGTTGTTCATCATTGTTGTTATGTTCTTGAAAACAATTCTCATCCCACATCATTTGGTGATTTGGGTCCCAAAATTGGTAGTATTTTTCTGTCATCTTCAAATATAGAGAAGAAAAAAAATATTGATTGTAGGGTTTATGGGAAGGAGACTGAACAGATAATTTTGCGTTGCAAATTTCTGGGGAAAATGGAGTAGACGTATAGCGTGTACTCATCTGTCGTCATTTTATTTTTTAAAAGTGGTAATAAATAAATAGACAAAATAGATTGTGCCGATGAAATTAAAAAGAAGTTATAATATATTGATGAAATTAAAGAGGGGTTAAAATATATAGACTAAAATGAGAAATGCTTCTAGCGGGTGTTTGGTAGGAGGGATTTGAAGGGAGGGAATGAGACTTTATCCCAAATTAAAGTTTAAGTCTTTGTTTGTTTGGAGGAAATGAAAATGGGGAAGGGGGAATGGGACTAAAAATGAGAAAGTCTCCAAGATAAATGTCTTGGGGGTGGGTGGTATTTGAGGTTGAGACTTTGTTTCTCATCTTACTTCTAACTTTCCCAAAGAAACTTTCCCCACATATAAAATCTCATCTAACATAACAAACGAGGAATGAGACTTTTTATCTTCACAGTCTCATCTTAAAAGTCTCATAAAGTCTCATTCTCACTTACCAAACACCCCCTAGTTCAATGCAACAGAGGAAGTATTGTGATAAGCATCAAGTATTTATAGGACTTTAATGATTTTGCTTTTTTTTTTTTTCTAAATTTATTTTGATTGTTTTATTAGTCTTTTTATATTTTTTTATGGTGATTTACAAATAATCGTGATTAATTTAAATTTTCTAGTTTATCGTGTACCGCTACCACCAATACTACAAGACTACAAGTCCTCAAAACTTCCGTATCATAATTTATTACCTTTTCCTATTCATTATTCACATTTCACTCAAAGTATCCCATTTCTTTTCACCATTTTTACGTTGTCAAATAAGACCTCATGTGAAAGAGAAAAAATATACGATTTCCTCCGTTTCGTAATGAAGTTTCCACAAGGAATATTCACCGGAATTTAAGAATATAGAATCTTTTAGATAGTGGATAAATTATTTTATTAAATAAGTAATAAATTTGAGGAGGAAAAGTGGAGACCATAAACAATATAAAAATATTAAAAGAAGGTTAGTGGAAAAAATATGAGGACCACAACTAATAAGCTTAGTAATTTAATTGTAAAGAATAAAGGTATGAAAATATTAAGTTTAGTAAGGATAAATTAGTAAAGTTAATATGCCCAAAATAAAAATGATCATTTTAGGTACTTTGACCTAATGAGAAAATAAGACTAGCGGTAAAATGGAGGAAGTATATTTTTTTTAAAGTCCTTTGCAAATTACAAACTATTTTAGTTTAGATTTATTGTGAATTAAATCTTAATGCTTTTCACGAATTACAATCATCAAAGTATGTCTGTAGCATTTAGGCCAAATCACAAGATATCGACCATTTTACTGGTCGGAATTTTAGATTAAATGGTCGAAATTTTGTGATTTGGCCTAAAAGCTATTGATATTGATACTTTAATGGTTATTATTCATAAAAAATACAAATATTGTTATCCGAAGAAAACCTAAGCTTTAAAGCTCTAATTCGTAAATTATTTTTTATTTCATTTCTTTAGTTGAAATTTACACTACAAAGTGAATAATAGGGAGATATAATTATTAATATGTAAAGAATAATGTATATGGTGATTGAGCCGACTTAAAAAAATCATAGACTAGACAAAAACTCACTTGGATGTTTTATATGGTTCAATGGGCTCACTACTCAAAACTTTCTTCACAAATTTCTTATATAGAACCTCTATATATATATATATAATTAAGTACAATGGGCTCACTTGGTAAATGGTAATGATCAAAAAGGAGGAAGATTTTCTCCAAGTCATTGAAGATTTGGATTTTGGAATATAATTAAGTACACGCCTAAGGAGTGGTGTAGGGTAGGATCTAGACTCGATCCAGGTACGATCTAATGGGTTTATAAATTTAAGACCCGAACTTAAAAAATGGATTTGAGACTATAAATTCGGGTCAGATTCAAGTTCCATTGTCATCCTTGTCTTGGTCAGTTACATTGTGAAGAAGAATGAAAAGGAAGATCACATGATAATTGCAAGAAACAAGTTATGTTCTTCATGGTTTAAAGAAATAATATAAACACTAGTCTAAGTGAGAAAATAGTCAAAAACCTTATAAGTCTCGGTGTAATATTATTTTTCTTTAATTCTTTGTCGTTTTGATCATTTTTCTTGCATCTTATTGTAGTTCATTGATTGCACTCAAACACCTCATTTCCTCAAGTATCTAATTATTCATTGCCTTTATGCATCGGTTTTGTATCGTTCGTTTCACTCATTAATACACTAACTTTTCTACGGTTCATTTTATATGACACTATTTCATCATGAGATAAGCTTATATATATTCAGTTTTTTTTTCTACTTGATTATTTTAAAATTAGAGAAACTTAATAATTATTGAGCTTTGCCTTAATACAGCTAAGCCAATAATTATTGAGCTTCCCTTCTTTGATAAAGGGTATGAAATCTCCCTTGATCTCTAGTTATCTTCTCTCCCCTGAAACTTAAATTACATCTATTGTAATTCCTTCAAGTTAACGAGTTTTATTAATCATCCTTAAACAAATAATATAAGCACTAGTCTAAGTGAGGACGTAGTTGAATCGGTGAACCTCATAATTCTTGGTGTAATTTTATTTCTCTTTATTCTTTGTCATTTCATCATTTTCCTTGCATCTTGTTCTAGTTTATTGATTGCACTCAAACACCATATTTCTCATGATTCTAATTTTTTATTTGTCTTTATGCATCAGTCTTCAAGAGTTCATTTCACTCATTAATACAAAAAATTTCCTATGGCTTGTCTTGTACGAGATCAGTTTACCATCAGACAAATCCTTATAATCAGTCAATTTCTCTAATTAAGAGGGACATGCATGAACTCCACCTCTCCAGGACCTGACCAGAGATAGGGGCAGTTGGCGGCCTTATACACGTTCTAGATAACTAGACTCATCCCTTTTACCTTTCACTTGTATTGTTGTTTCCCTGTTTTTGCCAATGTTTACCCGTTTCGTGCTCTTATCTTTGTATATGCGCATATGTTCGGTATTGTTTTTGTCAGCTGCAGGTTTCTCTCTTCAGAAGATCTTTCACGAGCCGGGGGACTCTTTGATCGCAGTCTCCCTATAAGTATGAGTTGCCAGTGTTTTCCCTCCCCAGACCCTGATCATAGCTTTCTATGAACGGAATACACTGAATATGATGATGATGATGATGAATCACTTTAACACACAAAATACATAGACCAAATTAATAAAGATGATTTCACTATAAAACTGTCTTATTTAATAATGTATGTGGCTAATACGTGGAGAATAGATCCCTTTAACTCACTTATGTCACTTTTGATATAATGAGTCGTCATAAGCCCATGCGCAATTCCAATTTTTGTGATTAGGTTGACAATGTAATATAATAGTATAAGCATAGAAAATGGTCCACTTTGGCAAAGATTCTCTTTAAAAAAGGAATTTTGCTAACCTTAATTCAAAATATTGAAGAGAGATTAAGAAATCATCTTTTATTATTCAACCAAAAAACTTCAAGTTGGCCTTCTATTATCTTTCTTGTATTGTAATGGGTTTAATTTTTTGAGCTCATCCGTTTGATATTTGGTAGTAAATAGAGAAAATGTAGACAAAAATATAGTTCACTTTTATTATTTTCTTTTGTCATATATACATTATCATTTATTACCATTTATAAATATAATATTAAGCAAAGATAAAAAAATTCAAACAAAAAATATTTAAAGTTAAAAGTACTGTTACCATAAAATTTAATACGTTAAATTTCACCAAAACTAATACTAGAATTCGTTTTTATTACTATATATTATTTCATATCAATTAACTACTCCTATTATTTAATATCGATAACTAAACGAAACGATAATGTTGAATCATTACAGTATTTGTCATTAATCCCTTGATTCCTCAAAAGGTCATTGGTCATTTTGCCTCAAACTTTGATCTCCAACTTTTCTTTTTGAAGGGTTATTTGCTAATTTGGTTGCTTTTATGATTATTATAATCAATGTTTATCTAATCATATAGTGTAAAGTAATACTCCTAATAGATTAATCAATGTTGTTTGTACATACTATTGAACATCATACATGATACATTATAATAAAAATTTTGGAAAATTCCAAGTGTCACACAATTTAAGAGAACTTGTCAAATAAAATTCACTTATTAATTAAAGAAAAATGACATGGCAATTGATCTTGAGTAATATATCTACTATAAAAGTATCTTAAACTAGCATTTATATATAGTTAAATTGAGTAAATTAAAGAGTATAATATATTGCTTAATGTATTTTTGACAATTTCCAAAATTACAGATTTAATTTATACATATAATTAACTATCAAAATTGAGTTTTTCTACTGCATAATATCTCTAACTTTTTTTGATACGTATGTTTATATGTTTTAATTTTAAAAGAGTTCTACACTAGTTAGTGATATTGGATTAAATAATTGTAGCTAATAATTGAGAGTGAAGGATTGAGTAGGGGCATATGAATTATGAAACTAAATAATTACTTGGTGGGCAACATGCAAGATTGCAAGTAGCAAGATGCTTTGCACAAATGGTGTTCTTGAACACAATCTCTTTTTTAATTAGTTCCAATTTAATAAACTTTCATTCTACTCTATATAGTCTATAATTTATACTCTTATGTTCCTTTTCTATTTTGATTAAACATATTTATTTTGTCCCATTTTCTTGTTCGAAGTTAAATGATTCCATTCCACACTATCTAATATTAATTGAAGATATAGATTGATTGTGGATAATAATAATATTTAAAAGAGTGTTTAAGATTTAAAAAATGGTGTGATTTAATTTCGACTTTTAATATCCGTCTTAAAAAACCCAGAGTAACAATTTAACTAACTCAATGTGATAAGATGAAAAGATAAATTTAATGTGTGGAAGATAATTCAAGGGAGAATGAGAGTCAAAATAAAAATTAAAATGTAGCAATTTTCATAAAATAGATTTAAAAGATAAGGAGAGTAGCTAGTATTAGGAATCCCAAAATGGGTGAGTCGGCGCATTATCCCCTCTTTGTAGGAAAATAGAAAGTAGAATAAAATAAAGATATTATTTCAGGATATATTATGATTTAGGAAGTTAAGATCTTTTTTAATATTTAGAATATTAAGGTTATTTTGTTTCCTTATTTTTAGTCCTAATCTCATGTATAAATAGAGGTAGTACCTCTTATTATTATTATTTAATACAAATCCAATATATTCACCAGATTAAACCCAAACCGAATTCCGTATTATGATTTTCTACATGGTATCAACGCCGTAAGGTTTTTCAGGACGGAAAAACTCTATCGGTATTTTATCATTCATCATAATCGGACAAAATCCATCCAAACAAAAACCAAATCAAAACAATACTAATCAAACCAAACCAAATCAAAAACAAAACCAAGCCAGGACCATGATTTTCATGGCACAAATGGAATAAATGTTCCAACTTTTTCTAAAAATGACCCAAAAACTTGAACAACCAATCCAAATTGAAAAACTAAACCACCAAAATTACACCAGGTGGTGTAAAGAAATGGAAGTTGAACTTAGCGATCGGGGGATGCTCAATCATATCATCGTCAATCCTCCGACGACCATAACTCCACAATGGAAACAGAATGATGCCAGGGTTATGTCATAGATTTTTGCATGTATTAACTCCGACATTATCGACCTCGTTATTTCATTCACTAACACTGTCCATGAATTATGGACTTGGATTCATACTTTATATGGGCCAATTTTCGCTACCTCCCGTGAATGACATCATTGAGCGTGAGGTCGCGAGGAGAGTAATGTAGAAGAAGTGAGTATGCAAGTTAATGGCGAGAGGGAGACTAAAGAAAAAGACAAAAATTAAATTTCAAAAGAAGGAGGGACAAAGGAACTAGAAGCAAATACCCCCAACCAATTAACCCGCAAACTAACCCACAAACCCATATCTTCCACCCATCTACCCTTTAAACAAAATCAACCCAACTTTATCTTTGAATCCCAATTAATCCAAAAACTCAAAATCCAATTTGTTGATCAAAAACAAAAATTAAACCAACCCAATCTATTTTATGGCTTTTTACCTAAACTCAAAAAATTGAAAGTCAATTATGACAAATTCGCCGAAGAGATCATCAAAATGTCCTCAGTAAAATCAAAAGATCAACTAGCAAATTTTCGTTGTAAGGCAATTGGATCAAAAACATTGAATAATGTTGTGCAAGTTAGGTTTTGGTGATCCCAAGACCTAACTTGAGGGGGGGTGTAGGAAAATAGAAAGTAGAATAAAAGAAAGATATTATTTCAGAATATTATGTTTTAGGAAGTTAAAATCTTTTTTAATATTTCGAATATTAAGGTTATTTTGTTTCCTTCTTTTTAGTCTTAATCTCATGTATAAATAGAGATAGTACCTCATATTATTATTTAATATAAATCCAGTATTCACCAGATTAAACACAAACCGAATTCCACATTATGATTTTCTACACTCTTGACCTCCCCATACTCATATCCACAACTCATGACAGCTGCATGTAATTTTTTTTTACTAAACCCACCCGCACCCACCATGATCAATCGAGTATACTCATATCCACAACATCCATATCCATAGCTATCAATAAAAAAATATCACAAATAAATAATGCAAAATACAAATTACAATTGAGATTTGTATTTTTCCTTTGTTGATGGCTAATAAACTTTACAAAATAACACTAAGAATAACCTTGAAGATGAACTTTATAACGACAACTGTTACACGGAAACTTGATACTTCTTGTAGGCGTGTAGTCACTTTTCTTTTGTGATATTTTCCCCATAAAAGTACTTGGGTTTTGACTTGGCAATTCACAACGGGTTACAAACAACATAACACACCCTTAGTACTTACGATATGTCACTTAATGACAAGGTGTTTGGTGAATTATAAAATTTGGAAATTTTGTCAAGAAGATTATAACTCTTCTTAGAAGAACACAAGTAAGAGAGAAAGCAATAAGGACAAAAAATTCAGAAATTAGGTGTGTGTAACATCCTTACCAAGCCCCTATTTATACTAGTACAAGTATATTAAATGGTCATGACACATTCAATCACCTATTGATGATCATGCATAATGACCATCAATCAATACCATTATAACTATGGTATTCATGAGCATTATTCCTTCTCATTAAGCATTTGTAACATCAGAATTGATATGAAATAAAAGGAAGAACCCAATGCATTTAATTCAAAGTATACAAAAAATCACAACGGTTTGATTAGACCCTACAACCAAGTTGGCTTTAAGTCCAACCCCAGGACAACCAACTCGGCTTTCCCTGCTAGACAAAATGTTATTTTCAGTACCTAAAGCCGAGTCGGCTTTAAGCCCTTTATCAGGAAGCCGAGTCGGCTTTTCCTACTGACTCGATTTTCCGAATTTCCTTCTGTCCTATCATTTGAACCCCTTTTAGACCTTATATTTTTAATACATCTTGTCTCACTACTATTTGTAATACTTGGTGATAATTACTTAGAATTTAATATACACTAAATGTTCAACAAAATATATCAAGTTGATATAAAGTATCATATTATTGAAGTGATTGGGTATGGGGTGCGACAGGCCAGAATTGGGTGGGTCAATTGGGTATAACGCAGGGCGAATGAGTATAGGTCAAATTTGAACTCATACATATCACCTACTTACTACTCATAATGGGTATGATTTTATAAAGCAATATTCATTCATTACCCACTAAATTCATACATATATCCACGCCAACTGTAATGGATATATCTATATCCTTAGTCGTACCCAAATAATTCCCAAAAAAGAAAACATCAAAAATACTAGTATACTTATAAGACCATCCAAAATGGTGGATTTTTAATCACCGAAATTTCAATATTATATTCATTTTGAACATCTCAGAAAAATATCATCTTCTATTTTAGTCATGATAAAATATATCACTATTTCCCTTTTCATTCTAATTTTCACTGTAGTTAGCCTTAATTTTCTCTCTTCTATTTTTCGTGATGAATATATGCAAACTGAGTTTTTATTTATAGAGGAGAAATTTATGAATCTTGATATACTTTTTTTTTAAAAAAAATGTGATGTATTTTTAAAATCGTATTTTTTATTATGTGAAGAGTTCTAACTCATAAGTTAGTCTAGTATGGATTTACTGCATTGTGCACACCTTAGACTTAGAAAGCATAGGTTAATGGAGTAAAGATTGTAGGATTTAAGGATAGTAAAGGATGAAGGTAAACCCTCATAATTATGGATTGCATGTCAAGGGCAAGAAGAAATAGCCTTATAGACTAAAAATTTGATATTCTAAACATGGCCTAATATCATGAAGAGAAACTAAAGCCCTTTGTTCTGCTATTTCCCATATAAATAAATTATTTACGAATTATAACCTTAATGTTATTTTTTGCGAATTACAACATCAAAGTATCAAGTCTAAAACATTCAATCCATGTCACAGAATTTCGACCACTTCACCTAAATTTGTCACCATTAAAATAGTTTGAATTATGTGATTAACCTGAACGCGGTAGACTTTGATACTTTGATGGGTGTAATTACAAAAAATAAACATTGAAACCGTAATCCACTAACGGTCCGTTTGGTTAGTGGTACTAAATGGTGGTAATGGGAATGATTTATAGTATAAAATTTCATCAAAACTTTCATGTCATTCCCATGGTAATGAAACTTTGATCACAAAAAAGTTTTTTTGTTCACAAATTTCCATTACCACCTAATACCACATCTCCCATTGGTAATGCATTGGAATGAATTTTATGAACATAATGAGATGATTGAAGGTTGTCAAACATGACCATCAACATAACCAAAATATTTTTTAACCAAAATTACACTAGTTTTCCATTCTCATTGCGACGATTTATTACCGCCTACCAAACGGGCCGTAAATTCCTAAACACACAAATAAAAAAAACTATAATACAAAAGATTAATACTATTATACATAATAGGCTCAATACATAATAATTTTTAATAGACTTGCTCTTCTTTCACGTGGTTTAAGGTGAACATTTGCTTATGAAATGTGTTCCAATTCAGAAAAAAAATCCCATTAGATGATTAAAATGATCACCAATGGAAGATCAAGTACAAAAGTCAAAAATAAAACAGCTAGTCTCCTGAGAGATCGTCTTTTTAAGAGATATATTTCAAGTCTAGCTCATTAACGATTAATGCCTACTTATCGTATTCTTAATGCCTACTTATTGTATTCTTAATGTCTACTTACATTATCTTTAATGTTTACTTATCGTATCTATGTCTTCTCTTAATATTTTAAATATCTACTTATATCATTCTTAATGTCTACTTATAATATTTTAGAAAATATATAATGGGCTGATGTAATTAAAAATGATGTCTCACGAGAATTTGTGAAAGTGAAAGGGAAGAAAATACCATCCAACCATGAGGACAAAGCATAAAGGAATCAAGGTAAGTATCCATGAAAGATACAAATTAAACATTAACAGCCTAAAATAATCAACACAAATTCAGCCCACCATATTTAAATTATGTCGAAGATGACAAACTTTTACCTGTCACAATTGACAACATTATGCACAGAGAATCCCAGCCTATTTTGAGAGCCACAAACTTCATGCTTATTTGGTTACATTATGATTACAACTGATATTGACATTTTTCCACACAACATATTACAATCAGTTGTAAATATTTTATAATGACGGTAATATAAAGTATATATTTCATCTGTCCCTTACATCATTTCTATTTTCATCTACTCTGTGAGAGATCGTCTCTTTAAAAACAAAAAAAAATCCACATTCTTATTTTCTCTTAAATTTGGATTAATTGGACTATTTAACCCATATGTCTAATACATCTCTCAAAGAGACCGTTTTTCAAAAAAACCGTCTCTTACAATAATTTATGTTCTATTCTTAAATAATAAACCACCACTTCTTTTTAATCTCATTTATACATTTTTTAACTCTTAATTTTTTTTAAAAATATTTTAACTCTTTAATTAGATATACCCAATTCATTTTCTTTTCATTTATCATCAAATATCTCTATTTTTTCTAAAAAAAAATCATATTTTTTTACTAGTATCCTAGAGGGATGGAGTGGTATATATACATATAGTAATTCTTCCCTTGAAAATGTAGGCTCAATTAGGACATTTTCACTACTTTCCAAAGTTCAAACTTTCACATACCAAAAGTTAAAAAATATCAACCAACCAGCCACCAATGGTCTGAATCCTCCCTTGTTTTGTTTACATCACTCTTTTAACATTTCAGAAAAAAACTTGAGTCAACAACATCAACAATGGCATCTTCAATTTCAAATCTTTATTCATCAACATTTCTAAAACCCAAAATTTCCCCCCTTTTTAACATCACAAGAAACCCAATTTACAACCCCAAATCTGTCAACTTTTGGCCAATCTGTTCAGTTGCAAAGGACATCCCAGCAGATCTTTCAATTTCATCATCATGTTCCAATAACAATCTTCCATCTTTACAGAAGAAGAAGAAAGGAGATGGGTTTTTGGAGAAAGACCCACAAGCCTTGTGGGCTAGATATGTGGATTGGTTGTATCAACACAAAGAGTTGGGTCTTTATTTGGATGTTAGTAGGATGGGGTTTACTGAAGAATTTGTTGAGGAAATGGAGCCTAAGATTCAGAAAGCTTTTAAAGCCATGGAAGAGCTTGAAAATGGTGCCATTGCTAACCCTGATGAAGGAAGAATGGTGGGTCACTATTGGTTAAGGAATTCTAATCTTGCTCCCACGCCTTTGTTGAAGACCCAGATTGATGTTACTCTTGATCGTGTTTGGGAATTTGCACATGATGTTGTTTCCGGCAAGGTTTGTTTTGCAAATACTGGTTTTTGGATCATTTTATTATCATGCCAAATTCACGCATTTTTGTTTAGTGTTTGTTTTATACTCCATACTTGACTTTAAGCTTTTTATAGGGGTAATAATAACATTTTGCTCTTATTATTTATAAGATTTATTTCAGTGGTAAGTTTGATTAATGTTAAGAGGCTTTGAGTGGAGTATGGAGATATTGGGCAGTTTCAATGGAGATAATTTTTCGGATCCCAAACGCCGCCTAGGTGGATCCGCTAATGACATTAGGGTAACGGAATGCATGTTACAGGGATGAAAAGTGACCACTTACAATTTCGAAGTGATCAACTAGAGATATGGAGTAATTATATGGACTCGTTCATGGTGAGGCGGTATCATACAAGACGAGACGTTATTTTTGATGAATTGATGTGATGAGAGGAGCATGTGTAGTTTGTGGAGTGTTTTGATGAGAGGGTGGTTTGCAACTTCAAGAAGTAGTTACAAATTTCAGAAAGAGTTACCAAAAGAAGGAATAATTATAAGTATGCAAAATATTTTTTATAAAATAGACAAAAATATTAGTGGTACTAATGGGTGGTAATGGAAATGATTTATAGTCTTTATTTCATGATATGTACCATGCCATTACCATGATAATGAAAGTTTGATCATAAAAAATACAATTTTTCATTACCACCTAATACGACATGTTAAAGTGGTAATGCATTGGAATGAATTTTATGAAGAAAATGAAGTTGTTGAAGGAGAATAAATACGACCATGAAATTCATCAAGATATATTCTTACCAAATTCACTAACATTCCATTATCATTCCCACCATTTAATATCAGTTATCAAACAGGCCGTTAATGTAATGGAGGGAATAGATCTTTTGTGTTAGTCAGGTACTTCATTGTTATGAGATCATTGTAGGTTAGTGACAAAGTGGAAAGTTGTTAATGGATAGTTTGAGGTTGGGTTTTTTTTTTTGTTTGACAAAAGTAGTGAAGTCATATTAAGTTTCTTTGATGGATGCATACTATTTATGTTACATGAATATTACATTTGGAGCTTTTGGTATCATACTACATTCTTAAGTGTTGCAGATTACGGCCCCGACTGGCGAAAAATTCACCCAAATACTTTCTGTTGGAATTGGTGGTTCTGCGCTTGGGCCTCAGTTTGTTGCTGAAGCATTGGCTCCTGACAATCCTCCTCTAAAGGTATCTGATTATCTGTCTACAAAATTAGCTTCGTTGATTTTGCCACTAGCCATATTTGCTCATCATTGTCTACACTCACGTATCGTTCTCCATTTAGAGTCGATCGACTTTTGTTTGTGGACATCTTCTCTTCCTTACTGTAGCTGTGAACATGTGTTGCTTCTGTATATCATGCAGATTAGATTTATTGACAATACAGACCCAGCCGGAATTGATCATCAAATTGCGCAGCTCGGTCCTGAGTTAGCTACAACACTTGTGGTTGTTATTTCGAAGGTTTGTAGACAAGTTTCTGCTCTTATCATGCATGTGAGTTTCAGTAATGTTAATCATCTCAACTAATTGCCTTGTTTTCCTCCATTCTCGTCAGAGTGGTGGTACACCAGAAACAAGAAATGGTTTGTTGGAAGTACAAAAGGCCTTCCGTGAAGCTGGATTGACTTTCGCAAAACAGGTTTATCTCTGCTCCCTGTTTCAACTTTTCATAAATGTTATGCTATGTGATATTATGAGTTATAGCTTCTCTTGTAAAGTCGCTGGGGGGGGGGGGGGGGATCGGGTGGTGGATGTTACTAATATATTCTGGGACTGGTTTTCGATTGAAAATTTTAATCTGCTTTTGCACATATATTTCATATGATGGACCTTCTTCTTGTACTGACGCTGCTATCGGCAGGGAGTTGCTATTACACAAGAGAACTCTTTGTTGGATAACACTGCACGAATTGAAGGCTGGATAGCTAGATTTCCAATGTTTGATTGGGTGGGAGGTAGAACATCTGTAATGTCTGCCGTTGGTTTACTCCCGGCAGCGCTTCAAGTTAGTCCTCTCACTGCGAGCATTTAAATATACCGCATCTTAGCTTAGGTTCAATTTCTGAAGCCATGATTATGCAGGGAATTGACATAAAAGAAATGCTTGCTGGTGCAGCTTTAATGGATGAGGAAACTAGAACTCCTGTGGTAAGCTCTCTTGATTGTCATACGATTGCTGTACTTATATTCTTCTGAAAGATAAATCATGCAATATATTGTAATCTGACTATAAATCACCATACTTACTCTTTCTGTTCGTGTGATCCTCCTTTACAGTTGAAAAATAATCCTGCAGCATTGCTGGCTATGTGCTGGTATTGGGCTACAGATGGTGTAGGCTCCAAGGTATTTATTGTTCCTTGGTGTATGTGTGATTTGAAGAATTGGAGACATATTGTTCAGTTCTACGAATTGTTGATTTCATCTCTCCCCTTCTGTTTTCATTTGTGTAGGATATGGTCGTACTTCCATACAAGGACAGTCTATTGCTTTTTAGCCGGTATTTGCAACAGCTAGTCATGGAATCACTTGGAAAGGAGTTTGACCTTGACGGTAACCGGGTATGCATGTTGGAAAGTCATATTTTTGTTCATCCATATAATAGTAGCTCTTAACTGTAGGATCATTTACATTAGTCTTGTGTCAACTTGCCTAGAGATTCTGCCTATTGGCAGTTTCTGTTAGGAACCGGTTGCTGTGCTCTGTTGGATTAGACACCAAACTAACATACGACCCGATAGATTGTAGTTATGTAGCAAGATGAGTACATGCATATTTAACAATGCTTTTATATGCACAGCCAAAAAAGTCTTCTATTTACGATCAATGGTTGTTTGGAAACCACAACTGAGTTACTAACTTACTATAAAGGTAAAATTGCGTACATCCAACCCCCTCACTTAAACCCGTCTTATGCGGTAGCTCCTTACTGATGTAATTGAATGTTGTTTTGGTTATGAGATTATAGCAAGTATTGAGTTTAAATTGGCCAAATGAAATAATTGAGCACTGAAGGGATCAAGATCACTTCCACACCTCCGACAATAATTACCTTCATTCTTATAAAGCCATAACAGGTGGTGCTTTGAAATTGTACCTGATACTTATTTAATGTAAGAAATGCGATTTGCAGAAGTTTAGTATTCATTTTTTTTTTTGGTGTAGAAAGAGCCACAATGGAAAATATGTAGACAAGATTTAATTACTAAGTCATCGGATTCTACCCCCACATTACTTACCAACTACTCCTAAAGGTGATGTTATGGAATTTCGGCGTTTATGTTAGAATAATGATACCTAATTACAAACACCGTTTTCCCATTATCTATTTCAATTGCTTGTTACAAAAAACACTCAGAGTCTCAAACCAATAGAAAATAAACTAGAAACTTATCTTATTTATTAAAATAGACATTCAACTCCACTCAATCTAAAGAAACTATGTTTAATTTACCCATCTATTTGATGGCTACTTTTACTTTTTTCTTCTTTGGTCTGTGCTTCTTTGCTATGAGAATTGACTTAATTGACGCCTCAGAACTTTCTGATACTAAAAATTGTTATGGAAACTATGACTGCATGCATTTAGTTTGAGACATGTAATTGTTGTAGCGAGGGTGGGCAAAAATGTTTTCAGCGTACAATCTTTTGAAGTGGATAAATAGAGTTTAGTAAGAGAATGTGCAAGGATTATCGAAGAGAAAGGTTATGTGATGGGGATGAAACAATTAGTAAGCATAACTGGGCATTTATTTTCATAATTGGTTAGTGGAGATAAATTTGGGAATTGGGATTATCGGGTAGATGTCAGATCGAGTCTGTTTTGAATACACCAACTAATCACTTAACCAAACAATTATAAATGTGTTTAGACTTATTGGAATTTCCAAAAGCCTTTATTATTAAGTGTCTTCTTTATTTTGACAGGTGAACCAGGGGATTACCGTCTATGGAAATAAAGGAAGCACAGATCAGCACGCGTAAGTATTTGCAAATGTGTAATCTTGTGTCAGCACAGGATTATTGACTTATTGTTATTCAAATGAGCCTTCGGATTTCTATGACTGAATGATCTTGCTTTTTGTAGCTACATTCAACAACTAAGGGAGGGTGTTCACAACTTCTTTGTCACGTTTATTGAAGTACTGCGTGATAGACCTCCTGGTCATGACTGGGACCTTGAACCAGGTGTAACATGTGGTGACTATCTCTTTGGAATGTTACAGGTTAAGTTTTTGATGCTTAATTTGATCTTATTTGCATATTGAATGATCATTGTTAAGGCTTGGTTTGCACTGTGTTTCTCCAAGTTAGCTTCTTTGGGAGGATCTTTTAGTTGCTTACTTGATCTCTTTGTATTGTTTCCTGCTTATGGGGCATGGCCCGAATAGTATGTATTGATATTTGATCAAATATTGGGAAATTTAAGGACTCTGCTTATAAATATTCTAGATTCTTCTAATGTCACAAATTACCTTGCATGATGCCTTCCGTCCGGGGTCTGACACATCAAATATGCTGATTCTAGTATGAAATTTAGGCTGATTTTAATTAGCCATTACAGAGATTTAACCGAGAGCCCAAAAATATTAACTAGATTGTTTTTGGAAATGTAAGCTGGATTTGGAACACTATCTACTGCTAGCTTTTTCTGCATTATCTAATTGATTTATCTTTGCATATATTGATGTTCAAATAATTTGTGCTTTACAGGGGACAAGATCAGCTCTTTATGCAAATGATCGTGAATCGATTTCGGTCACTGTCCAAGAAGTGACACCTAGGGCAGTTGGTGCAATGATAGCACTATACGAACGAGCTGTTGGGTTATATGCCTCACTTGTCAACATTAATGCATATCACCAACCAGGTATTGTATCTGGCATTGACTCAATTGACTTCATGTAAAATTCCATGAACCAATCTGAATTAAGGCTGTGTTTGGTACAAGAATCATGTTTTAGCCTACTGGTCGAGGGCTTTCTCTTTCACCCTTGTGACAAACCTTTTCCACCCTTGTCTGGGATACTCTAGCCCATAAAATAAAAACAAGCATCGCATCGCATCAGCTGTGTTACCTCCGAGTCAACTTTTGGTCATTTTCCCTCCTTTCGTACTGATTACACTAACTTTCCGTTACCATTCCCACCATTTAGTACTGATTACCAAACGAGCCGCAATTGTTCATTTAAGCTACCTAGTCTTGATTTTAATCCTTCCGGATCAACTTTTGGTCAATTTCCATCCTTGGAAAATTTGATCTGAAATCACTTGGGAGCATCTCCTTATTATGTAATGTCACTGCTTGTTCCGCGGTACATCCCTATCAACATGCTCCATTGTATGTCATCGTCGGTATACATGTTTTATCATTCAAAGATGCGAAAAAAAGCTTTTGTAGCACATCTATGGTGTAAAATCTATTTAGCATGAAATAGTTACTCCATATATTTATCAACAGTTTGCTTCCCAAAACATCCTTAGGTTTTTCCCCAAACGGAAGAATATGGCCAAACTACTCTTCAAAAACAATTTGTGCCAAACCAAACACTCCCTTGAGTGACAAAATGAGGGATCTATTTATTCCGAACTTTATTACTATGTTCTTTTTTGTTACTTGACGGATCGAATTTACCATGACATGAAGGTGTGGAGGCTGGTAAAAAAGCCGCAGCAGAGGTATTAGCTCTTCAGAAAAGGGTACTTGCTGTGCTCAACGAGGCCAGGTGTGTTTCCCTAGGTTCTTCATTTCATTCGCTTGTATATGTCGTGTATTACATCTACTCCATCAATCTGTTTCCTCAACTAACTAAACGCGTTTTTACTTGTTTTTAGTTGCAAGGAGCCCATTGAACCATTGACAATCGAAGAAATTGCTGACCGTTGCCATTGCCTTGACGATGTAAATTGTTCTCTCCTACATGTTTGTGCTTGCTTCTTACTTGGCCCTACATTCTAATTTCGGGTCTAATTGTCTTGTTGTGCAGATCGAAATGGTATACAAGTTAGTAGCGCACATGGCGGCCAACGACAGAGTGCTGCTTGCGGAAGGAAACTGCGGTTCTCCTCGAAGCATCAAGGCCTTCCTTGGCGAATGTAACGTTGATGAGTAATTAAATTGAGAAATAAAGAAGGAAGGAAATCGGAGTGTTGCGCTGTGATGGTCGGAAGTTGCCCGGAGGAATGGAATGTAATCTGTTGGTATTTTATATGTAATGTCTCTAAGCCTTGCAAAACTTGAATAAAAGTTGAGAAAAGGAATGGAATTATATCACATCTTTGACAACTATGTTTGTATGGTACTTTCTTCAGAATTTGATATCTTCAACATGTTCGATTGTATAGAGCCCAAAATAAATTAGAAGTTTTACAATTAAATTAAGTAGTATACGTTAAGTATTTACTATTTAAAGATATAAAGTTGTTAGAAAAATATCTTATTTTTTGAAATTGCACAGGACTTGCAAAAATTTGTCAATTTTACTTTGCTTCTAGCTGCCATTATGCAATGAATACACAACGAGTTGAGACTTGAGAGACCATTCTTTTGTACCCTTCATTGTGTGTAAAATTTTAATTATAAATAGACCGAGGAAATAAAAGGACTATATGGAAATTGATCTTAGAAAAAGTAGTACTTGTTCAAACTAAGAAAAAATTCGACTCTATAAAGAAAAAATTGATATTAATAATCTAACCTTTGACCCGTCCTCCATGACTGATCCCACCATTGAATTATTTTTTAATAATTTAATATTTGTTTTTATTTTGCTATCAATATAACATTTTATTTTATAATAAATTCAAAATTTACCCTAAGTGTGCTATCAACATATCCTATTAGACATTAGTATGTCGACAACAAACTAAAGATAAATATAATTTATTAAAACATAATTTAAAATTAGAAACAAATAGGTAAAAAATTTGATTTATTAATATTAAATTTTCCTTTTACAAATAGATGATAGAAGTATTAATATTGGAAAATTTGATTCTAAATGTTTGAACTTTGCCTGAATTGCTTCTAAAGGTTCGAACTTTCGTTTATCTTATAAAGGTTCGAATTTTGGGAGTCATTCGCTTTTAAAGGTTCAGCCGGTTTTAGTAACCTGGAACAACAGGTTACCATCTTCTTCTTCAAGCTCCATCAATGGCTTCTTCATTAATTTCTTCCTCAACCTCCCCATTAATGGCTGCTTCCTTCTTTAACTGCATTATGCTCTCAACTCTACTTCTCTCTTATAAACTCTCGTCTTCTCCTCCCCTAAAACCTTCAAATTTCTGATTTGATTTTATGTGTAAAATTTCTTTGTTTTTATGCCTTAAATTTTTGATTTTAAGTGTAAAATTTCTGATTTTACTCATAAAATTTCTGATTTATGTGTAAAATTTCTGATTTTATGTGTGGTAATGCTTGAAGTTTAGGTTTTGTAAACCTCTAGTGATGCACATATTTTTTTAAGAAGAGAGAAGGAGGTTAGAGAGAGAAAAAATTCTCTAAAATATTAAGATTTGTTTTATTGCAATTGCCAATCAAGAAATAACCAAGAGCAAAGTAACTAATATTTACAATAGCTAAAATATTACAAGACATATTGGTTGTTCATCATCAAGAAGGAGAGAGAAAGTAATGAAGATGATGAAGATGATGAAATGGTGGAAGAAGATGAAGATGATGAAATGATGGAAGAAGATGAAGATGAAGAAGTAAAGAAGATGAAGATGACCTTTTCACCCGGTTACAGGTCATCTGAACCTTTAAAAGCGGATGACTTCCAAAGTTCAAACCTTTGTAAGATAAACAAAAGTTCGAACCTTTAGAAGCAAATTAGGCAAAGTTTATGCCTTTAAAATCAAATTTTACATTAATATTTGTGATCTGACGTAAAAGATTCTTAAACCCACTCTTATGATGTCAGCTTCCATGTCTACTTGATGGGCGCTCCTATCTTGTTTAATAAGGGACATGCACCCAACATTAACTTTAAAAATTAGGATTAAAACCATGAACTCTCAATTTTAATTAACTTCCTTATGCAAATTAGATTTAATGGTTATGCCATATTTTTACACACGCAAACTAGTATATTACCTTTGTTCTAAAATACTTATAAATATAATTGATCGATAGTAACAATTATAAGTATAATAAAATAGATGAAATAAAATTTCTTCCGTTCCACTATACTTGTTATATTTGACTTTTTACGCAAGTTAATGTGTTATTTTAATTATTTATATATTGAACTATACACATCTAAAAATTATAAAATAAGCTTAAACAATAAATAACGTTAAAAATCGTTATGTAGCGAGTATTACGGTACAAAAGTAGTAAGTAGTAAGTAGTAACATGGCTGAATAAGCAAAACTAAAGTTGATAAATGGGTCACATTTCATATTTTTCCTTTTCTTTTTCCTTTATGTTTCTTAATTTTTTTTGCATTATTAATATATTTGGTTCATTACATTCATATATATTATCATTATATTTAATTAATATATTTCACTTAAGGTAAATGAATGATAGAATGCGAATATTTCATACTCCCTTCAATTCACATAATTGTCCCATTTAGTTTTTTGATACTATTCATCGATCACTCTTAATTTGTATTTTATTTTTAATCTAAACTTCAAAATATAGTCAAGTGAGATCTTGTTGGATTCGTCTCAATGTAAATTTTATTAATATTAAATTTTTATAATTTTTAATTAGGTACAATTAGATATATTTAGGATAGAATTAGAGCATCAGATAGTGTGCCAAAACTAAATAGCACAATTGATGTGAATTGAAGGGAGTATATATAAATATATTTCATTCATCAAGTCATTAGATTTATTTGCTTTAAACATAAGTCTGATGTATTATGCTTTCTCTATCTCGGCAAAATTAAGTTTAACGATTATTCATTGGTTAAGTCGGTTTAATAAATTAATAGACATTAAAAAATAAATTATTGCTATTTTTGGTACTCATGAATACCGTGCACTTGCGGTTAAATAAAATTTACACATCAAACACTTAATCAACACTAGTAATTCTCACCTAATTTTTAACATATAGAGTTTGCTTAAGAGTTGTAATTTGTGCTTCAATTGTTTTTAACTCTTATTAATTGTAACAGGAATTAGTGTTTTAGAGAGTTAGGTTAGAATTTAATTTACGTCTCAAACTTAGAATACTTTCAAAAATTATAATTCTCAATATGATGAATGTGATGTGACATTAAACGAAACAAGATGTTGAGTTGTTTCGATGACTTTAAACACGCTTTAAATGTGTGGATGATATAAAAAGACAATAGGGTTCAATTCCAAATAAGAAAATGATGTAAAATTAATTTAAAATAGAAACTAATTCCAATTGAGATTAAGGGAGGGACTATAACTTATTTTGATTGATTACGGTTCCTTTGATAGTCGATATCAAATCATGGAAATGGTATTGAAAATTTAACGTAATTTTGATGGAAAAATACCCCGACAAATTAAATGGTCATGTTTAATTTACTTTAATATCTCATTTTCTTCTTAAAATTAATTTCAATGCATTATCATTTGGAGATGTGACATTACTGTGACAATGAAAAATTGTGAACAAAACACTTTTTAATGATCAAATATTCATTAACATGAGAATGACACGATACTTTTTATGATTCATGCTTTATTAATTGTTAAGAGATGGTCTCAATAAGGCCGACCCATTAGATTTTTTTAAAATACAAAAACAGAAAATATAGTGTAACTGCACGCTTACTCGGTAAGATTTTATGATACCTCAAGTAGGCCTTTAGGATACGTCTAGAGGTTCACAGTACGTCAAGTATGTGTTCTAAACATATTAAAATTGTCAAGTTGAAGCAGGTGCTATGTACTGTAGGTGTTTAGTTTATTTGTTGTAAAGGTTTAGGTTATGTACCGTAGGAAACACAATTTTATTACCTTTTTCGCAAGTTAGGCATTCAAGACCTTCATGCTCCCAGAGTCCCACTTGAGGGGGAGTAAAGGATTCTTAGCATTTTTCAGTATTATAATATAATTCTAGCGACATATATATATCTTTGTGTATCTTTTACATTATTGTTAGCATATATTTAGAAGATTAAGGATATGTATGTCTTTTATAACCTTATTTAGTTGTAATTAGCTTGTATATCTTTTAAGGAGAGGTTTTCTCATTATGTAATAGACAAACTTACTCTCATTATCCTTCAATATTTTTTCGGTAGGTGTATAGGTTATTTGCTTTAGACATTTTTGTCATATGTTGTAGGTATTTATGTTATGTGTTGTAGATCTTAGGTTATTTATTGTATGTATTTATGTTGTGCTGTTAATCAAATTTATGGTATGTGCCATAGATGTTTAGGTTATTTGGTGTAGAAATTTATGTTATATGTTGTATGTGTTTATATCTCTATTTCAGTATATAAAATAACTACTAAAAATGTAGTATGTGTTTTGTTAAATGCACACGTGTAGTAGGTGTTTTATATATGTTTTGTTAAATACATGCGTGTAGTAGGTGTTTTAATGAATTGGGTTGGATTCTAAAAGCTGTCGCTCAAAAAAATGATCTCTTAAGAGACTTACTGTGCATTCTTTTATCCGTACAAGAGACTTTATTACAAAATTTTAGTCACCTACAAATCATGCATTTGTGTTTATGATAATTGTATTGTGACGATACTTTGGATTAAATTTAAACAAAAGCTTACGATCAAACTATCCGTTAGAATCCCATCCTTCCACTTAATTAAAGTTACTTTCTCCTTAATACAATGTTTTTTTTTTTTTTTTAAAAAAAGGGATTTATTCCATTAAAAGGCTTCTTTTTCCCTCTAAATTAACATTTATCTAGAAGTATTGGTTTAAATTTATAATCATTGACTTTATTTTCCCACTTTTCTTTTCATTTTTGTTAGCTTTATTAATGATTTATTATATAATTTTACTTGCTTTTTTCAATTTCTAGGTACTTTAGCATTGCAAAAAACACAAATTTGCACTCATGAATTTGGGCTTTACAAAAAAATTTCACCAAAATGAAAATTACTATTCCAAACTAATTATATAGGCTCCATTGGTACGTTGCTCGATCAAAACTTTGGATCTCATCATTGTAAACTCGTCCATTTCCTATAAAATTATCTTAAAAAATAAGTAATAAATTAGAAGATATCAACATTAAATTATTTCATACTCAAAGTAAAGACGGGAACAATGACAATATCAAACCCTTATCAAAAGATGAGTTCGACTATTTGAATCAATATGATCGATAACATGAATTCTCTTTCAATTTATTTTGGTTTTCTACCTCTCGACCTTTAAATCTGAAGTTTTCAATTCTTTCTCACTCTTACCTCCTAGTCATTTTCAGTCTTTCTCACCCTCGTTTTTTTTTTTCCCAATTTCTACTTTTCGATTATTCTTATTAGTTGTTGTTAATACAAGTGCCAAAACACTTAATAATCATGATGAATTTAGCCACTTAGTCGAATATGCCTTAACTTGTACTTTGGAAAAGAACGATGAGGATGTGTCGAGTGTAAATGAATTGAGGTTTGGAACGGTTCATGAGGTGCTTAATGTGGGGTAAGTGAGGCTTCACTAAAGGGTGGAATCATGCCTTGAACAAGGCAAGGCATGGTATGAAGGTTGCTCGAACAAGACAACATGAAAACTAAGTAAAAAGTGGACTGCAGGGGTGTGCTCGTTCAAGGCACATTGTGCAGGATGGTTCTGAACTAGGTGCTCGTTCGAGCACTGTGCCTTGGATTCTTTTTTGGTCAGTTTGGCCACTTGAATGGCATTAAAAGGTTGTGTAACTCCTTGTTTAATGCTCGTTTATTGTGATGTTTATTGTCATACTTAATTTGTATGATAAATTGGTGATGTAATTGTGCTTTGATGGTGCATTGAGTGTAGTTTTATGAAAGATGCTTTCCTACATCTATAAAAGGGAGCATAAGAACAAAGCACAACAAACACACATATCGAGAGTAGTCTAGTGCATTGTTAGAAACTTGAAAGTGTTCTTACTTTGCTCTAGTATTTTGTGACTTTGAGATTGTTCTCAAAATAAGAGAGGTTTATTATACTTTTATTGTTGAATCATTTATAATAAACTACATTTGACACTTGTGTTTATCTTTACTTAAATTTTTTTTTTTTCATTGTTGAAGGTGTTCATTTCAGTTCTCTTCATATGTCATAATATGTCTTTATTGTTAAGAGTTAAAGACCCTTAGTAGGCAAATGTTTCACCACCACATTGATCCCCTATTTCATTCTTAGAAAATAGCAAGAAAAATAATATACTTCATTTTTATCTCAATACATTCAAACCGATTCGGATACGTAGAGGAATAAATTTGTGCATTTTCCCTCCAATATTTGTTTGAGAGATTTTTTCAAGTTTGGGCTGAAAAACCTTTTATTGGATGAACTCTTCATATTTCATATAGTTTTGATGATAATTTGAAATTTTTTGTCTCTTTGTTGGGTCTCTTTCGAATGTATTCAATTTAATTTTACATTTAAAAGGTTGTGAATTAGATGAACTATCAACTCTTTCGGAAATAATTATTTACTTTGTCTCACTTCTTGTAATTGCGAAGATGATGATTCTTATGAAAACAATTTTTTTGAAAGTATTTTTTCGTGAATGACACTCTGTTCCTTACATCTATAACTATTACTAAAACAAAACACGCTTACATCATCACCTTTTAAAATGGCTTACGTGTCGCTTCCACATTAAAAATTTTCCCTCCTAAATTAAATGATGATGTCATTGTTATTATGATCTTTGATTTTCTACTTTTTTATTTTGAGTATATTATTTTTCTTATTAATTGTGTTTTTTTTTTTACTATTTGGGTCAAATCATATTTAATGTATTAGCAAACTATATGTTATATTTTATTTATTTCAATTATTTATAAAAAAAATTTCAATTTTTTTTGTTAAATAAATATTATTTAGTGTATTTGATATTTTGCGATAGTTAAAACATAATATACTTTTACTAGGATTTGTTTTTGTTATTTATACTCTTGGCTCCTTAAATGCAATAATTAATTCTAATATGATTTTGGTCGTGACTATCTTCATATATTTTTATGGGAAAAAATTATCTTTGTAAACTAATAAATTAATTTTACATATTTCTATGTATTTATATTTGATTTTAACGTGTGTTATTAATAGTAATAATATTTTTTTTGAAGATTAATAGTAATAATATTTAATACTTCTACAAATTAATGTAATAGTTATTTTTGTTAGCAAAAATTAATAAGTTATTTTCTATTAAAGAAACTCATAATTTCATGTTGTACTCAGGGTACAAATCCTTTGCTCTTTTATTCAAAATAAAAAATTAATAAAAGTATAAATATAATTATATTGCGCACAATGTAAAATATGATATAATGTACGTAGTGTATACAACTGTTTAGAGTGAAACGAAATATAGTTATAATACACCAATAGGTCGGAAAGTTTGATAAAACCGTGCATCGCACGGGCACTATCTAGTGTTTAATAATTGAATATCAGTAATAAAAAAAATTATTTAATTTGCAATTTATTTAAAAAAAATCAAGATTCAAGAGCATAACAATCACTAATCGATTGATCAAGACCATATACAATTTATTTTAAAACTTTAAATAATTGCAATTAAAAAAGAATCATTTTAATCAAGAACAAGAATCAAAATTAATATAAATTTCACACTTTGATTAAATTTGATAGTAGTTAGTCACTACCAATTAATGATTGAATTGCCCTTATGTTTCACATTAACCATACATGCAATATGATTATTGTCTATTGATGATGTAAAGTTATAAATGCTTTTAAAATTTATATATAAACTATCTTTATTTACAACATGCTTACGTGCATGACACAAGTATAAATCTAATGGAGTATAAATGAAATATTTAGAGCTTGATCATTAAAATGAAACGAAATAATTAAAAATGACGGTGGTTTTACCGTGAGATGACTTTAATTGGGTCAGCTCAAGCTTTTATAAAAGAAACTGATTCATGTACAAGTGTGAATTAAGATTTCATTGTTTTTTTTCACAAATTCTTGTATGAAATGGTATCACGTGTGACATGCCTAATACTGGTTAAATAGCCTAATCATAAAAACTTTTAGCTTATGAATTTTTTATTTTGAGGTCGTCTCACTGTGAAACCGTTTAATATAAGATAGACTTTTATGTTTTTTTTTTCTAATGAGCTGATTGTATGAGACTGTCTCATGACTAGAAGACTTGTTGTTTAATAATTTAGTTTATATAAATAAAACGATAAATTAGATGATTTAATCCAAATGGTCATACCAAACATATGAATAATCCATTTACGTTGCATAATCCTAAATAGGGCGGTAAAAAATTGACCCGACCTATGATGCTGTCTGAAATTGACCTGTAGGTGCAGTGATCTGTAACAGATCCAAACTCGACCTGATGTTGACCAGTAACCCGACATGTACCCGATTATTTTAGACCAATAATCGACCGGTACCCGACTCGAGAACAAACCACACCCGAGATTGACCCGACAATGTGGTTAACCGAACTCGATTTGCACCCGACCTATTACAACTCGAACCCGTCTTTAACCCGATAGGTACTCGACATAATCCCACCCAAACTGACCCATAATCAACACCTCGAGATTAACCCGACAATGTGATTAAGCGATATAATTTGATTTAACCGTATCAATTTTAATTCAGCTAATAATAAGTTTGATTGAATTAAATCAAGTTTAGTTTAGCTAAACTTAAACGCAGGCCCACAATCAAATTTTATCGATTTTATCTTAGGCTAAACTAAATTTGTCTAGTAACTGACAACTTAATTAACCAACTAAAACTCTTCATTTTCCAATCACAAACGATTTCAAACATAAAGAAATGTATAATAAACATAAAGTTCATTCGTATATAAAACTCAATTGAATTGGATTTTAATCGATCCAAATTATGAGAATAACTGAATGCACAACTCAAAAATGATATAATCGATCTGAAGTCAAGTCGAACCAAAATAATCAGAATTAACATTAACCTAAAACAAAAAATGACCCGACCCGTAGTGTAATCGAACTCAATTCGACCTATAGCATAACCGATTTGGATCCGAATTATATTAATCGAACCCGATACAAAGCTAAACTGAAATGGATATAATCCGAAATTGTTTCAGTGTGGTATTAGCCCGATATAGACTAGTAACCGAACCAACCCGATTCAAAGCGTTTAATCACTAGGAAAAACTCGGACCAGAAAATAACCGAACTCGATGAAATCCAACCCAAAATCCGATCGAGTAATCGAATTTACAGCCCTATCCAAACGTAAAATGCATAAAGTGGGTAATCCCGTAATGGTATATTCAGTTATTCACATTTAAGTTCCTGAAGCAAGCACAAAAAATTTGGCGGAACAACCACGGAAAAATACAAACCAAGCTTGTACTTGTGCTTTTCTCTAGTGGGCCCCCTTATTTCCATGTGACATCCTTGAAATTTTCCGAAGAATATCACTACGAGTTCCCACTGCAACGTTCGACTGTCAGATTTGTACAAACCCTCACCCGCAGGTTATTTTATCCTCCTCCCTCACTCCCCCCACCTCTATCGTGCTCCCTCAATTTTCGCCATTTCTTTTTATTTTTTTGAGTAACTAATTCGTTAAAACAAAAACAATCGTACTCCAAAATAAAAAAAAATTCTTGAATAAATTTTGTATACCCTATTTTAGTGTATATCAAAACTAAATATTTTTATTTGATAAATTCAGTTAATTTTGAGAAATGGTGCACACTAAATTAAGGTAAAACTTTACCTCAAAAAAAAAAAAAAAAAAAATTAAGGTAAAACTTTTTCCTATTTGAGATTTTGCATTATTTACTATTTATTTTGAATTAGTATTTATTTTAATCTATAAAGTGAAAACATACCCTAGTCTTGTTCAATTTACTATTTAACCTTCTTAATTTTAATTTTATTTTATAAATTTTAATTATACACAAGTATAAAAATTAAATATTGAAATGAATAAGATAGAATATTTAAAAAAAGATTGTAGAGGTTTTTTTTTCTTTGATCACTTGTTTTGTTTCTATTACAGAATACGTAGGGAAATTAGGTGAAAATCAAGCATATATTTTTTTCCTAATATTATTGTCTAAGACAAGGCCCGATTTAGTTGAAACTTATTTTTATTATTTTATTTTTTTTTTGTTTCTGTTATTTTTATTAATGAAACGCATAATTGAAGTTTGCATTGAAATATGCAAATCCGTCAAAAAACAAAAAAAATATTTTTTTTTAAAAAGACAAAATTGGAATTAGAATAAGTAAAAAACAGCATATTTAATTTGAGTAAATCTTCCCAATTAAGCAACACGCCGCTCTCTCTCAATATTCTTTTCTAGGATTTAAAATCTAATCTCGTACTCCACTAGAGTACTCTTTCTTTTTTTCTTTTTAAATTTAATATTCTCTCTCTAAAACCCTCACCTTCTTCCTCCTGTTTTTCGCTTTCTCTTTCTACTATTTCTCTGATTATTGACAGCTTCTCTGCTTCTGTAGCTCAAGCTTTCTATGTGACTTAACTTCCCTTTTCTGCATTACATTCCATAAAAACAGCAAAATTTTAATTTCCCAATTTGGATTTCGTTTTTTGAGTGCATTTTTTATTAAATGTGTAAATACACAAATCTGGGTTTTTGCTAGGTGAACTCTATTGAATTTTTCAACACTTTCTTCCCAATTATGTTCACTCAAGGCCTTGATAAAAATGCCCTTCAATGGGTTAGAGAGGTACTGATTTAATTTCTTTTTGATTTCCTTTTTTTAAATGTGATTTAACTTTGCTAATGTGGGTCAGTTTTCTTGTATTAATTTTATGTTTCAGCATTTAATTTTATCTTAGGTATTCTGGGTTTGCTTTGATTTTTGGTAGTGTGATCGATTCTGCTAAATTTAATTCCTTTTTTAAGCATTTTGTAATCTTGGTATGTAGAACCGTAGATTTATAACTAGTTATTGTGCTAATATTTCCTAATGTTGGGTGGAATTTTTGTAATAGGGTTCTGTGAACAGTGAAAAGGAAGAAACATTATCAATGTCTAGAACTAGGATTGACCCAATACTAAGCAAATGCGGCAGCAGAGGTTTCGGGCTGCCGCCACCCGGGAAGTTTCGAAGTGGGCATTTACCTTCAACTGCATTTCCAATGTCTAGAGTCATCCCTGGAGATGACTCAGCTTCTGTTTCTGGAAATGACATTACATCAGAGTCTGAGGATGATGATGTTTATGGTGGGAGGTATTCTCTGGATTCATCTCCACCAGATGACCGTGCTCCTCCAATGATGGGTAGTAGCTATAGATACGGCAACACCAGATCATTGCCTCCAAATAGGATGAGTTATGGAAGTGATTATATGTCTTCTGATGTGTATTCATCTGTGGAATTGAGTGGGAAGAAGGTTGAGGGAATAGTTAACGGGAATGGGAGGTATCCGGTTGCCCGGAATAGATATGCTGAGGATGACTCTGAAGACTCTGCTGGTAGCTCTGAGTTTTCATCTTCTCAAGTTGGTAGTAACATTCGTACGGCTTCTCGTTCACAACCTTGTGCTTCAGAAAGCTATGCATCCAGCATTACATCGAGGGCGAATGTCGTGAAGGTATGCTGATTTTTCTTTGCAATGTACTTAATAGTGTAGTGGTTTTGTGTATTTCTGCATGTTTTCATGTTTCTATAGTTACTTGGGATTTGACCTTTTGTCTTGGATTAAGGCTCTGACGTTGTTATTATATTACTCTTTCGCCCAATGTTTCCTTCTAAGCTTCATTATGGCTTGTAGAGTAGTTTGCAGTCTTACCAACTTGAAATTCTATACTTGGTTGCTTCAACATTCCCTGAACTCGTTGAAGTCCGTTAAATCAGGAAGAAACAAGTAATAATGTGTTAAATCAGGGAGACATAATCTTCTTAGAAGTGAATTGATGTCCTTGATATAATTTCAAAAAACTCATTTGGCATTTTGTCGGTGTTGAAGAATATTTAATTGGTTTCTTTCCTAAATTAATTTGAAATATTCTTCATTTATTTGGAATCTCTCTTAATGAGAAGTCTAATAGATAAATTTTCCCAAATAGTTATGATAAGCACCTGTAAGATAGCCCTTGCTGTTGGTATCATTGTGATGCATAGTTTACGTGGGTTTTGGGCTTGATTACTTTGAGCAATAAATTTGGCTACTTGGTAGCTGGTTCTGCTTATCATATCTTACTCTTGTGTGTTTTATGGCTTATTTTTTGTCTAGGATTGTTTATTGCATATGTTCTTTTGGGCTGAATTAATCCTTTCATGTAGGATGATGGTGATACTCCAAGTGCTCCTCCAGTTTGCATCAGAAGTCAGGAGACAAACCAAGCTCTGCCTGTACATGATCCCAAAATATCTGTTGATACGAACGGTGCTTCCAACAAAAATGAGCCAAATATTCCTGAAGTTACTCAATCTGTGGCCAATCAAGTGGATAATACTGACAGTGTGATTCCTGGTCCACATGCAAGGTTAGATGTTTGACATTATAAATCAGTTAAATTTGTATGGACGATCTAAATATCTTAGGTGCTTAGATAATAGGTCAATTTTGCATTAATTTGTTCTTCAGAACCACCGGCGTTGCAGAATCTGCTGGTTCATCGGGCTCACATGCGGCTCGTCTTCCTACATTCCATGCAAGGTACTTTTCAGTTTTAACTGATGTTCTATGTGTGTTCGTTTTAAATTCTCTTAATTTTTATCTCTACATTCATTCTACTTATGTAAGATTGATTTTTCTCCCTTTGTTTTATTTTGGCAAATATATCAGTACTCAAGGACCATGGCATTCAGTGGTTGCATATGATGCCTGTGTTCGTCTTTGTCTAAATGCATGGGCAAGAGGCTGCATGGAAGCTCCTATTTTTCTTGAAAATGAGTGCGCTCTTTTGCGAAGTGCATTTGGGTAAGTTCAATCTTCTATTATTCTTTAATTATTGCTATTTTTTTAGTGCTATGAAAAAGATTTCAATGTTCTTGGGGGTTTCTTTTTTACTAAAAAGGAAAGGAAAGGTATAGCAAAAGGGAAAAGTGGTAATGGAACCCAGAAAGGGAACTTAAATTAAGATGTTTGGTATGGAAGAGGAACTAAAATCCATGACACATGCTTGTAAATCCTTTTATCTTCCTTGTCCAAATCCTTCAACTCCTCTGTCAACTAAGAGCAACCACCATAATAACTTTCATTGCCATCAAAATTCAGGTAACATGAGATTTACATGCAGATGATTTTCATCCAGCACCAGCAGCATTTCTTTCCTTGTTTTCTATCCAATTTAATGATGCACATCTGTCTTTGATGGTCAAGTTCAACCACCAATATTTGGATTTCAAGAGGTTGGCATCCAGTTTGACCATACATTGACGAATTCATGTGATTCTTGTCCACTGACAAGCTATATATTTAGATCTACTTCTACAACTCATTCTTCATCTGGATGTTGGTGTTGGTAGAATCTTAGGCATGTATTGTAGATGATGGGTTTAGGTTGGGGCTAAGAAGGTTTATGGCTGAAACGATTATGATGTTTAGTGGATGCCACTTGTAATGGTGGTTTTTAGGGTGGTGAAGTAATGATGGTAGCATGAAAGTCCTTGAATTTTGCTCATTTTCTCTCAAAGTATCTCCAAAATGTCTTATGTCAACGGGTCTAATTAATACTTTATAATGAAGCAGCTGCAGTTGCAATTTGTGCTCAATCTGTCATTGTATTGACTCTTGAAACTGTTTATTACCTTTTTGATCCATAAATTCAACTGTATGTTTCTCTTGCTTATGTGTTTTGATCGTTTGTAAATTGCATATTGATTAATATGGGAACACTTACGGAGCTTCTATGTTTTATAATTAATCAACTTAAATTTATTAAATGCTATATTACTACCACTGCCATATTTATTTCATGAATGGTGCTTTGTGATCGTCTACCTGTTATATCCTAGTTCCAATGCTTCATAGCTTTTTTTTCCCTTTGTTACAGTTTGCAGCAAATATTGTTGCAGTCAGAAGAAGAAATACTGGCTAAGCGTGGCTCAGAGCTTGCAGTAGAAGGAGGTCCACAGAAACCAAAGAAAATGATTGGGACGATGAAGGTCCAAGGTATCATTTATTTCATCATTGGCTTGTAAATGTTAAACTTCTGTGAATGGTCCTGATAGCCCCTTTGATTGCAGCTCGTAAAGTGAGAATGGGACTGGATCCACCTACTGGTTGCAGTTTTGGGCCCGTAAAGGCTCCAGTTATAAACATGGATTCTGCGCGGTCGCAATTATCCAAGGTCCAAAGATCAATTGTATCTGGATGGCATGCATTGCGAAGAGTACATTTTGTACTTCATAAGCCTGCAGATGGTTCTTTGTCAAAGAAGAGTTTGGCTTATGTTCAAGCCAGTTCTCAGTATATCAAGCAAGTTTCTGGTCTTTTAAAAGTGGGCGTTGTGACCACTTTACGTCACAGTGCATCATCATATGACCCTGTACAAGGTACACCCTTTTAACATGTGAAATCAGAGCTGAAAAATTATCTCTCTGAAAGCATTATAAATTTCAATTCGTGAGAGTTCAGACATTTTTCGTTGGCCATATATCTAAGTTGAATAGAGCTTACGTTGAACAAGCTAGTAACTATTGGTTCACTTACAACAAGTCCACTGGCGTTCAACAGAACTCAGTGATAATATTAGGCATCATGGTCCTTGTTAATGCTCTAGTATTTGATCTTTTTTCCGCTGTTGCCAGAGTCTCATTCCTGTTTGTTAAGATTAAAAAGTTTGCCTGAAGATGAAGTTGTTAAGATGCAACCGGGTTCTGGAGAAACTCATGTATTGTAAGTCTCTTAAATCTCCATCAATTCGTACTTAGTTGCTCATATGTGAAAATTATTGATAGCTTTACAGCTTTCCAGATGGTCTAGGAGATGATTTGATTGTTGAAGTTCAAGATTCAAAAGGAAAAACCTGTGGTCGTGTTGTGGCCCAAGTCGCAACTATTGCTGGTGATCAGGTATCTTTTCATGATCTATGTGTCATTGTTAACTTCAGAGTCATATATTAACTGCAATGGCAATATTTCGTTTATAAAATGGTTTTTGTTGATTTTGTGTAGAATGACAAGCTACGCTGGTGGTCAATATTTCGTGAGCCAGAGCATGAGCTTGTTGGAAAAGTACAACTTTACATAAACTTCTCAACTAGTGTCGATGAGAATTATAATCTTAAGGTAAAATACAATAGTCTCGGTGAAGGTGCTATTCAGTTTTTTCTTATCATTTGATGCATCACGGATATTGTCATCCTGTGCGTCATTAAAATGATGTCTTTATTTTTCCTAGTGGAAATTGTTTTCTGTAGTATTTTTACAAGTTTTCTTCTGTTGTGAAAATTTATAATGCCTTGCTCTAGTTCTCTTGTTTGAGTTAGTTTTATGTTTTGTAGTCCTGCAATTTTCCCCGTTTCTATTATTGACAGTTGACACTGCTAATCATTTACATAATTTCTATATATTTGGTACTACCCAGTGTGGATCCGTGGCAGAGACTGTAGCCTATGACTTGGTTTTAGAAGTTGCTATGAAAGTTCAACATTTTCAGCAGAGACATTTACTGCTGCATGGTGAATGGAAATGGTTATTAGAAGAATTTGCAATCTATTATGGGGTTTCTGACTCATACACAAAACTAAGGTATATGTTTTTATTTATTCCGTGCATCTCAATTCAGTCATGTGAATTCCATCAGCTGACCGCAGCTCAAATTCTTATTGTAACAGATACCTTTCATATGTCATGGATGTTGCCACTCCTACAGCCGATTGTCTGACTCTTGTGCATGATTTGCTTTATCCCGTGGTTATGAAGGGCCGCACGAAAAGCACACTAAGTCATCAAGAGGTATGATTATTGATGTGTCCTATGTTACTCAGACTCCTCATTTTGCTTAACGTACCCGTGTCCGATCCTTGATCCTCGGACATTGGTATGGCACTTACACGCTTCATTTTAGGCGTAAAACTCAATATTTAGACGTATCCAACACTTAGACACTTACCAGTATCTAACATCATCAAGTCACTCTCTTTTGAATACTTGCTTTTTTCCTCCTGCCTTCAACACTATGCACTTGTATGGCATACATTATTGTTTCAAACTTCTGCTTTCTCTTAAATGAATTATGTGTTGCCGCCTTACCAGAATCGCATCTTAGGAGAAGTGGAAGACCAAATTGAGCAGATACTTGCTCTGGCATTTGAGAATTATAAAGCCTTAGATGAATCACTGGCTTCTGGAATCCTTGACGTCTTTCGGCCTGCAAAGGGGTGTGCTGCGCCTGCTTTGCAACCTGCAGTTAAACTCTACACTCTACTTCACGATATCCTGTCTCCTGAGGCGCAAACCAAACTATGCAAACACTTCCAGGTGAAGCACACTTGATATTCATGTACATCTGCAATTGATTTCACTTGGGTTGTTCTGCTGATCATGCATATTTTTCAGGTTGCTGCAAAGAAGAGATCAAAGAGACATTTGGCCGACACAGATGAGTATGTTAATAACACTGGTGAAGGAAACCTGCTAGATCATGTCACTATGTCCACAGCATACCAGAAAATGAGAACCCTTTGCTTGAACATCAGTAATGAAGTTTCTACAGATATTGAAATCTACAATCAGAATATACTTCCCAGGCATGTTTTCTTGCTCGTTTCATGTGGAAATTTTAGGCCATAGCTTTTTGCTGCAATATGATCTAGTATCGATATTATTCTCAAGTCTGGTTGCTTCCATTTCTAATAATAGGTTGGTTTTTGTTGCTTTTTCAGCTTTGTCGATCTCCCAAATCTATCGTCATCAATATATAGTGTAGAACTCTGCAACCGGATACGCGAATTTCTGATTGCATGCCCTCCATCTGGTCCTTCACAGCATGTGGCTGAACTTGTAACAGCGACTGCTGATTTCCAAAGAGATCTTGTCAGCTGGAACATCAAGTAAAGTCTAAGCTGTTCTTTTTCTTTCTGTTTCCATTCTATATAATTTAGTTTATTCTCATTGATTCTTGTATATGTAGTCCCATAAAAGGTGGAGTTGATGCAAAAGAATTGTTCCACTTGTATATTGTTGTTTGGATTCAAGATAGGCGCCTGGCTTTGCTGGAGACCTGCAAACTTGACAAGGTAGTAATACATGCCCAATTTTATGCTATTTTGCATTTCATGCTAACAGTTGCGCTGCCAACTTTGTTAAACTGTTTGTAGAGCTTGCCTTTGGTGCTAATAACCATATACTCCCTCCGTTCCTTAAAGTTGTTCCCATTTTGGGTTGTTCACTTGTTCCCCTAAAGAATCTTTTTATTTATATCACAAATTTTGGAGATAATCAACCCTTGTTCATTTTTATTTTAATATTTTATTAATGCTTATGGTTCACCGACCGCACATTTTTTCACCAATTTCATTTTAAAGATATTTATATAGTTTATGGTTCCCACATGTTTCCCACCAAAACATTTTTTTAATAGTTGTAGTTATCATTTTTTTCCACTAACTTTGTGTAGATATTTTTTTAATTCTTATGGTCCTCACATTTCCTCCATTAAATTTTTTATTCAATAAAATAATGTATCCACCATCTAAAAGATTCTATTTTTCTCAATTCTCGTGAATATTTCTTGTGGGAACAAATTCAAGGAACATAGGGAGTAATAAGCTATTTAGCATGTTGGCATGCTTACTTGATTTTTTGTTCCCTTGTTGATTTTCTACTGGCGGAATAAATATCAATAAGTTTTACTCACAGGTCAAGTGGTCTGGGGTGCGTACGCAACATTCTACTACCCCTTTTGTCGATGAAATGTATGATAGGCTGAAAGAAACATTGAATGATTATGAGGTCATCATTAGCCGCTGGCCAGAATATAGCTTTGCCTTGGAAAATGTATGTATTGTCCGTCTCTTGAACTATTAGCTTACCGTAAATCACGAAATTGAATGGATTATATTGTTAACATTATGTTTCATCATGTGATTATGCTTTATAGGCTTTCGCTGATGTAGAGAAGGCCATAGTGGAAGCTCTAGACCGACAATATTCTGATGTCTTGGCTCCTTTAAAGGAAAATCTGGCTCCTAAGAAGTTCGGTTTCAAGTATGTACAGAAACTTACCAAGAGAACCGTGTGCCCCTATGCTGTTCCAGACGAGGTAACCGATTTTTTTCGACGTACTTATAAAGGATGTAAATCTCATTGACATCATAGTTTGTTCCCTTAATTCTCCAATTGGCTTTTGTTTTATTAGGTTGGGATCCTTCTAAATTCATTGAAAAGGATGCTCGACATTCTTCGGCCCAAAATAGAAACTCAATTCAAGTCATGGGGATCCTGCATACCTAATGCTGGGAACCAGGTTCCAGGAGAGCGTTTAAGCGAGGTTACCGTCATGTTAAGAGCCAAGTTCAGAAACTATTTACAAGCTATTGTTGAGAAGCTTGTTGAAAATGTGAGTTTCTGTCTTTTTTTTTTTGGAAAAATTATCTAGAATAATCCAACCATTTACGGGTTTCACTACAATAATCTCAACTTTTGATTAACCACGAATAATCCCAACTATAAGGGGTGATTGCTAAGAATGCACCAAGGTCATCTATTACCTATACCTGCTAAAAAAACAAAAAAGTAAATACAAATTTAAATTATAAAAAAATCAAAAAATTTAAAAAAATCAAAGAAGAAATTGACCAAGTTTATTTTTGATTATAATTTTTAATTTTTAATATTTTTGATTTTTTTTTAATGAGTGGCAATTAACCTGCAAAAACCGGTCACCATTTGAGCAACAATGCTCATGAGTAAATGACCCTAAAATTCAGATTATTCATGGTTAATCAAAAGTTTGGATTATTATCGGAAAATCAATAAAAGGTTATTCTAGTTAAATTTTCCTTTTTTATAGCTAAGGAATGACCATAGACTTGTGTATCTGAACTTTGCCTTTTCATTTATTCTTTTGTAGACGAGGCTACAAAATGCTACAAAAATGAAGAAAATTCTTCAAGATTCCAAGGAAAGCGTTGGAGAATCCAATGTTCGAAATAGAATGCAGCCACTTAAAGAACAGTTGACAAGCACGATGAATCATTTGCATGCCATCTTTGAGTCTCATGTCTTCATTGCTATTTGCCGGGGTTACTGGGACCGAATCGGACAGGTGAGTGAACGTAAAATTTAGAGTAGAACGTCAGAGATACCCGGACCCGATTGTCTTAAATTCTTTTCTACTTCCGATACAGGATGTGCTCAAATTCTTGGAAAACCGAAAAGAAAATAAAGCATGGTACAAGGGTTCGACAATTGCTGTTTCCGTGAGTATTAAATTTTGCCTTTTGCTTCCGGTCTCCTGGCTGTATAGAGCTTTAGACTTGTGTTTAATCACTAATGGGCTATTGAATTCTGCAAAAATATAGGTGCTCGATGATACATTTGCATCACAGATGCAGCAGCTGTTAGGTAATGCTTTACAAGAGAAGGATATCGAGCCACCTCGATCAATGATGGAAGTTCGATCAATGCTCTGTAAAGACGCCCAGATTCACAAGAACAACACGTTTTATTACTGAATAATGATAATTGTAAATACATTGTGATTTTAGTATATTCTAAGAGACAATTTTGTGAATGAGGCAAGTAAATGTAGTACATAATGAAATTAGCACATTCTTAAGAATACAGCATAATTCATATTAACATTCTTTTTGTTCATAAAATCTACTTCTATGTTCTAGACTCTTAAATCCCATATAACACTCTCGAATGTCTGTTTGTCCAACCTATAAACGAGCAACTCTTGTGAGTCATCACGGTGAGACGTCCTCAAAAAAGAGATTCTTATCATATGTATGAGATGGTCTATTTAACTCATGTTTGAGGTGCGTCTCTTGGTGAGACGTCTCATACCACAATTTGTGACTTTAAACAACTTGTTTTAACCAAGCTCTTACTGCCTTTGTCTGTGAACTATATTTTGGTGCGACTTCACCACATACTGTATAGGTCTGGTGGAATATACAAAAGTTGCACGTTTGATAGCTCTTAATATAGTATGAAAAACAACTATTAAGATTTTGTGCCTCAAAACATATTTATCTTCAATAGAGTACACCGAAGTGTCCATTCTACAATAAGTATAGACGGTAAGTATGAGTTCGTAAACTACGAGAGTCATAGAGCTAAAATCCCAATCATCATAGTTTAAACAAAGTTAACACAAAATTATGGAAAAAAATTTTAAAACTAAAAACAAGAACTAAAAGTAAGATTAAACTTCAAAGAATGAAAATATCTAAGATATAGGGTTTTGAATCACATGAGAAAGCCGAGTACCAAGCTAGGGTTTAGCTATCATATCATCAATCATCATAACATTTCGAAAGTACAAACTATGGCGATCATGCACATGTTAGAGGATTTGATTATCTTCAAAACAAACCAATTCGGCTTTTGTTTGGTCTTAAGCGTAAACCAAGACAAATCAATATCTGTAGATACCACCACTCCCATGAACATTCCTTGTGAGAACAACTTTAAGGAATGAAAAAAAATTGGTTTTTTGCCACTTTCATACAAAAACTATTCCATCGTTTTGATGATTAGGTTTGATAACCCTTGATCTTTCAGAGGTGCCCAACTACTGCTGGATTGATCATTAGCTTTGATGATTAGAAACCAGGTACAAGTTGTCACAATCCGAATTATATGGACCTCTGTTGACCTGGTACCCAAATTATTAGGGTTGGGACATATGCCATTCTAACAACTACCTAACTACCGAATACTAATACTCTGGTTTCAGCTACCCAAAATGTCGACCTGGTTATAAACACCTCTAGCTATAATCGTAGTCACTGTAGGAATCACGCTGCGGCCATGAAACACATCAACCGTACAATTGTGCTATTTCAACACCCATTGCATGTCCGTCACACAAAAAAAGGCAAGAACAACCACCCATAATCATCAAACCCAGATTACTCATACTCCTCGGTCACACTCATTTGACTATATTGTGGTTTTCGAAGTAAAAGTTTTTATTGTATATGTAGCAAGAGTGAGCCAGAGTGTACACAGATGAGCAAAATATTCATGATAGCAATATGAAGCAGGTTTATGAAAGCATAGTGGAACTGTAAAAAGCACCCTGAATCTGATTAATCAAATAAATTGGAGATATTTACATGATTTCATTCTGTTGAGAATTCAATCAATCCAGCACACTTTAGAATGCAATTGCTTTCTACAGAAATTTGTCAAACGTGAAAGGATTGTACAAACTTAAAAAGAACATGGAGCACACTCGGCCCCTGAAGCTTTCTGACTGAAATTGAGCAACTCAGAAAAGCCTAGATATGACGCGGCATGAGCTCCAGAACGCTGTTGTAGCCACTCTTAAAAGTGCCGGATTTTGGTAGATCCTGCGTCAAGCGATAAGGACAGGATTCAATCAGCAAACATTTCAACTTAGAGGAGACATATCTAAACAGGGGGAATCATTTTCCATTTTTAGAAATGTTTTTCAGTTGAATAGAATCATCAAATACAAATACTAAGTTAGCAACATTCAAAATACCATGCAGTGTATCAACAACAAACCCACTTAATACTACAAAGTATAAAGTGATTAAGGTGATTGCTGAGCAGTAACTTAGGGCTTAAGCCCATTCAAGCCTAAATTTAGAAGAAGCTGTGTAGTGGCTGCTGCTTTCTGCACTGATCTATATGAGCAGCGAAATTTGGTATGTTATATAAAGCCTGCCCGTTGAAAGCCTGTTCCAGCCCATCAAGTTTCTTTATGGGTCAACCCGGTAATATCCCGACCCTTTAAGATAATTTAGAGGCTCAACCCTTTTAAAACAGGCTAGGTTATGGGATTTTAGCGGGGTCTGTCCCATTGCACACGTTTAATCATGACCCAAAACAGTGTTTTCATTAACAGGTGACCCAAAACTGTGTTTCCATTAACAGGACTTGCTTCCACAGCTCATAACACTGAGCACAAAAGATAACTGCAAAAAGCTAAAGAACGAAAGAGTAGTAAACCTACCCAATTGCAGTTGCACTCCAAGACGCAACATTGTAAATGACTTTCGTTCCATCCAGTGCTTTTCTTAGCTTCCCCTTTTTCTTCTTTATTGAGAAAGTCTTGCCAAGAGCTATAAAAAAACAAGCGTGTTAAGATTAAACTCACAAGGATTACTTAATGGGAAAGGCCAACTAATTAGGCTCTCAGCAGTAGGAAGAGTTTTTCACATGCTCACCTTCTTGGAGTTGGTTAGGTGTCAGGTCCTGCAAAAAAAATTCAAAAGTCAAGCTCAGAGAAGAGAAAAAAAAACCTCAACTCAATTCAATAATTACTTCTAGAAATCTTCCCTTCAGAGTCAAGGGAAAAGAAAAGGTGCAAAAACACCAGTATGCAAGACAATAGGTCACTAAACAAAACTCATTATCCAAGAACATTCAAAGCATGTCCAACACGCCTTACAAACTAGAACAAAACCAAATGTTACTAGTCTAATACAAGGTTGCTATCGGTGACAAGGGTAACTAGGTAATGTCCTTGCCTAGCTAGAAGCCACTTACACTTTGGATAGAAAGAATTGGAGGAAAAGGGAGAAAGGGATTTATTGGGATTATAATTTCCTTCGTTTAGATTTGAAAATACAAATTTCCTCAATTTTGCTGACAACCAAATCTCTCCAAAAGCGTAAAGATTTGGAAGGAAAATGGTTTTCTCCTCCTCTCCCTTCCTTACGCTCTTAAACAAACAAGAAATGCTTTTCTTATCATTCCCAATCCCTCCTTTCCTTTCTTTTCCTTTTCCTCCTAAACTCTTATCAAAACATAGTGTTAAGGGCATTGAGTAATCAAATGTTGTCTTTATATTTGATACCGGCAATCCTTAAATTTGCTTAGTTACCAACTATCTTTAAGATCATTATCTGCTAAAACAATGAACTGTCAGTGTTTCACATATTATGGGATATGTCATACCAAATAATAATCATCATACAATGTTTAGCAGCTAAGAACAGTAGGGAGAATCTTTTAATAATCTGTAAGTACACATCCCAATTTGCTCAAATGCAGCATGCGCGACCCTCAAACACGCAGCACACATACAAGTAACAAAGCTACAAGCCTACAACATTGACAGCACCGACCTCTCCATGATGCAACAAAATCACCAATTATAGAATCCACTTTCTCTCTGACAAAATAAACACATTTTGAAATGAGGCGCTATTGCGCTAACTCTTTAATGCCTAGAGCCTCGCCCCAAAAAAGATCACAGACTAAAAAAGAGCACCTAAAGGACCCGGGTGATGAATAAATGGCGAGCATGAAAGAAAGGCGTCTTTATCATGCACGCATACCTATCGTAATTCATTTGTTCTACTATAAATTTACGAGTTAGGTTTTCCAGAATATATTTCAATAATGACACACAAAAACAAGAACAAAATCAAAAGTGTAGATTATTTACATGTATGCTATACCTTAGTCTGTTTAAGAGACAACAAATAAGCAGCCATGAAGGACGCAATCCCATCAACAATGTCTTCTTGCCGAACAACAACATACTCTTCTTGATCATCCTCAAGCTTCCCACCTTCCCACAAATCATTATCATTCACCATGTCCCAAGAAGTACCCTCTTCTGCAAACAGAACAAATCATCCATTTTACAAACTCATCATACAGAGTACAGACCCATTATTTCAAAACAACTGAACACATCAAATAAAATTCAATAAAAGATGCAAAATCTAAATTCTAACAAAACCAGTGTTACTATATTCTCACTTATGCCCTACGAATTGTGAATTAAAACATGACAAATTTGGCCTACTTCAACAGAATATTTAGCAAATTGCGGATTAACAAACAGAATTAGGTATCACAAAGCTAAACACTAAGAACAGCCTTTAAATATAGGCTAAAACATACCAGTAAAACTTTGTTTAAGTGAAAGCTGAGCATTCTCCAGCCTTTCAAGGAAGTCCGGCCCTTCCAATTTCGACTTTATCAAAACACACAACTACATACAAACCCATTAAATTTTTAGCGTAAGAAATAATATTAACAAACATCAAAATTAATGTAAAAATAACCCACAGTATTCATCAAAATTTGGGCAAAGTCAATCAACTAAACTAGTTTGGAACCCTAATCAATGTAATTTATCAATCAATCAATAACAAAAATTAACCAACTTTAAAGCGACTTACTTCTTCAGCTTCATGATCCGGAGAAGAAGATTGCTCACAATTTTCTCTTTCATCAGATACTTTACTATCATCATCATCATCAGGATCGGAAACATTGTTTTCGTCATATAAATTATCGGGATTAATAGCTTCAAGAGCTCTTTTACACTGTTCCATAACAGCTTTCAAGGTCTTCATCCTTACTTTTAATTCATCTCTCTCAATTCTCCCTCTTTCGCTACTTTCCTCTTTCTCCATAACCCTAATTTTACTTTTGTACAATCAATTGAATCCGAATCAAATAATAGATAAAAAAACCTCCCCCAATTCCTTAATTGGTCTCCTTTTAAACCTAAATCAAATGAAATTACTACTACAAAAAATAAATAAATCTTGCCGATTCTTTCACTAAAGATTTTCAAATAAGTAAACCAAAGTATTAATAATAATCATCTCTTTCTTCAAATATGAAAAATTCTGTCACCAATTAGGAGATTGAGGAATTGGGAGCAAAAGATGTGAACTTCTGGGTAATGTTTTGATTTTCTACCCGTTTTTTGTTTTTAATTCAGGGTTTAACTTTATTTATTTTAATTAGCGAAGCATGAAAAAGAAATGTAATTTCTCTTTTTTTTTGTTGTTTGTTTAATTGTAATTCCTCCGTTATTGAATACTTTCTCCTAGAGGTGTTCAAACAAGACCTGATAACCCGATAGACATCCGACTTTATAACTGAATTCGATTTGACCCCACTTAAAAATGGATCTATAATTATGTAAAAATCAATGTGAACACAAAATCCGATTTTAAACCGACCTGAAACACCTGACCCGAAATCAACCCAATGACCCGAATGAACACCTTTACCTTCCACATTAAACATCAATTCGGCTATTAATAATATTTATCATTTAAGCTTATTTTATTTATTGCGTTTAACACGTAAGAAAAAATATAATCAAGTACGATCTTATTTTGATTTTTATAATATTAACTTTTTTAAAAAAAATTGCGCATAATTTAATATATAAATAATCAAAATAAGTTAATATTAGGAGGAATCAATGTTTCAAATGATGTACTCCGTAATTACGTAGAGAGGGTTTGGTCACATGTGTTTTAGATTGTGGGTTTGGCAAGTTGTGGGTAGGAAGGATGAAAAGATAAGCAACTTCAATCACTCAACTTGCCTTGTAATGGCAAGCTCTTGTAAAATATTTGATTTAAAATGAAAGTCCTTATCCATTTGGAATATGTAAAAGTTTGATGATAACAACCCTAATTCTTAAGTTTTACGTCATTTTTATACAAACTCTTTCAAGGCGAAATTATATTATGGTGACTAGTAAATCTGAGTTTTCGACTTTTCAATATGGTAAACACAATTTGTTTAATTCGCATGGTGACTAGTGATTTTGAGTTTTTAATTTTTTTTTACGTGTTTGACGCAATTTTCTTAAATCTCTATAGTGTTCTTGAATTTTGCAATATCATACCTCTGAAACTTCTAAATCTCCCACCCAAAACATCTCTCATACATCCCATAAAAATCCAACATGAGTGCATGACATAGCTTCTTCACCTAAAGGCACAATCAGTGTCAAAGCAAGTATGGAGTAATAGCATATCAATAAATGGTTTTTTATAAAAAAAAAACAAATTCAATAGCAAAGTAAAAATAAAACAATTGCAACCTCTTTCAAATTCTTTTTGTATGAACATAATTTTTTTGTTTCATTCTCCAACATTTCCCAGAAAACTTATGAACTTGCCAAGAGAACAACAATTACCATAAAACCAAAGAGGGAGTTTTGTATAGATTTTGATAAAAAACCAAAACTCAAAATTGAAAAAGTTCTTATCTAAATCCCAAAATTAAAGTCTGAATACTAAAGAATTCAATGAACAATAATTTTTAATTTGCAAATCAAGCAAAAATCAAACATTTCTATCTTAAGAAGCTTGACTTGTTTATGCTTTCACATGACTTTACAAGGAGCTCTTATGATAGTTGTGTCTATCTTAAGAAGCTTGATGTGTCTATCTTAAGAAGCTTGATGGTGGAACCATCATTATTTGATTATATATGTTGATAGCATGCTAGTAGCATGTAGTAGTTTGTTTGAGGTGGAGAACTTGAAAGCGTTGCTTTCAAGTGAGTTCGATATGATGGATCTTGGTGAAGCCAAGAAGATACTTGAAATGGAGATATGGAGGAATCGTGAAAGGGGCATCTTGTACCTTAGTCAAAGGAGGTACATTATTGAGAAGATTCTCCATGGGAGATGCCAAGAGTGTTTCTACGCCTCTAGCTTCTCATTTCAAGCTATCCAAGAAGTTATGTTCTCAAACAAAACAAGAAGAAAAGCAAATGGAGGACATTCCTTACACTTGCGCGGTTGGTAGTGTGATGTACGCCATGGTTTGCTCTAGACCCGACATTGCTCAAGCGGTTAGCATGGTGAGCCGATACATGTCAAATCCGGGTATGGGCCATTGGGAAGCGCTAAAGTGGTTGTTGAGGTATTTGAAGGGTACTTCAAATGTTTGTCTTAAATTTGGAAGAAACACAAGTGGGTTGATTGGGTATTGTGACTCCGACTATGCGGGTGACTTAGTTGCAAGGAAATCTACTTCGGGAATTGTGTTTACATTGGGTGGAACGGCGGTGAGTTGGCAATCGTCACTCCAAGATGTTGTTGCCATGTCCACCACCGAAGCAGAATACATATCTATCGCCGAGTCGTTCAAGGAGGCCAAGTGGCTAAAAGGATTAGTTGGTGAGTTGTGTCCAGAGATGAGCTTGGTATGTGTTCATTGTGATAGTGATAGTGCTATCCATTTGGCAAGGCATCAAAATACCTTCCATCGAAGAACCAAGCACATCGACGTCAAGTATAATTTCATCCGAGATGAAGTTGAGCATAATAAAGTGCGGTTAGCACAAATTAGCACTCATGATAATCCGCCCGATATGATGACGAAGCCGTTGCCCACCAACAAGTTCACTTTATGTGTGGACTTGGTTGGTTTAGAAGCTTGCTTGTTGTGAGGCCCTTAAGGGGCATTTATGTGGTGTGTTAGTTTTGTTTGGTTGTTTGTGGTGTGTGATAGATGGAGTGTCTTGAAGGAAGTGTGTGGACTTGGTGTACTCAAGTCAAGGTGGAGATTGTTGGAGTTTGGTGTGACTTTGAGTGCACCAAATGGAGTGTGATGATGGCTGATGGTGTATGGATGTGTGTGAGTGTGTATAGTGTTGTGTGCACTTGACCCATTCTGTTTCCGCTCGACCGGTCGAGCCAAGCACAGCGCAACACCTGTTTCGTTTCGCGATAATTCCTACGGGTTATATTATGGCTTGGGCCCATCTCCAATCATTAGGTTATGAGCACACATGTATAAATACACCTCCCTACACTCATTTCTAAGTAGATTCTTAAAACCCTAAGCCAAACACATAAACCCTTCTCTTCTCTCTTTTCTTCTTCTCCAAGTATTATTCTCCATTGTAAGAGTTCTTTGAACTCCATTGATATTTCACATGATACAAGCAAGCTAACCACCACCGGAGGACATAGCCCACATTGGGTGAACCTCGTAAATCTTTGTGTCTCTTTGTTTATTGCTTTATTCTTATTGCTTTTCATTGTTATCATTGAAGTGTTTGTTTACTTGCATTGAATACCCCTACCAAAGGTCTTGGGTGATTGTTAGGGATAAAGTTTGAGACTTTAGGCCTTAGAGTATCGTTTATTTCAGATAGTAATATAGTACAAAGCTTACATTGTAAGATTGCACTATCTATTCCCCGATCATGGTCTTAACAACTCGAGCTTTGGCCAAATTCTTTTTGTTAATACTATAAACATTTAAAGTAAGTAAGGCATTTCCATGAGCATTGTTAGGCCTTTTTGACTTTTAATCCCATTTTTTCATGTTTTTAATAGGTTCTTAAGGCTTATTCTTATAGGCGTTTCCTACTTTAAAAGACTTTACGTGCATTTAGGCAAGGCTCCCTAAACCCATGCTAGTGCAATAGCAACAACAAGCAAAGTAACTAGTGGCATGATCGATCCTATACCATGTGTGCTCTTATTTGTGTAGTTTTGAAACCTCCAAGACCACCTTGCGAACATCAAAATTGGGTCAAAATGCAAGTCGATTTCAATGCTCGTGTCACATATGCAATAGTCGAGGAAACCATTTTCCTAGCTAGAAGGTTTGAGAATTATCAAAAATGTTGTCCTTGTAGCACATGCGAGCCACCCGAGCAAAGGTGTTTTTGCCTCAAAACGTCATTTTTATATGAAAGTTATACTTTATGGGATTTGAATCATCTAGTTGGTCATCTTGGCTCTTCTACCTCATCATTTCCATGCATATCTACAATCTTTTTGTAGGTTTCTTATCTCTATAAATACTCCCCTTTTTCTTGTCGTTAATATCTAGCTCTTTTTCTGTAATTACATCTTTTCGCTCTAAGTTTTCCCAAATTTCTGCAAATTTTATATTGCACTTATTAATATATTATTCTAAGCAGAACCAAACCTCCTATCTACCAATGACCAACAGCAAAAAGGATGACAAAGTTAGCCAACCAAAAAAATGATAGCCAAAAGTCAAGCCGAAAAGCCAACCCTTCAAAGAAGCTATTACTCGTGCACATGCTAACCGAGAAAAGCACATCGAACTCAAAAGCGAAAGCACCAAGCAAGAGAACGATAATCAACTCACCAGGAGATTAAGATGACTATCACCACTATTAAATGCTTCACTCCATACTCTTTACCTTAAGCCTTCTTTCTTTTGTTCACTTGGACCCATTCCCTTTCCTCACCACTGGAAGTCTCACCCCAAGGTTTTCCCCAACCCCTCCATTAACCACTATATGCTCAACAATACCCTGCTTAGGCACATAGGACACAACAGTAATACTTTTCTTAAACAGCCTTTACAATATGTTTGATCTTGCGAACCTGCCTACTATTATCGCATATATGTCCTATAACCTGGCATTTCTAAAAAAATGAGGCACCCATGCAAAGAAGAATGCCTGATTATGAACTTGGCCCTCCTCATCTTCCACTAGAATAGCCTTAGGCAGAGGCTTGGAAACATTCACCTCAATCTAGACCTGAGCATACCCTGCGTTGATTGACAGTGCATTCATCCGCAGTAATAGGCACCCCAAGTAGGCTACCTATTCTACTTAAGGTTTTAGCACCCAAAATTTTGTAGGAAGATTCAAAAACCGAACCCACACAGGCACGATACATAGAATATCCTGCTTAATCTCAAAGCGCTCATTCCATTTTATAAGCAACAAAGGTCGTTTCCTAATTATTACATTCCCACTCTTAATAATCAAATTAACATCAGATTCAAAACTACAACCAAACAATGCAATATTTTACAATTCTTTCTCGAGTCGGGGGACTCTTTTGGTCGCACTCTCCTTTATGGATATGAGTTGTCGATGTCCCCTCCCTAAATCCTGTTCATAATTTTCTATAAGCGGAATATATTAGGTAGGATGATGATGATGTTGTTTAATCTAGTACTTATTTCACACAATTGGCCAAATTACTTACAAATTTTTATATGTCTCTATCTCTATCTCTATTCCTAAAAAGTGTTCTAAAAAATTTTTGATTCATGGAGAAGTTTCTTAAATATAGAAACATTTCTTCAAAATTGGCCAATATAAATATAGAAATTCTCAAAGAATAAATGCTAGTAGTGCCTTCCACGTTCAGTTCCTATGGAATCAACAACGTTGCCACGTGTATAACTACCGAATAAAATGGGCCCGCTCAAATTGGGTCATCAACGGAAACTCCGTTGAACACCAAAAATCAAAAAGCTTCAATTTTTTCTTCTTACCCATTTTACACCCCTGCATTTTTCTTCCTCTCTTTTTCTCATTTTTTCCAATTTTTATTAACCCTTTTTTGGGTTAGATCATACCCTTTTGTTTTTAATCTTTGATCTTATCTGCAAATGTTGAATTTTGAGAGGTACCCTTCATTTTAAAATTTTGTTCTGAATTATGGGTTTGTTGTTTTTTGTTTGGTTTGAAATTTTGATTATGTGTTGTTTGTAGTATGATATGATGAAGGAGCAATCGATGCCGAATAAATCCGTTGATACTTCATCTCAGGTACATAATTTAATGTTTGAACGTATTAAATTGTGTTATTTATCCACATTTGTGCTATTTTTTGTATCTGGGTTTTTGGTCAATGGACTTGACATTGTTATGAAATTTGAAAATGTAATTCCATTGAATGTTTCAGTGTAGACATGAATTCAACAATGTATTTTGATCATGATAATTGTGTATTATGGGCATGTAGTCGGTATTAAACGGTGGGAAGAACAATAATGGAAAGTTTAGTGTTATTTTTTGGAATATCTCTCGACAAATTTGATGGTTGTGCTTGTTCAACTTTAATCATCTTATTTTCTTCGTAAAATTCATTCTAATGTGTTACCGCGCGGAGAGGTGTAGTCATGCTTTTCAATTATTATCATCTCATTTCCTTTGCAAAATCGATTTCAATGCATCACCATTCTGAGAGGTAGATTGAAGTTTTATCACCATGGAAATAAAATTACTAACATTTGGTACCAACTACCAAAAGGGTCGTATGTGTAATTGTTGAATGTCAATGTGTTGTGAAGTTTAATATTAGTAATGTTGTCATGCCATTTTGTTGATCATAGGGAACACCGCAAGGAGAGAATGCGGTTGCTCCTTCTCCACAACCAGGGCCACCGGAGCATCAAACATCACGGTCCCGAAATCAGGTGGTCAATAGTCTTCTTCTTTTGCAAGAAAAATGGGTTTGAGCTTTGACATTATGTTTGTAATCTTTAAATTTGTAGTAAATAAATCTATTAGCAACAAAATTTCCATAGGTTAATCAATTTTGCTAAGCTTGATATTTTATTCTTGTATCATTCCGTGTTTCTTGAAATTCCTTAGAATTGATGAAATGTATATTGTTTACAATTGACAATCCAGGATGGATCAATGTCACATGATTCATTAATCTTCTCGCGAATCGTGAATTATAAAAAGCAATCTTATTTTAGGTTTTTTTGCCATTTTGAGCGAATCACGAATTTCGAAAGCGAATCTTCTAGAGAATTATGTTACAATGATGGATAGTCATATCATTAGCTATGGTTTCTCAAAAAGAGGGGAAGAATAACTCCTTTTCTTATATTGTGGAAGAATGCATGCTAATGGCTCATGAAATCATGTGCACTTCTTATTTAATTGAACTTGTAGTTGTATGCTACCAAGGATCAATCGATAAAACAACCTTTTTTATTTTCAAAAAGGTAAGGTTGCATACATCGAAACCCAAATCTCGCCTAGGTGGGAGCCACATAATGGCATTGGGGTAATGGATTGTTGTTGTGAAGCATATCATGCCTTAATTTCTAATATCAGAAAATAAATTAGTAGTATTTTAAGAGACTGGCCAAGCTTTTCGAATTATGTCTTTGTCATTGTTGTAGTAATGATTTAAGCCTGATCACTGTAATTGTTTGCAGGTTTTCAAGAGTGGGCCGCTATTTATATCATCCAAGGGTGAGGTTTTACCGTTTTTCTATCGTTATCTGCACTAATTGTATTGCAATGTTGGCTTCTTTTTCCTTTTTAGTTTGATGCCGCAATAATTCATTCAGTTTCTTCTATGTATGACTTTTTCAAATGAAGCTTGCTTTATCTATCCATGTTGAAATCCATATATTTCATCTTTTCATGCAGGAATCGGATGGACATCATGGAAGAAAAGATGGTTTATTCTTACACGTACATCGTTAGTCTTTTTCAGAAATGATCCTGTAAGTTCTGTGCTCTTGTGTAACGAAATCTTTTATGCTTGCTGAATATTAAGGATTGATTATATCTATCTCCAGCCCCCTATTCTCGGGTGTTCTTTTTGATGGGCTTGAAGCGACATGGGAGACTTTTAGCTTTCATTGATAATACGTCATTATCTCCACTTTTTCTTGGATTACATTTTCTAGGAGTAGTTGCATATTCTAGATACACATACCAATACTTTGTTTTGATTTTCACATGGGTAATGTTCAAATATTGATGTATGTATTCTTTGGTGTCGGATTCTAAATGTACATACCAAGTATTATAAGCAAGTATTAACAACATCCTTGAAATGGAACATTAGGGGTTGCTTTCTAAGATTATTTGGGCACTGGTCCATCTATTTGTGTTGTGCATTCTTGCTGCCTCAAAATGCCCATGGTCGACTTTGAGATTACGTAAAGTGATTTGTTTTACATTGATATATGACCATTGTCAGTCATTGTTATTATTATCAGTCGGTGTCATATTTCTTTATCCAACGCGGTCTCCGATTTTTGTTAATGAGAATGAGTTAAACAAGACATTAAGAATTTTCTCATTCATTTCTTCAGAGTCAAGCTCCTCAAAAGGGTGGTGAGGTGAATCTAACCCTTGGTGGCATTGATCTCAACAACTCAGCTAGGTTAGTGTAGTGTCATCAATCTCGTATGGTGTATTTACTAATTGAAATTTATTAACACTATGCAATTTTGGTACGTTGACCTAACCATTATTGGGATTTATGTTGGGTTGCGATGTTATGGAATTGTATGTAACTTTATGTGTCTACCCGTCTGATGGTTGTCTTGTAGTGTGGAAGTCAAAACAGATAAGAAGCTTTTGACAGTATTCTTCCCTGATGGTCGAGACGGACGAGCTTTTACACTCAAGGTGCTGCTTTGTGTCTATTATCTTTTACGCATTGAAAGTGCCTACATTCTTTATATAGAACTCTTATAATTTTTATTGCTGTCACAAACTTTTTTGTGATCTGTTGCTCATTGACTTATCTTCAAATTATTGTTGTGGTTGCTCATGAGTCAAGGTTTATATTTTGTGCATTTTATATGCTGTTGCAGGCTGAAACTTTGGACGATTTACAAGAGTGGAAGACTGCACTTGAAAATGCTTTGGCATTGGCTCCAAGTGCAACCAGTAACGGAAATGGAGTTCTCAAAAATGAGCAGGGTGATGATGATAATGGTGCCGCTGATGAAAGTATGCTCTTATTTTGATGAGTTTTTGGCTTGTTTGTGTCACTGTTATTTTGAGCTTTATTAATATTCTAGTTGCTGAACCTTGATTTCCTTGCAACTATCTTCATTCTTATTCAACGACTATCTCTTACCCATATGCCACTTACCATCTCACGCTTACACAAGATTAGGTGGGTTCGATATACGCAAATTTATGCATACTCGGTTACTCTTGTATTAACAAAGAGGTTATTTCCAATTAACCATTTTGATTAACTTTTACTTGTCATTTGCGGTTATGCAATTGTTATAATCAAGTTAATAGTGCTGTCTTTTATTGAATAAAGAATTTTCCATTGTCTGCGATTGTTGAGATTTTTGTCAGATTATGACTACTTAATTCTAGCTTTGTGAAGTATTCTCTTGTTTCCTTCAACTATCTTTTAGAGATAATAAGAGGCTTTTGGGTGACGTTATGTTTCTTTTTCAGTGAAGGATGGGCCACCAGGAAAGTCTATGGTACTTGGTAGACCAATCTTACTTGCTTTGGAAGATATTGATGGATCACCTTCTTTTTTAGAGAAAGCCCTTAGATTCATTGAAGATCATGGTAAGAATCTATGATTCTTTTTTCTGTTTGAGTGTCTCACGTCCATTGACTGAAATGATCTACTTGTTTGATGACACATATTCTAGATAACTGATTTTAATTTTGAATGATGGTGTAGGAGTCAGGGTTGAAGGAGTTCTGCGGCAAGCTGCGGATGTTGATGAAGTTTATCGTCGAGTTCGTGAATATGAACAAGGTTTGTTTAACACTACTTTATCCATATAGAAATTTTTCGACTGATTTAAAGTAGGTTTAGCAATCTTATGCATTTGCTTTATTTTGTACGTCAGTATTAGTGTGCTTCGCCTCCAATTCTTAGGCATCTTGTTTGTCCTTCAAATCTTGATGAATAGTCTATTTACCAATTTATGCTACCTTGTCCCGAATTTACTTATCCTTCGCATGTATTCTTGTTCTTCTCCCTTAGACTAATATAGTTGTCTCCTATCAAATCCACTGGATTTTCATCGAATAGCTTGTCCAAATACTTCCTCCACTACCCTTGATCTCTTCTTCCTGGACAATGAGTTCTGATTTTTATCCCTTTTCCCTAATGCATTTTATCGTACTAAGATCCTCCGTTTTTGCATATCTTTCTCTTAGACGTCTTATAGATATCCTTTTATTAATTTTGTTTTGTTACTTTTTACATGAGTGTATTTTTTCAACTTGAAGAAGAAGATTGTATATTCCGTTTGTAGGCTCATGTTGTTCCTATGTGATATCTATGTAGGGAAAACTGAATTCTCTCCAGACGAGGACGCTCATATCATTGGCGACTGTATAAAGGCATATCTGCTAATGACTTAAACTCGTATTGTTAATTTGCTGTAGTAACGTGTCCAGCTCCATTTGCTGATATGTTTTATGTTGGTTCAATCTGCAGTACATCTTAAGGGAGTTACCATCTTCTCCAGTTCCAGCATCCTGTTGCAATGCCTTATTAGAAGCATTTCGTAAGTTGCGATTTACCATATAAACTTCTATTTCCCTATTGATTTTTTTTATGTTAATGGCAAAATATATGGTCTTTTTAAATGAATAGAACCATGATGCTTGTGCTATAACGAACAGAAAGCTTTTGACTGGCCCCAATTTACTTCATTTTAGTTTAGATTCTACGAAAAAATAACAAGCAGTTATATGTGTTCTGGCTGTTACTATTTCACAGTTGTGGCTATCATTTGTAGGAAGTGACCGTAACAACAGAGTGAATGCTATGCGCAATGCAATATTGGAAACGTTTCCCGAACCAAACAGACGCTTACTGCAGAGGTAATTGATGCTGATCTTTATACATACCTTCATGACTTCATGTAGAGATTTTCTTATCATACCTTACATTATTTTAATAGAGGTGTTCATTCGGGTCATCGGGTTGATTTCGGGTTAAGTGTTTTGGGTCGTTTGAAATGGGGTTTTGTGTCCATATTGTTTTTTACATAATTGTAAATCATTTTTGAAGTCGAATCAAATCGAGTCCGGTTACAAGGGGTAAATTTTGGGTCATCGGGTCTGTTTTGAACACCTCTTTTATGCTTTTGATACACGATATTCAAAAAAATATTTTTACTGCACATGAATTTACTCACCACAATAAAAACATTGATGAAATTTACAGTGTTTTGATATCATCACATCAAATTTTGGTATTATGGGCTTAATCCTTTTTTCTTGATTTTCAGGATACTCCAGATGATGCAAACTGTGTCAGCCAAAAAAGAAATAAATCGGATGAGTACATCAGCTGTGGCAGCTTGCATGTCTCCATTACTTTTGCGCCCGCTTCTCGCTGGTGATTGTGAACTCGGAGATACACATATGGATGTTGCTGGAGATGGTTCATTTCAACTTCTTCAAGCAGCAGCAGCCGCAAACCATGCTCAAGCTATCATTATTACTCTACTAGATGAATATGACAAAATTTTCGGGGTAATCTTAATTTTCCTCTTTCAAACTTACTCCTTTCATCCTTGTGAATTTGCTACAAACAATGGTATCTTGTGCGGGAGATGGTTCGTTCTAACTCTTAGGTATGAAGGGATTACTGAGAGGGTTGGTCTACGATTCCATTTGCATGTTACCTTGAGTTATTACCATAAATCCCCGTTTCTAGATTAATCGTCACATTGTTCTTTAACATTTATCATTGTTCGCGCTTCTAATTACAATTGATTTCAGGATGGTTCGATGTCAGATGGAGGGTTATTCTCTGACTCGGATGAGAGTGGAAGTGGGACAGAAGAGGCCAGTGATGATGATGACATATATGAGGATGACGATGATGAGGATGATGATGATGATTATCTTGAAGATGATGATCACGAGGATGCATCTCACGATGAAACAGATGATGAACGTTCGGTAACTGAGACATATAGTAGTACCGGAGACCATGGAGAGAGCGATTATTATGATGATAAGGTTAGTACTTTGTTGCTATTACCTCTCATGCTTATAATTCATGGCTCAATATTTTTCCTTGTTGTGTAGTCGTTCACAAATAAGTCAACTCTCAAAAACAACCATGTTCAATAAATTTGTTAATTGGAAAAGTTACTTGACTCCATTGCTTATGGTCATTGATGTCGAATTTACAAAGTGTTGGCGTTCATCATCATCATCATTGTACCCAGTGTACCCCGCCCATAGAAAACTATAATTAGGTTCTGGGTAGGGAAGGCAAAGAATCCCCCGACTCAAGATTGATCCTCAGAACGATAGGTTCCTGCAACGAAAAAGGAGTGAGTGAACTAGAGGCTCTAGGATTTGAAGTGATGGTATTGTAAAGCAAAGGAATTGTAGTAAATAATGTTGGATAATCAACTTGAGTCTCGTGTCTTCATATATTTTATTCTATGATATATGATTGCGTTCTTGATCAATTATTTCTCTTCCACTTTTTAGAAATTGCTTACATCATAATCTCTCCGAAATGCAGCGTAGCGAGAGGTCTAGTTTATTTTCAAAGTCTCCTGAAAAAGTATATAATCATCAGACAAGCCAAAGGTCTTCGTCAGTTTCTCCTCGTACTCCGGAATCCAAGCAGGATCAGCTTCAGAATGTTAACAATAGCATGAGAGGAAATAATGATAGAGCAGTCGTTGGAATTGACTCAATTAAATTGCAAAAAAAATTTCCAGCTGAGGCAAGTACCATTAAAGAACCAGTAGGTTTCAGTCCACCAATAGGCAACCAAAAGGCAGCAACTAAGTTTCTTGGGTCGTCACAATACAGACGCCAATGGTGGGGAAGAACATCCGTAAGTTTATCCCTCTTGACTCTTATACTATCATATTCAGTTTTTGTCAGCTGCGTACTTGCTCAAGATAGGCTTTCAAATAATTGTCTCAATATATTATCTTCTTCTTTAATCCAGGCCAAGAAGAATCTTTCTATGGAATCCATTGATTTTTCACTTGATGAAGAGTAAGTTTTTCTTTGGTTCTTCTGTTCCTGCATAGTATAAATAGTTCTTGCCCTCAGTTCAGGATATTAATGTCCAGATACTTCTATATAGTTCACAATTTATTTGCAACCAACCACAAACTCCTTATCCTGGATGTTCTTTTTCAAGCATGACCAAAAGGTTAAGAAAGAGGAACGCCGGATTAAAATATAAAGATAAATATGCTGAATTTTTCGTCGAAAAAGTTGTTAAAGAAGTTGATTGGGAGATGTCTTCGGATACAGAGGAAATCTTGCATGATTCGAATTGATAAGGAGATTTTAGGAGAATCACGGGTAGTATCGGGAAAAAGAATGATACAATGTGGTGAAGTGAACAGGCAAGGAAAATAGAAATTTAGAATTCAAGGGATGAAAGATGTGTGACTTGAGTCTTGTTAATTAGTCATGTGTTAGATGACAATTTAAGTGTAGAAGAATGTTGGTCTTAAAGGTTAAAATAACTAATTAAGATTATTAGACCTTAAGCATGAATTATTGAAATGGTAAAGGACACATAAAAATATGTGATTTGTTTGTATGGGAATGATGGTACTATTGGAAGATTCTCTTGACACGTGAAGGATGGAAAAGGGAAGTTTTCAGCCTAGGTTTAAGGTGCAAGAACATTGGAGACCGTGGCTTGCATGAAAAGGGAAAGAAGAAGCTCGAAAAGTGTGTGCTGCTGCTCGCTCGACCCAAACTCGGTCGAGCCACTGGTCGAGCAGGGGTCGAGCCATGCGTCTGACCTCCTGATCCTAGCTGCTGCCTCGTGATACCTGCTGTCCCATTATTCCCCCTTTGTCTATATATTGCTGTAGTACTTTAGTGCATGTTTTAGAGCCAAGCTACAAGCTTGAGCCTCCCATTATTATCCTTACCATTCTCTTCTTATTCTCTACTCCATGTAACTCATGTAACTCACACACAAACTACTCCATTGATGTAATTCCTTCAAACTTTTGTAATGAGCTTTTAGGCTCTCTATCCTTTAAACACATAATGATACACTAGCCTAGGATGGTGGATGTAGCCTCATTAATGGTGAACCACCTAAAATCTTGGTGTTAATGTTTTATTTACTTTTATTGCTTTAATCACCTTAATACTTGCATATAAACCATGATTCCTTAGTATACCTTCAAGCCATGATCGTTAGCCTTTCGTGCCACCTTTAGGCCCACGCTTCCGCATTCGTTAGCCTACTCTAACAATTGGTATCAGAGCCAAAGGTTTGGTTGATGATCATTATGGTGTTTTGGGTTGTGTTCAACCACCTACAATGAACAAAGGTTTTGGTGAAACAAAATTCAGTTTTTGGGTAAGTTAAGGTGAAGTAAGTTTTGTTTTGGTGTTTAAAAGGTGTAAGAAGGTGAATGGAAAATTTAAAGTGAGAAGAAGCATTTTAATTGCTCTTATGCTATGTTTGGGAATGTTGATTTCATTTGAAAATGTGGATTTGACTCAAATTTAGTGTTTGGCAAGTAAAAGATTTTCAAATTTGGATTTGAGTCAAATCCACTAATGTTTTAAAAAATGGTTAAAGATAAGCATTTGAGAATCACTTCCTTAAGCTTGTGATTCTCAAATTCTTCTTTAATGAATTCATAATTAAAATCTATATTTCCAAATGAAATACTTGTTCCCAAACGCAACCTTAATGAGTTTGTTGTTCATCCCCCTTATTTGGAGTTGGTAAGAATATTTCTTGAAACCTCACCTCAAATTTTTTCACATTCCACTAAAATGGATATGTTTGTTAAATGGTTCAAGATTTGTTGGGATTTTTGTTTTATACTCTTGATTTGTTAGTTGCCCTATTTTTCTCTTACAAGTTTTTTGAGTTAAAAATCCTTACTTTGGTTGAGATAAGTTGTGAAGTGAGTTTTTTGGGTGAATCTTGATTAAAGGTTTTGTCTTTCATCACTATCGTTCTCTATTTTGTTGATTAGCAAAGGTGTGCTTGTAAGAAGTAAGACTAATGAATAGTCTTTTTTGGGCAAAATATGAACAAGACTCATGATTTGGTAGTTATTTTTGGGACCATATTTTGATGTTTAATTACAAGTCTAGGACTATTTATGCCAAGCTAGTTATGTTTTGTGATAAGCATGTTGAAAATGCTTATATTAATCATTTTAATGATTTTGTGATGAAGTTGGTTGCTCTTATTTGCCATTTGAGTGCAAGGGTGGTTATGATTTGGCTCTAAGGTTCCGAAACCGCTTTATGTCCCCAAATTTGAGATAACTTAATGTCCCTTAGTACTTGTATGTTCATGTGGGTTTGGAGAACTTGGAGGGCAGGTTTGGAGAAGGATATGAAGGATCTAGATTTACAGTTAGAGATGGTTGAATATCGAAATGAATGAAGGAAAAGAATCCATTTGGATGACCGTTGGATTAATATATTGGTTCATGTAGCCGACCCTAATCTTTTAGGATGAAGGCTTTGGCATTATTGTTTTTGCTAAGGACAATGTCTCTTATTTCAATGGGACCAAAGATTCATAGTTCTTTGGTTTTCGATTATAATGGACTATATTGAAATGACTTATCAAATCATGTGCGCTTCTACTTTATGTGAAGTTGCAACAGAAAAAACCTTTGTTATCACTAACACGGATAAGAATTCGTACATCCGACTGCTCTAAACCCGGCCTAGATGGGAGCCACTTAATGACATTGAAGTATTGGAATGTTGTTGTAGTTGCTAGGAACATAGATGTGTGCCTCTGATCTTAGATTTCTTTGTTCCCCTAGTATGCTTGGTAAAGACTGTTATGTTGATCCCTTTTCCTGATCTTGTTCCGATTTTACGCAAATAAAAAGTACAAAGTTTTTCTTTTTTTTTTTTTTTGTTATAAGCTAAACAGTTGAAACTTGTAGGCCCAAATGTTAGACGTTCCTCAGATTACGAATACTGAGTTTTAGAATGTTTAAGGTTTAAAAATGGTTATGTTGCATCCTCCTCTTATGATGGTCTTCCTATAATCCACACATTACGAATCATGATGGTGTCACCTTTCTTCAATAGCCAAGTATTTGAGAACCAAAAAAAGGAAATTAAGGTGTCATGTTTGCCTGTTGGGTGTGAACGGTGATCGTATTAATATTAATACCATATGTCATCACCTTCATTATAAATCGTGTTGCTGATTTCTCAGTTCCTTCACAGGGATGAAATTGAAAGACTTGAGGCGGCCAAGGTTGAGCTGGAAAACCGTATTGAACAGGAGGTAGAATCTCTGCCTTATTCCAGCATTGCTTTTCTTGATATTGCTTCTATTCGATGACATTTATGTGTCCCTTATTTCAGGCTAATGGTAATTCAATCCTGCAAGCGAGTTTAGAGAAACGAAAGAAAGCCCTGCATGAACGTCGCCTTGCTCTAGAGAAAGATGTATGTTATTGGATTTTCCTTTACTTCTTTTTCTAGACGAAAGTCTTAATTTGTTGGAGTTAATGGTACGCAGGTCGCTAGGCTGCAAGAACAGCTACAAAAGGAAAGAAACTTACGAGCATCTCTAGAAATCGGAGCTGGATCTCGCAATTTTCAGGTTTCTGTCCCACCAAGTATCGATGAGAAGGTCAGTTTATGAATCACATATCTACAAAGTATTCCAAATGTTTGTGTTCCTTCATATATTTTTCTATGATTTCTGACAATTTTTTCTCTTCAAGACAAAGATTGAGCTTCAGAAAATTGCTTTTGCCGAGGAAAATTTTAGTAACTTAAAGCAGAGGCTTGATGATATAGACGCAGAGCTTCGTCATCAACATGATCAGACCGAAGCCTTTTTGCAGAACCCGAACGTCAATGTACATGAATCTTTAAGTCAAGGGACTAAGCTGTAAGAAAACTCATGTGTCCTAACCCTTTGTATATTTTCATGAATGTAAAATTTGAAAACCGAGTGCGTTACTTGCTTAAATGTGCTGGATATTAAATGACGTTCTTAATAGCGAAATGTCGAAGATTTTTGACTTTTAATACCTTGATGTTGCAGGCAACATAACAAGGATAACGAGATTAAAGAAGAGAAACATCAAATTGAGGTAACTTATACCGTTTGTTGATTTGAATTGAAGTTGTCAGGATTATTTATCTTTGATAACATTTAAAACTAATTTCCAGGGACAACGAAATTGTAAAAGGGATGGAGATGATAATCAGAATAATGAACCGTTAAGCATTCGTCAAAACCAATCAAGTGATGTTTCACGGGGTTCTTCGAAAGAAGAGTGGTTTGATAGTAATTCATGCATGGAAGCTTTAATCCCCAAGCCGAGTCCCTCCCCTTCAAGGAAGTCAAGTGTAAAGGGCGAGGTAGGTCGATTCTCCACTACAGATTCTCCGTAAATGTTTTCTCCTAGTACTATAGCCGCTTATTACAATTAGACTGGAAGAAAATCTTTTGTGCTTACCGTAGGAACATTGCTCGCAACGCACATGAACATTGGTTTAGAAAAATTCAAAATGGAACTAGTAAAAGAGTTAGTTGTAGATGAAGTTTGCTACCAAGGGTCAATCAGATCAACCTATTTGTTATCACCTATGTTACTTGGACTAGGGTACTGATACTAATATATGTCCAAGTGTTGGATATGTCTAAATATTCAATTTTATGCCTAAAATGAAGTGTCTAGTTGTCGTACCAATGTCTGAGCATCAATGATCGGACACGGGTACGTGAAGCAAAATGAAGAGTCCGAGTAATATAGGTTATCACTAACAAGGGTCAGGTTGCGTACATTTGATCCCCAAATCGCTCCTGGACCCACGTAATGTTTCATTGTAAGAGTAACTTGGGGAAACTAATAAGTTTACACTTAAATGAATTTGTATGATGGTTATCGTTTTGGTGTGGTACGAAATAGAAATGTCGTTGTAGGGAACAAGGGAGCATGCATTTTGATGAAAAATCAACTAAACATTTACATAAGACGTACAATGAATGGTTAAGAATTGAAATTGAAGTTTCTAAAAGAGGAATTGTACATATTTCTATAACAGGGAAGTAGCTCTACCACTTCCGCGCTGTCCAAACTGACTACCCGGCTCAACTTCTTGAAGGAAAGGCGCAATCAAATCGCAAGCGAGCTTCAAAGCATTGACAAAGGTCGAGGATCGTCAACTCAACCCGTCCTTAGCCCTGGAAAAGGAGGAAAAGTTTCAGAACCAATCCATGCAGCTCACAACCGCGACAAAAATCAAAGCCCCGGATCTAGCTTCTCAGATATTATCGACGATTGTGTAAATCAATCATCACATAGCTCAGGCAAGGGGTCATCAACCGAGGCTGATAAAAGTAAAAGCAACAAAAAGTCGGATAGCCGAACTGGTAGTAAAAAGGGTTCTAGCTCAAAGTCGGAACAGAATGAACAGCACCTTGATAGACTGAATTCCGAAGGGCAATCATCCTCGAGAAATTCAGATAAAGGTCGACGACAAGATGGCCAGCCTTCGAGAACACTATCCAGATAATTAGTCTTCGAGAATATTAAGTTTTTCCTATTATTTGACAGTAACTTAACAGGAATTTCTGCTTACTATTACTCCATGCTTATTATTAGCATCAGATCGAATTAGTTTTGCGTAAGGTTTAAGTACCCGGTGTCCAGAATTCATCGAACCCTCTTGTACAGAAACACAGGTGGTCGATTCTTTTATAGCCCGCCCATATTTATAAATTCAGGTTTTAACAATTTATATTGACATTTCAACGTATTTATGGAACTATACTCTTCTTTTTGGATAAATGTGTAAAATTTTCGTAACTAGTCGAGTTTTGATTCTGACCGGTGTTGTGTAATCTCCGACTTAAGTGGGATTATTAAGCCGATACGGAAATGAATTATTTTTGTATTTACTCGTTCTTACAAGATCTGATTGAAACTTAATGATCTTTTCAAACAGGGAAAACGATGTTTAATCGTCGCCCCATCTGTTCAGTTTTTGTTAATTCTGTACAGAAATTATGTTCTCCTTACATTAGTCTTTCACGGTTCCCGTAGAGGAGCTAGTCCCGCAATCTCCTTCAGCGGCTTCCACATGAACTTCCTCCTGTTTGTATGCACCAAGATAAAGACGAGGAAGATGATCAAGCGTATGTTTGTTCGTAAGCAACGTTTAACCAATAAAGCATATACGATCGAACAAAAAAACGAGAAAAGCTGTTGAGGATTACCAGTTGCCACACTCTGCTATAACCCTCACGTTCGGTCGAAGAGAAGGGAGCAGAGCTAAAAATTGCAGTTCAGACTTTGATAGAACCTGAGGAGAATAAAAATATCAGTTTTTAACCGGACACAAATCTGATGAGGTTAATCCTAAAATCAATTGGTAATAGGAAGGATAACCCATCAAACTTATATGTTAGTCAAACTCTCTAATTATTCGACGTGGGATCACATGTGGGTTATAATTCCAACATACCTCCACACGAGAACTATTTTTTAATTGAGTGGGAACGTCATTCTTTTCGAACCCACATATATTTTATGGTAAACCCAAATATTTTGACTCCAGTTGATCGGAAACCTTCGGCAAACAAAACCAAAAAACAAACAACTTTAATTTTGATTTACCTTGGCTTCAATGACCCAAACAATAAGGCCCTTAGCATCAGCAGGAAGAGCTTCAAGCCTATAATCAATTTCTGGAGGAAACCACCACCTCGCTATCGGTTGCTTCCCTACATGAGCCTGCAACCCGAACCAAATAAACAAAATTTAAAACACAAAAGACGTCTGTTAAAGAATTTCGCAATATGGGTTATCTGGCTATGTTACCCGGACTCTTGATCTCACCTCAAATACCAATCGAAAAGCATCAAAACCCGAGTAACACATCCATTTCCCATAAAATCCAATAGAACAGTATAAATACTAATACTAAACAGAGTTAACATCTCATACTTACAGGACAGACAGGGTGAACCTTAGTGAGAGTGGCCTCGACATCACCAAGACCACGAGCTGAGACATCGAGAAAATGGTAGCCCTGATAGCGCAGTCGATTCAAGTACCGACCTTCATAACCACCCTCATGTGGGGTATATATAGCAAGAGCCTTGTGCTCCTCAACATCTGATAACCATGTCCCTAAATCAAGTTTAAGAAGATCACCTCCAATGAAATCTCCTAAACTGATTTGGCTCCTTACCACATTTACACCTCTCTTTTGCATCAGATTTCGGGTTCTTAAGTCATTCTTTCTTATCATGCTATGGTGGAATAGTTTGGTTGGTATAAGGTGCCTTTTTTGTTGGAGATTAAGGGTGGGTACCCCACAATGTAAGGATGTCATGGCATTGGTAGCCATACTTGTTTCTAGTTTTTGTACCTTTTGTTGGTTTTGTTTATCTTGTGAAGTTGTAATGGAAGTCCATTGTTTAAGAGTTTCAAGAGTTGAAGTAGTGTGTATAAATTTGTATGGTGGAGAAGTAAGATAAGGGAAGATTGGCTAAAACAATAGTTACTCAAATGGTTTTGTGGATTTCCTTTTGCTTAGTCTAGCATGTTTGGCAAAGAGGGTATATAGGTAATTAATAGTTATTTAAGAAAATAGTAAATCAGCCCTATGTGTCCTCATTGTATAAGACGATTTTTGACTTTTGAGATTTTATTTTATCTTTTCTTATTTTATTTATTTTAATATTATGTGTTTTGTCTTTTTGTGATATTTGAATATAAATTGTTACTACCTCCTATTCTTCTAATTAGTCTCATTTACTCTTGGGAGGCTATTCACTTATCACTCTTAATGTGTATTTTATTCTTAATCTATAAGTTAAAACATAGTCAAGTGGGATTTTATTTGATTCGTCTCAATGCAAGTATTATTAATATCAAATTTTCATAATTTTTAATCAAGCATAATTAGAGATATTAAGGATTAAAATGTTGTCTCGGCAAATGTTAAAAAAGCAAATGAGACTAATAGATTGAATAGGAGGGAGTATTATTTAGGATTTTCTAGTTTAACATATGGTTATTGAATATTGTTTATTTGGCTTTTTAGTTGACTTATTTGACCAATTGAGTGTGTTGTCTTTTTCGTTGGCTTTTAGGCTAATTATTATTTAAGGGGATACTGGTAAAATTACCTTTTAATTGTTGATTATTCATTTGAAAAAATAAGGTGTAAACTAAACTAGCTTTTTTTATTTGGACTTAAAAGTCAATTGGTTAAAGGTCATTAACCAAATACTCCATCCATATCTTAATGAAGTTCTCACAAGGAATATTCATCGAATTAAGAAAAATATTATCTTTAGATGGTGGATATATAATTTTATTGAATAAGAAATTTGATGGCAAAAAATGAATACCATAAACATTAAAAATAATTATTAAAAGAAAGTTAGTGGAAAAATTATGGGGACCATAAAAAAATATATAAATGATAAAAAAAAAAAAAAAAAAAAGTTGGTAAAAAATATATGAGGACCATAATTATTATTAAATAGTAAAATGTGAAGACCAAAATTTATGATATACATAAAAAATTCTTTATGTGAACAATAAATGAAACACCTCGAAATGACAAATGAGAATTTTTTTAATTAATTTTTATATTCCATCTGTTAATTTAAGACAATTGATTTTGTTACTTGGAATTAAAATAGGTTCAAGTGTAATTTTTCCTCCATCAAATTTATTATTCAATTAAAATAATATATTTATAATTTATTATTGAAAAGATTTTATTTTTCTTACTCTCGTGAACATTCTAATTTATAGGAACTTTATTAAGGAACGTGGGGAGTATAACTTAACACAAATTATGTAATTAAATAAATTAAAGTGGACAAAAAGATAAATTATGTAATAAGCTTTTAATGGACAAAAATTAGTTAAAACGAACAAAAACATATATGATGTAAAACCTAACACAAACTTAACAGTTGTTCTCTTAGACATATATCACTATTCAATAATTTTATACTCCATTACATTTAACATTAAAATGTATCTTACTCGATATTTAATAACTCTGATTTGGTTAATTCCGATGAACAAAAAAATTGAGAATAAATTTATATTAAAGGTGGACATCATCATCATAAATATATTAATACAGAAGCGACTTTAGAATGAGAGTTGTGGAATTCTTATGATTCGCCATGTGTCAATTTGCTCAATTAGTACTGCTTTTTTCTTAATTAAATAATATTTTCTTATTTGCTCAATTATTCTTTAATTAAATATTAATTTCTATTTTCTCAATTATTATCAATAACTCTAGAATGTAAATGTTGTTTCTCTTTTACTTCTTCATTTGTGTAATTGAAGTAGACTTCTTATAAGATGTAATGTCTTTATTTATATATATATATATATATATATATATATATATATATATATATATATATATATATATATATATATATATATATATATATATGAAATTTTAATTTTCTATTGTTGCATTAAGATGTAAATTGTCAATAACTTAAATATATATATATAATACTATTTATTTTAATTGAGTATGTAAATTTTTCTATGAATATGAAAAGTTTTTATCCAATAATTAATAATTATGCTAAAAAATTATCAATAAGTATATATATATATATATATATATATATATATATATATATATATATATATATATATATATATATATATATATATATATATATATATATATATGAAAGTTATAAAATTTCGTGCATTGCACGGACATTATACTAGTACAATATTAAGAATGAGTAATTTATTTCACATTCTACTCTAAAATGATTTTGGTCTAATGGTCTAAAAAATATCAGGATTAGACCAAAAACAATATTTTTCAAAAAAAATTAAACTAAATTAGACTATTTAGATTGTAAACCAAATCAAATACTTAAACTACGATTTAATCTTATATATATAGTTTGCGGCTTAGACCAAATTTTACTCCGCCTTACTTTGAGATACTTGAAAACACCACGGGTACTACAAAAGGGATATTGTACATATTGCACTTGTAATCTAGTTAAAAAAACTAGCTTTTAATACGAAACTAAAAAGATCCATATAGTAAGTTTTGAACATGTTTGACAAATGATTGTTGATTAGTGTATTTAGCTGAAATTATTAGATGATTTAACCCTAAAAGTATACATGTGATAAACCAAAAAGAGATGTTTGATAAACATTAATCGTAGCCTGTTGGTTGTAAACTATTTATTAGAAAAAATAGCCAAAAGCCAATAAAAAGTATTATAGGGAAAATTTACCTAGAATAATCTAACATGTACGTGATTTTCTTACAATAATTTCACCTATTGATTAACCATAAATAAGCCCAACTTTGAGGGGTATTTTGATATTGGAAAAATTACCCAGAATAATACGACCTTTCACCTATTTTCCACGAATAATACGAACTTTCAATTAACCACGAATAATACGACCTTTGACATATATTTCCCATTGGTATATCGTTTTACCCATTACCGGTTAGAATTTATTTTTAAACAAAAGTTTAATTAACTCATCTTCTCTCATTTCTCTCTCCTGTCATTCTTTTCAAAATACCCAGCCTTCATCATCATCCAAGATCAAGCAGAGATCACGCAAAATACCCAGCCTTCATCATCATCCAAACTCACGCAGAGATCATCATCCAAGATTCGCCTATAATGGTTAGTTTATTCTTCTCAATTGCATAATATATCATCTAATTTTGCAAACACCCAAAAATTAGGGTTCATTTTTTCGAAAATTTATTATTCTCATTTATGATTAATACTTGTTTTTAAGTTGAAATTTTGTAATTTAGTGTCTTTTGATTGTCTTTAGGCTAATATGAATGATTTCATTACATTGAAGTTTTGTAATTTAGTGCTTTTTGATTGTTTTAAGTTGAAACAACTTGTAGTGAACGATTTTTGCTACCGATTTTGTGCTACTGGAACATGTTTTGCGATTTTGTGCTACTGGAATATGCTACTTTGTTATGTGCTACTTTGTTACTGGAATATGCTGCTGGTATACATGGTTTTTTTGCTACTGGAACATGATTTTTGCTGCTGGTCTAAGAGAAGGGGAAGATTAGAGGAAGTAATTAAAAAAATAAAGGATAACAATGGAGGAAGTGAACAAAAAAAGGTGAAATGAGCAACAATGGAGGTGAATGGGTGAGGAAGAAGCTTGAAGCAGCAAAAAAAGGAGGAAATGAGCAACGGTCAGATTTTGACCGGTTATGTAGGTTGCAAACAGGTAAAGTATACCAATGGAATTTTCCTTTGATATTTTCCTAGAGTAACTTACTATAACAAATTTTTTTTTATAAAAAATAAATTAAAATAAAATACCAAAAAAAATGTTAAAAATTGTTCAAAAAAATTTATGATTTTTTTAATATTTATAATTTTTTAGGTAACTTTTCCAAAATTTTCTCTAATTTTAAATTAATCAACAGGTGAGATTATGATAGTAAAATCACGAATAGATTGAATTATTCTAGGTAAATTTTCTTTATTATAATTACCTTTTAGGTAAATTTTCTTTATTATAATTACCTTTTTGGCTTTGATTTTTCACCGGAGATATTTTAATTGTTTGATCAATTAAAAGATTAAAAGACAAAAACTAGAAGACAATCAAAAAACAAATGCCTTTTTTTAATTAATGTTTGATTTTAACGTAGTTTTTCTCAAATAAACAATTAAGTTGCAAAATTTATGAAAAACGTATGTTTATACTTTCAATTTAACAGATGAGCCCCACTATTAACATTGAGATCATCATATATTATCTCAAACGTTACATTGAAACCTTCACAAACTTTCATCCTATCACAATTTAAACACACAAATTATAATAAAGACTTGAAAACTCGACCAAAATCAGACTCATTCCACAGGAATCAAAACCTCATTAGTCCTCAATGGTGGCAACGTCCATGGCGGATTATACCTAGCCAACAAAAAATCCCCAATAACTTTATACCCATCTTTCTCCAATGCACTCTTCAATTTCTCCACCTTATCCTTCACCACACCATCACTCGTCAATCCACTAAACTTCACCGCACCATACTTCTTCTCCCCTTCTTCTTTAATCACTACTCTCTCGTCTAACGGCTTCGGCGCATCTTCCGCTCTCTCATACTTTGACGGAAGAATAAACTGCATTCTCACCATATCCTTCTCGCCGGATTCTTCCGTTTTCGTAATCACCGGAGCTGTCATGGCTATCTTTTCTGCGTTGTTTTGGGTGATAACAGGGGCAGTCATGGCTACTTTTTCAGATTTGGTATTCTGAGGATTTCCTAAAGCTCCGATGTAATTCGCTAAAATGGTGAATCCTCCATCTTTGTTTCCTTTCATTTCGGATGGATCGTATGTTACTTCGGCAATTACTGATGGTGGGTATTTGCGGATTTCATATTCGTTTGTAGATTTGATTACTTCGTATTTTGGGGTTTCTACTGTGATTTTGCCTAAGATTAAACCCATTTTGTGAAAGGATTTTAGGGTTGATGATTTGAATTTTGAATTATGAGATTGTAATTATGAAGAAGTCTGGTAGATTGATTGGGATTTTATTTGAAAATTTTGTTGTAGAATGTTCCATTTGGTGTGCTATCCTTTACTTGAGCGAGAGGAAATAAAATATGACTTCAATTTTTTTTTTTTTTTGTGGTTAGTAAAAAAGATTGAGTTGTGGATTCCGTTTCTCCACGACACTTGTTTCAACTTGCGCAAACATGTTTTTTTAGAGAAAATATGATCGCTTTGAAAAGCATATGTGTTCGTTTCTATTTTATTACGTGATCACTTTAAAATTTATGGATATTGTGGTGGTGGGGAGGATTTGAAAATTAAATTGATCACATATGCCTTAAAAGTGATAGATAGACTATAAAAGTAATCACTTATAGTTAAAGAGAGCGTTAAAAGTAATAACATATGTTTTGGCTTGCGACTCAAGTTAAAGTGGAGATTATTTTAATTAAGGTGTGACTTTAGTCCTTAATTCATCTCTTAAGCGGTTAAGTAAAGAAGAGGTTAATTAGGGGTGAATTTGAAATAAAGTAAAAAGACTTCAAAAGGCAATTTGGGGTTTGAGATCAAAAGCTAAAGTCGACTCAACTTTTCCTCTGGTTGAAAAAAACAAGCCTACTCGAGTTTATATGATGTTTTGAATCTTTTATGCTTCCCTCGGCTTTTCTAGCTTTAGACTTCCTTAATTAATGATTAGGCCCTATGTGTTATAAATAGGTCTAAACATATAGTTTTAGGCATCTTTGTTTCTAACCCTCTCTCTATCATTTAATCATACATTCATTGCAGTGTTCTTAAAGGTAATAAAGACATATAGATTAGATCGTGGACGTAGTCCAATTAGGGGTAAACTACGTACATAGTTGTGTTGTGTTTGATTACACCAAGAATGCTTCATTCTTGATGCTTTAGAAAAACTAATATTTATGTCCATCAACTTGTTCGTGCATATCTCAACACATGTTAATTATTTAGATAATCATCGTTTTTACTATCATCAAACAAAACATTAATCAAAAAACTTAGTGAAAAAAACGTTGAAGCACAAAATAAAAAACACCCCATTGGTTTTCGTTTCGAATCATTTGTACTAGAAACATTTGAAAACGCAAATTGAAACGCCGGCAGAAAAATAATAATTAGAAGACAAAAATAAGGAGTAATGAAAATTTACCCAAATTGAACTTTTCCTTCTCAAATACTGTAACATAGGATCGTTTTCTACTTTTGCAAAATTAAAGTTAACGTTTTTCGTTTTTGGTTTCTCATATCGAATCGAGTTTCATTTTATATAACACAGAATAAAACATTATGCATATACTTATATAAGCTAGCTGGAACACTATTATAAGTTCCTTAATGCAACAAAATAAAAAGTAAAATAAAAAACAAAAAAAAAATTCACGTGGTAACCCTTGGTTTTGGGTTTTTCATGTAGTAACCAATTTTTAGTTATCACGTGAAAAACCCAAAACTTCAAGGTTACCAAATAAAAATATATTTACAAGGTCTCAGTTATCTTCAAATATTCATCTCAACATAAGATTATAATTTATCTTATCCTCAATCGTATCAGGAGGAAGATGTGTGATGTTATACCCATCATAGGGACCATCTATTGCATATGTTTCCATAATAAGTGGGCAATCAGCAACACACAGCTGCAGAAATTGTTTGGGATGAGGCAACAAGGCCTGTTTGGAAGGTAAATACTTCAGTTTCCCACATCTTTGTAACTGTAAAAGCTGAAGCATTGGTAGATTGCCTAACCAATCCGGAACTTGCTGCAACTCATCAAAATCTCTCAAAATCAACATTTGAACAGAGATAAAGTGTTTAATCTCTTCGGGAAGAGATGTGAAATTTCGAAAACACTCTAGCACCAACCGCGTAAAACCAAGAGCTCGATGGTTGAGGGACGGGATTGTATGGGCAATGTGATCATTGAATTCTTGTTCGTCTTTAAACCCGCCAATACCCAACTCGATTAAGGATGTTAGATGTTGTAGTGATGGTAAGACGGAGGTTGTCAGCTTTCCTGCATCGATCACGCTTATCTGTTCAATACCCTGCAACACTTTTAAGTCTGGTATTGGATCTTCTATACATGGGCAGTATTTTATGTACAGTTCCTTCAAACAAATGCATTCTTGTAGGGAAATTGAAATTCTTTTCAACGCTCTGCATCTGAGAATTCGAAGTTTATTAAACAAAAATAAACCTCGAAGAAGATCATCTGGAAGAGCTTCTAAGGCATGACATTCTCTCATGTCAAATGACCTTAATGAGGCTGGGAACTGAAACCCATTGGGAAAAGACACAAGCTCTTTGCAACTCCAAATAGTCAGTTCTTGTAAATTTCGACAACTCGAAACGTGTAAAGGGAACTCGCGCATTTTCTGAATGTCGCACACTAGTAGTGATGTGAGATTGCTGCTGTATTTGACAATATCGAATGATTGCATACTTGAAAGTTCTTGGATATCTAAATGCTTCAGTGATTTTAGATGTACAACGGGTATATCTTCCAATAGCGGGCAATTCACAACTTGTAGATTTTCCAAGTGAGGAAAGGCGTCAATTGTACCTAGTACATGGGATGGCGGCATCCACTCCTTTAGACTATGAAAATCCCAGATATGAAGTTGTTGCAAAGCGGGAAATAAAGCAGATCCCGATATGGAAACATCTTGGCTATGAACATAGAAGTGATCGTCTATGTATTCCACTGCGGTAAAATATTGCACCAATAGGTACCTAAGACATGGTAACCGACCAAGTGTAGGAAGTTGTCGGCATCTTTTACAACCCACTAACTTTATCGCTTTGAGATTGCTAAAAGATGATCGAATCTCTCTTAGGCTCCCCGTTTCAGCTGTCATCCTTGATATCCAAAAAGGAAAGTTCTCACCATTGAAGAAACCAATAATTAGTGTCTTTATTTGCTGGTGAGGTTGAAGGCCATCGAGAACTTCCTCATCGTTGAAGGTACTGCTCGATTCTCTGTTCTCAGACCAAATTAGACGTAGTCCAGTAATTTTCAACTTACTTCTTAACCCAACTTTCCTCGCCTCATCCTTGCTCTTTACGTGTTCAACACCAGTGATCGACAAACAACCTCTAGCGTCATGTAAGGCAGCTAGTTCATCGATGGTCCATCCTTCCCCATCACGCAGAGCAAGGTCTGGTAACGTGCGTAAGTTTGTCAATTGGTTTAACCCACTTGGTGCATATAGATTAGTATCTGTCGTTATAATGTGTCGTATATTAACCAATTTAGGCAAATCTCTCGGTAGCTCCTTCAACTCTTCACAACCTTTAAGTTTCAAAGTTTGTAGATGGTAGAGTTTTGTGATAAACTCCGGTAATATTTTGATTCGATTATTTGACAAGTCGAGATACCTTAAGAGTTTCAATTGCGCAATGACAGCAGGCACATCAGTAAGCCCCAACCCTGCAAGAACTAGAGTACGCAGGTACATCGCTTTACTCAAACTCGTTAACAAACCCGACCAGTGAATGATTGTCCGTAGCTTCTTCATACAAAATTTAGTAGGCATGTCTTGCAATGGTGGGTTTGCTCCAAAATTTCCTACTAAATGCCTACACTTAATGTCAATACCCGATCCAACATCTTTGTTCCATACGAACAAGTCCTTTCGAGAAACATAAACCGCAAGATCATGAACCAAATCGTGCATCTTGTAAAACAATACCCCACCTGTTTTCTCACAATGTTCTACTTCTAAGAAAAAATTATTCGTGAGAATATCTAACATTTGCTCACCTCTTTCCTCCATTGATGAGTTGGTTGTCGGTTTATCAAGGAAGCCTTGAGCTAACCATAGAGAAATCAAATCGGCTTTTTCCATTGAGCAATCTTTTGGGAAAATCGAACAATAACCAAAACATTGCTTCAATGATATGGAAGGTAGATGAGTAAAACTCAACATTAGCCATGGTAGAATATGGTTTTGATCTTGACATAAATCTAAAGACCATATTTCACTTTCATCTATTTTTCTCCATCCGGATTTATGTATCGACTCCAACGTTCTCCCGATCATTTTTATTGCTAAAGGAACACCTTTACACTTCTTGAGAATCAACCCCCCAACATTCACAAAATATGGATCATTTCTCAATGTCTCACTTCTGAATTGCTGCTTTAAAAGAACCATACTGTCCTGTTCCGACAATGCTAATAACAAGTGTGGCTCGTCAACTCCAGCTCCCTTCGTAACATCGATGCTACGACTGGTTATTAAAACCATGCTTCCTGCTGAACCCCCAAGTCTTTGCAGTGAACTTTTCAAAGAATCCCATAAATCTACATTGTCGTTCCATACATCATCAAGGACGAGTAAGAATTTCACCCCCTTCAACTCGCGTCCAATCATTTCAATCATAGCATCCATGCTTGTCATGAAGCTAGAGCTACATCCAATTCCTATTCCAAGAAATTCACCCATCTTTTTCAAAATTGTTATAATCTCGAAAGAGTCTGATACACAAATCCAAAATCGTTTCGCAAAATGCTGTGAAACTTGTTCATTGTCATATAGCCGCCTTGCTAAAGTTGTCTTGCCAACACCTATTGAAAAGGATTAAAGGTCATTAACTCATACTAACCATTTTAAGTATAACCATTAAGCAAAATCAAGTCTTATAGCTTATATAAGGGAAGGATAGTTAGCCAAGATATGATCAACCTTGGAAACTCTGTTGCTATTCTGAATTTTGAACACTTCAACGGCCCGTTTGGTAATTTTTATAGAAATAACTCTTCACAAATTTAATGGCCATGTTTATTCTTCTTCAACAATCTTATTTTGTTCACAAAAGTCATTTCAATGCATCATCATTTGAACATGTGAAATTAGGTGGTAATGGAATTTTGTGAACAAAAAAAAAATTTTAAGATCAAATCGTCATTACCATGACAATGACATCATAAAAATTTACCCTACAATTCATTCTCATTTCCACAAGTTAGTACTCTTAATTAAACGGGCCGTGGGGGTATACTCAGATTGATTAACTATTCTATAAGGCCTCGTGCACATGATGCTGTAATATTTGCGGAAAAACTGCATAAAACTGTTAAGAGTATATAACATATTCTTGGGCCTCAACGAACTGCTTAAGCTTTCGGAAAAACTATTGCATCGTGTACTTTAGCGTGTATAAGATTTTCTAATTGTTTAAATTATGAATAACCAAAGTGTATAAAACGGACTTATTTTATTTCATTTTAGTTGTAACGCTTGTCAAAACACGCATATCCACGTGCACGTTTTAAAAAAATCATAAGTATTGCAAGTAAAAAAAACGAAATTCACTACATATGCATTAGGTAAAGAAATATACCTCCCATTCCAACAATTGCAACATAAGACAAGCATGTATCATTGTGAGTAGTCGAAGCACAAAGCCTTAATCGTAAAATCTCCTCATCAAACTCTCGTCCAACAATTTGTGATTCATCGCAACCCGCCAACTCTCGAAGTTGTCTCAAATTGTTAGCATATACATTCACATTATCATCATAAGTACCGGATCTACGCGCAACCATGGCTAGATTCACCATCTTTAGACCAATATTTTGTGCTTCCATCTCAAGCTCTTCAAATTTAGCGAGTATCTTGCTCACTTTGCGAGTCATTTGGAAACGAAATTTGATCTGACTGGCTCGCTTGAACACGCTGCGTGACTCAAGTTTCGCACGTAGGTTTTCGTAGCCATATTCATCCATGATATCTTCGGTAAAATAGACAACATCCTTAACGTGTTCGAGCCATAGGTTGACAAGTTCGAGATTGCCTTGATAATTGGCACTGCCAATATCCTCTAGGAATGCTTCCATGTACTTAAATTTGCGCTTTAGCTTTCGAAAATGATCCTTAAAACACCAAACAAGTCGTATCTTCTCCAAGGGTCCCGTGGCCACCAACTGTGTTAATGCTTTTGTGGCCTCACCTGCTAGCCCAACTCCAAAGGCTTCTGCCATATTGTAACTGTGTTTTTTCAAATTAAGGATAAATATATTAGAAAGTAATTGCACCATTTGCCCACACAGAGTTGTTCAAATATGGCCCGACCCGAAACCGAAAGCAAACTGACCCGAAAATTTATTCCTTTTTCAGGTTTATCGAACTGACATTACCCGAATCGAAGTTGTATTCGAACTGGTTGACAACCGAAAATGGGAAAACTAAACCCGAGTTGCGACCGCTTTTTGTAACCAACATATAACTATTAATCGAGATTACCCGAACCCATGGTTATTAAAATCACGATTCTATATACGATTTTAGGATCCAAAAATAAGCGAACAATTTGAATCGTAGGTAGAATTTCTAATTACAATAAAAATTTGTGAAGGTAGAATCATTACACGATTCTACGATCCTACGATTTAGCGATCCGATTCCGCAAATTTACTTTTAGTTTTAATTAATTTTTCTTATGTATCATAATTCATTAATTTTTCTTTCGATTCAACGACCCAACATCATAATTTTTAATAAATAAATTTCTTCATAGGTATGAAAATTCAAATTAATATTAATTGTTTTTCCATTTCATTTTTAAAAATGAGTTGAATAAAACTTAACTTAAATTTTTCACATGAATATATAATGACTAAATAGCAAATTTAGGTCTATCGTAGAAGGTCGTTAAAATCGGAATTCTACTATCGGAAGCAGCTCTTAAAATCGACCGATTCTACCAATTTTGAAGAATTAAGTAGTTTTTGATGTTTGTAATTATTTCTAGGTATTTTAAATGTACAAACACGTAAAATCATCTATTAATATATTGTGCAATAAATTAATACTCCCTCCGTTCCTTAAAGAAGTTTCCACTTTCCATTTTGGATGTTTCAATTGTTGTTCCCATAAGAAATCTTTCCATTTATATCACAAATTATGGACAAAAATAACCTCACACATCCTCATTTTAATATTTTAATAAAGACTATGGTCCTCACATATCTTCCACTAACTCCATTTTAACATTTTTATATTCCTTAAAATAATATCTACACTATTTAAAAGATTCCACTTTTCTAATTCCCGTGAATATTCTCAATGGGAACATCAATAGGGGACGGAGGGAGTACTCATTAGCAAAATTAATCACATATCAATAACAAAATACTCATTAACTACATAATACTCCTACTACTTAATGTAACATCTAACATAAGTAATAAAGAAAAATGAAGCTCCACTATTTAATCTAATAGTAAATAACCATTCAAGCAATTTAATCTGATGAATCAATTCACACATCCCACACAAGTTAAATAATAATAAAACAATTCCACACATCCCACACAAGTTCAATAATCTAACATGAATAACCAATTTAATCTAATGTTACAATTACACTATTTTAATCTAACATGAATCAATTACACATTTACACTATTTAATCTAACATGAATCACTTAATCTAATCAATCAATTAAAACTATTTAATCTAACAGGAAAAGAATTAAAGAATAACCTGCTGGGCTGCTGATAATGGACGAAGACGAACCGAGGAAACTCGCTGCTGCTTGTGACTCGAGCAAACTTCGAAGCTCCGCTGCTGTTTATGGGTGATAATGGACGAAATTGAGGCCTGGCTGCTGATAATGGAGGATCGGTTGAAGGCTAGATGCTGATAATGGAGGATTGGTTGAAGAAAAATGGGAGAGAAGATGGAGGTAAGTACTAAGTGGTAACTGGTAACGGCTGCGGGTGACGACGAGGGAAAATGAGTTTTAGGGTTTCATTAAATTTAAAAACCGGCACTTTGAAATGAATATCGACAAATCACAATTATCAAAAAAAAAAAAATCAATTTCAACTTATTTTTAAAAATAAGGGCCTAAAACTCCAAAACGTAAGTTCGGTGGTGTCCGCACTTAGTTACTGCAAACATAAATAAACTAATCAAAAAAGTCAACCAACTCGTGAGTCCCAGCTAGAATCGTAAAATCGTGTGATTTTACGATCTAACTCGCGATTTTAACATTATTGTAGAATCCTACGATCCTACAATTCCAATTTTAACAACTTTGGGTCGTCGAACCTAATAAGTAACTAACTCGAGTCATATCCGAACCGAATCATGCTCAAAACCGAATCCAATCCGGCTTTTGATCTCAAAGGTAGCAATTTAAACTTAAAGTAAAACTTAAATAGATCAGTAAAAATAAAAAAATTCAATTTTGACCTGAAAGTGATCAACTTTGACATTAAACTGATCAATTTCTACCTAAATATGATTTTTTAGAATTTCGAAAATGGAGGTAATAAAATGATATTATTCTATGGTTGAATTTTAAACAACAAATGAATGGTCAATAACACTATCAATAATAGAGTTAAAACACTGCACATTACAAGTACTCTTATTTGATACAACATGATGGTTCTAATGGAAATAATGGAGCATGAAGGTACTTGGTCTCTTTAATCATCGATTATTATTATGGTACTAGATAGATTTCTGTGTAAAACACAAATATTATAAATATTTACTAATATGAATAAAGATATATTTTATAAAATTAATTCATTTACAGCATAAACTTAATTATTAAATCTTTATATTTGTTAAGATATTATCATTATCAAAGTGAATAAATAATTTATCATACAACAATATCAAAAACATATACTTATAATATTTATTGATAATTGAGAGATATAAAATTTAAAAGTCTCCAGCAATGATAGATATGATTTATGAGGAGGATTAGTTGAAAAAATAGTCAAACTAGTTAGCTTATTGACAATGTGATGATGACTTATTTAAGTTCAAATATGATTTACCCTGTCCCATTGAATTTACAGCATTTTCCATTTTTGTCCATCCCACTTAATATGTATCATTTCTATTTTTGGGTGATGGCCCACCACTTTCTTTTTATTTTATCCATACATTTTAATTTCCTTCACATAATTCATTCTTTCTCTTCATTTATTACCACATCCTTAAAAATTAGGGAAAATCACTTTAAAAACTCCCAACTATTCACGGTTTAAATATAAAACTCCCAACTTTTGATTATTATTCAAAACTCCCAACTATAGGCCCATCTTAAATATAAAGCATCGATACATTTTATAACCTGTTTTAACCGGTTACCTTTTGTTGAAAAGGGAGGGTACGTGTAAGGTCAAAGAAAGTGAGGTGATTAATAAATACAATTGGGTCCCACTACTTCTCAATTAAAACCAATTTATCCGGTTATAAGTCATCTTGGACTTTAAATATAAAATGGGCCTAAAGTTGGGAGTTTTAAATAATAATCAATTGTTGGGAGTTTTATATTTAAATCGCGAATAATTGAGAGTTTTTAATGTAATTTTCCCTAAAAATTATCCTCTTTCTTTTTGATGCAAATCAAGAGAGACAGAGGGAGTATATTTTTTTTGGTTTACTAGTTGGTGGAGCCCCCAAGAAATCCTATTTAAGTTAAAAATTTTAATTAAAATAAATTGATAAAATTTAAATATTTTAAATAATCAAATAATCTTGTTTTGTGTTTCTAAGTAAATAAAATATAATTTTTCAAAAAAAAAGCAAATAAAATATAATACCCTGATAAATTGATTGCTCTAGAATAAATAAATTGTTGGGATTTTGTGACTCGAACCGAGTCTAAGATCGGGTTTAAGATGAATTAAGAGATGGGTCAAAGTGTACGGGGTGTGGAGTACCTCACGGGACGCGAAGATTATCACGACCCGCTAAGGAGTGAAGGAAAGTTTCTGGTACTGAGGTCTGGGAAAGTCGCGTGTCGCGACTTCATGTACGGCCGCGAAAAGAGATCAGAAAGCTTCTGTTTTGGAGTTGAGGCAATTCGCGGGCAGTGAGTTTTGTCGCGAGCCGCGACTTCGCGAGCAGGGACTTTATTCGCGAGCCGCGAGTGGACTGCAGGAAATGTGGTTCTCAGTTTTCACATTCTCTTTTTACGGTTACCACGTTTCTTGGGCGGTTACTTTGTAATGTTAAACCTAATTTCTTATTATTTAGTGGTATACTATATGAAGACCTCTTGTAATTAGAATTAAGGATGCAAAAAACACAAAGTGAGGAAAACTAAGAGAGAAAAAGCTTGGAGAGCCATTGTTGTGGTGTCTCGTATTCATCTTGTAATCTCCCAGTTTATAGTGAAAGTTTATTCTCGGTGCCAGTGGATGTAGCTATCACATTGATAGTGAACCACGCTAAATTTCTTGTGTCTTTTCTTATTGTTTGTTTGAATCTTTATTGTTTCCGTTATTGTTTTCGATCTTGGCTTCCGCTGTCGCACAACATAAATATAAATAATCTCAAACATTGAAGCATAAACATATTCTATTGTCGCACAACTGTCCATGACTTTCCACTTAGGGTCTCAAGTAGGGCTGAACAAAGTTTGGTCTAAACCGTAAACCAAACCGGACCAAACCGTAATTTAAGTATTTGGTCTGGTCTACGGTCTAAATGGTCTGGTCCGGTTTTATTTTTTAAAAAAATACGGTTTCCGGTCCGGTCTAGGTTTTAAAATTTTTAAACCAGACCGGACCTTAAAACCGTAATAAATTCCATTCTATATGTGAGAAGGCCCAACTTTATACTTGTTTCTGGAGGCCCAAGTACCATTCTATATATATATATTAGGTATAAAAAAAGTGGAACCCTAATTCTTTATTTTCATTTCACAAAAAACGGCACTTCTCTCACAAGTGAGTATCCATCTCAATCTCCATCTCCAATATCAACTACTCTAATTTTTCTCCAGATTTTTCATCCTTACTCAAGAGTCTACTCTTTGCTTCTTGCTTTTTGATTTATAGTTTCTTTCATATCCATCCACGCAAATACCATCGGTTGACGATTCTACCTTCGACTTTCCAAATCTCAAGTGCTAATTTTCACCACGGAATCAAGTGTAAAATCTAGAATCAAGTGCTAATTTTTTTATTTTAAATGTTTTTTGGTCATTTGCTTGTATTTCAAATTTTTATGGGTTTATGTTATTTTGATTATTACAAGTTAGAATTAAAAGTGCTCCTTTAATTATGTAGAATGTTGATATTTATGATGTTTTTGAGTTGTTTAACTATGTTTACCGCAAAATATTTTTGAGTACGCTATAGGATTTTTTGTGAATGTTGTTTGGTGATGACTTTTTTATGGTAATGTAATTGAATTAAAGGCTTTTGTAGACTCGATTAAAGACTCAAAACTATTTATATTAATATTTATATACATATAGATGAACACATCTTAGATTCTTTATTAAAAAATTACATAAAAAATAGAAAACCGTAGACCAGACCAGACCGTTGTAGTCCGGTCTGGTCCGGTCTAGTGTCTTGACTGGTCTGGTCTGGTCTAAAAAATTTTCAGACCGGAATTTATGGTCTGGTCTGATTTCTCTATCAAACCAGACCAGACCGGACCGTGTGCAACCCTAGTCTCAAGTATGATACTACCTCCTATTCAACCCATTAGTCCCATTTGATTTTTCACACTTGTCAAGACAACATTTTAACCTTTAGTATCTCTAATTTTTTTTACATAAAAATTATAAAAAGTAGATATTAATAATCTTTGTATTGAGACGAATCAAACAAGATCCCACATGATTATGTTTTAACTTATAGATTAACAATAAAATACAAATTAAAAAAAAATCAATGGAACTAATGGGTAGAATAGGAGGGAGTATAAGATTAATCTTCTATTGTTTTGTGTGTACACTGTTGTGATGAAGTATGTCGCTGCCTCGTTGGTAGGATGCTGCTGCTGGTTGGGGCAACTCCTAAGCTATTGTTGCTGTACGAGTATATGTTCATGGAGGTACTGCCATGATGCGGGGGCTTGGTGTCGGCCCAGTATAAAGGCCCAACAACAAATCAAATCGGGCTTTGATACCTAAGAAAATGGGTCTGGGCAACCCAAACAAAGAGGAGAAGAAGTAGTCCACTCATAAATCCAAAGAAGTTCACTACTAAAACCAATTGGTAATAGTAGGAGTTATCCTTGAGTATATAAAGTGATGCATACTCTACTCTTTCTCCGATGTGGGACAACTCACATGTGGGTAATACATGGACACTTCAACAAAACCAATCCCCATGATTACACAAAATTTTCTAATCTAAAATTGAAAATGTGTGATCAAAGAAATCCTATTATAAGTACATTAATTAACCAAGATAGAAAAACAAAGATAGAGCAAAAAATAAAAGATAAATAAATAACTAACCTCTGTTCGTGGCAAGGCTGGTTGGCCAACAATTGCTTGAAGTCGAGGTGTATGAAGTAATTCAGTTCTACATCGCCTCTGCTAGTGATAATTACCTGTCAAACAGCACTAAGATCTGAACTTTTATCCACCAAGCTATCCAACCTCTCATCCCTTTCAAGTTGTGATGATGCACAGAGAATGCTACGCCATTAAGAGAGAGAAAATAGGAAAGAAAGCATTCTGATATTATTGTATTGCATTGTGGGTAAAAGCAAGATACATGTTTATATAGTATTCAGTTATAACTGAATACAACTGTCATTACTAGTATATGCATAAAATATAAAGCTATTGTATAATACTCTTATTATCCCCCTCAAACTTGGCTGGGGAAGACACCAAATTTGGCCAATAAGTGACGAAAGTGAGCAGAAGGAATAATCTTGGTGAAAACATCAGCAAGTTGAGAAGTAGGCAAGTAAGTCAGCTGCAACAACCCTTCCATGACTTTATCAAGCGTAAAATGACAATCAATCTCCAAGTGTTTGGTCCGTTCATGAAAAACCGGGTTTTGAACAATATCAAGAGTAGAAATATTATCACAATGCAAAGTAACGAGCTTTAAAGATGTCAAGCCTAGCTCTTCAAGAAGTCGTACCACCCAAACAACTTCGGACGAGGCATTGGCCATGGAACGATACTCAGCTTCAGAAGAAGATTTGGAAACGGTCGCCTGTTTCTTTGATTTCCAACTAATAGTTTCACTGTGAGAGTAAGTCGTACCATAATCACGTAATAACTCCTTGGTGAATTTTTGTTGAGTTAGAATAATACCACTATGAGAGTAAGTGAGTTCCAGACCAAGGTCCTTGATAACCTTAGGATTGTCACCGGTAACAACAATATCATCCACATAAACGGCAATAATAGTAATCGAATCATGAGAGCGGAGAGTAAACAAAGAGTAATCGAGCTTGGACCGAGTAAAACTTTGAGAAGTAAGAGCGGAAGTAAGTTTGGCAAACCATTGACGAGAAGTCTGTTTGAGGCCATAAAGAGACTTACGAAGCTTACATCCATATTCGGATGAGTAGAAAAACCGGGAGGTAAAACCATATATACATCTTCATTCAAATCCCCGTGGAGGAACGCATTATTAACGTCCAATTGGTGTAAGGGCCAGTTCTTAGCAGCAGCAATAGCCAAGATGCAACGAATAGTGGTCATGCGAACCACAAGAGAAAAAGTATCATGAAAATCAATGTCGTATTCTTGGGTGTATCCCTTAGCAACAAGACGAGCTTTATATCACTCAACAGACCCATCAGCCTTAAGTTTGATCTTGTATACCCATTTGCAACCAACCGGTTTCTTGCCATGAGGCAAAGAAACGAGTTCCCAGGTGTATTATCTTGAAGAGCACGAATTTCAGAGTCCATGGCTTGAGCCCATAATGGATCTTGGGCAGCTTGTTTGTAAGACTTAGGCTCCTGTAAAAGGATGTGAGAAGCAATCAAAGATTGATGATCATAAGGTAAGGACTCAAAACTAACAAGGTTGCACCAATGAACCGTAGAGCACACAAAATCCTTCAAATGTAATGGCGGTTTAGTAGAACGAGAAGATTTACGCGTGGGTAAAGATGGAGGTAGGTGAGGTTTAGAGAGATCAACCACGAGAGAAATTTCTGGAGGAGAGGTATTGGAAGAAATATTAGAAGAATAAGGGTCAGTAGCATGAGAGTGAATGAGAGGAGTAGTCGTGGAAAGAGAAGTAGGAATAGATGGAGTGGTAGGTATTGGATCTGTAGAAATAGGAGTAGGAAAAGTTGTCGTAGGAGTAGGTGTTAAGGGAACATGTGAAGGAGAGTGAGTCTGATGAGACGTGGGGATAAAGGAGTTGGGTAAAAAAGTGTCATCATAGGAGGGAAAGTTTGTGTGAGCTGGTAGAAAGAAATTAGATAAAGGTGAAGTGGTAGGGGTAGTAGAATAAAAAGGGAAGTGATGTTCCTGGAATTGAACATCTCAGAAAAGATAATAGTGTCAGTGGTGGGATTATATGTTTTATAGGCTTTTTGAGTAAGAGAGTATCCTATGAAAATAGAGGAAGAAGCCCTAGGAGAAAATTTAGGTTGATTGTGTTTAAGAGTGGAGACAAAACACAAGCAACCAAAAGCTCGTAAATGGGAAATAGTGGGAGGTTCACCATAGAGTTTCTCATATGGAGAAATATTGCCAAGAACGGATAATGGAAAACGATTGATGAGATAGGTCACCGTTTTGATGCAATCACCCCCAAAAACGAATAGGAAGATTGGATTGAAAAGAAAGAGCACGAGCGACTTCTAACAAGTGACGATGCTTACGTTCGACGACTCCATTTTGTTGAGGAGTGTCGCGACAGGAGGTTTGGTGAAGAATGCCATGTTGAGAATAAAAAAATTTAGCATCACCGTCACACAACTCTTTAGCATTATCGGTCCGAATCGTTTGAATCTTAGAATGGAAATGTGTCTCTACGAAAGCATAAAATTTTCGAAGAAAAGAAATGTAATGTTTCTTAGACTTCATCATATACAACCAAATAGCTCGAGTGAAATCATCAACAATCGTCAAAAAATAAGTACAACCGTCATATGTAGCATGTTTATATAAGCCTCATATATCAATGTGGAGTAATTGAAAACTCTTATTAATCTTAATAGAGCTATGGGAAAAGGGACAACGAGGGGTTGCTTGGACCCCAACAATGGCAAAAGAACATATTGAACATGCTCAAGAACCTCCCAGAATCTTCGACAACATCCTAGTATATAAACAACAAAATGGGTTGATTTTAAAATTAAATGATATACGCATCTTCAATTCTTCATCCATAAACAATACATATTGGTAGCAAAAGCATTTCACATATACTCAAATCAAGATCATAATTTTTGAAAGAGGGGTTGCTTGGACCCCAACAATGGCAAAAGAACAAATGTAGAAATTGATGAAAAACAAAATGTAACAAAAGAGACAACACACAAGTTTATGAGGTATCTTAGATACCTCCCCCTCAACAAATATTTACTTTCATTAATGAATTCAACAATACAATAATGAATAAACTCTCATACTTGAGAACAACCTCTCAAGCCATATATCTCACAATGGAGATCTCGTAATACTAATACATAGAAGAACACTCTCAAGTTTCTTACAATGTATAGCCCTATCACAATATGTTTATGTGTATTGTGGTGAATTTGTTTTATGAATAATGTATCCTATTTATACGGATGAAGACATCATTCTAGAACCACACATTCAATCACCATCAAAGCACCATAACACCATACAATTAAATATGACATTTAAACTCTCTCTTAATGCATATTTAACATCACAATAAAACCTAGCAATACACATAGAAATAATGTTCACCATTATTCCTAGATTAATTCCCCCTTTAAGTGACACATTAACTCTCTCATAAACTAGTAATTAATTATATTTAATTGCCTTTTATTACACCCTTAATGTTGCTCTCAACATGATGTGCCTTCTTTTGAGTCATTGAGTCACTACCATCACACATAGATAATTTGGCACTTGCACTAACAATCTCCCCCTCAAGGCCAATTTTGAGTCATTGAGTCACTACTATCACACATAGATAATTTTACCTCAAGTCACTACCATCACACATAGATAGTATGTCTTGTGATTTGAATTTATATGCATCAATATTTCCATCATAGTAACACTTAGAAAGTGCAAAAAAATAACATGTGCAACTTATTTTTTCTAGTTGGTTTTAGAGGATTTGTGTGCTTCCTTATGATTTTCTTCTTCTTCCATCTAAATACAGTTGATTGTGAGACCCCCATTTGTATTGCCACTGAATGTTGCGTTGTCTTGAGTTCACACATGATTGCTTTAAATTTTTCATCATTAAATTGAATCTTGTTACTTGGTTGTCTTACATCCTCTTGCTCCCCAAGTTGATTACTGTTTAGTTGTTGTTGATTTGTTTTTGAACTTCCTTCCATAACCTTGTTATAGTTTTTCTACAAAGTTGAAATTCACTGGCTAGTTTGTTGATTGTACCAACCTCTGGTCTTCCTTTTTTGTTCAAGGTTGATAGTAGTTTTTGCATAATTTGAGTTTTTTTTATGTGGAGTAACATCTTTTGTTTTACCCATATTGTGTTTGTTTGGTGTAATTAATGTATGCATTTAATAGAGCATATATAGATGTTTTTGGATTCTGTTTTGGTTATGGGTTTTTGGATTCTGTTTGTTTGGTGTAATTTAATTTTTTTATGTTCCCTCCAGAATGTTGTTTCAGTTAGTGGAAATTTTGGAATTTGTCTTTTTTTGTTTGCCTCCATAATTCTGATTTGTATCAAATTATCAATATTATGTTTAATTTTAATCAATGGTGAACTATGTAATGTATGTTTAATTTTCAGAATTTTTATTAAGGGGTCAGGACTTGTATCAAATTATCAATATTATGTTTAATTTTCAGAATTTTTTAACCATTTATACATTGATTAAGTATTTTTATGCATTTCAGAAAATGAGAGGCAAAATTATAATTTTGCAGGGAATCATTAACTTACTAAGAAAGCATTAACAAATCACTAATTCACTCTCTCTCCTATTCAAGTGGTCTCATTTGACTCTCCTAAAAAATGGTGCCAAGTTAAATAAGATTAATTAGGGGAATTGGAAGGAGTATTTTTTTGGGCAGGTATTGAATACCATGATGATATGAAATATCTTCTTGCTAGATTATTGTCTTTGACTCTTTGAAGTAAGAGTCATTTGTCTTGGTAAAACAAATCATAATGACAAGAATAATGCATGAATATCCGAAATCCATGCAATATCCTCTTTGCTAGATTATTGTGTAATCCCAAATTATAAGCCAAACATTTAGATAGTATTATCCAAATATATCAAACCAATTTTACCTTCAAATCCTTTCATTATCTATTAATCTAATATACCATTTTTAACATCCCTAATATCTCTCTTAAGACACTAAATTATTTTAACAATAATAATAATAATAATATTTCTTCATATCTTTCCTTTTACCTTATCCAAAGCCTCTTCCTTTTCAATTTACTCACCCTAATTAATCATTCTTATTCCTTCCTTCATTCATAATTAACTATTTTAGGGTCGTGATTATGTAATAAATTCCCTCTTAATCACAACTTAGATATAAACTTTTTATTAATCATGTCGTTTTAATTAGAGAAAGTTTATCAATTTAGGTATCAATTTGACATACCAAAAGCTCAAAAAAACTCTATCAATGGAGATTGAAAGAAGGATTTATTTATTATTATTGAAGCTTAAACACCAAAATTTACGTCATCTCGTGGGTGGAAATCATACCGCTTCCAGATTCTGTGCTCGTTAGTTTCTCCATTTCCTCTCATCCAAACATAATAATCCCAAAAAAAAAACATAACCCTAATTTTTTTCTTTTCTTCACTTTTAACCTATATTTTTTTTTATAAGAAATAATTTTTTTTCAAAAAAAACATGGAAATGGAGTTACCTTACGCTTACAACAAACACAACAATTTACATGTCTTCCATGGCGGCCAAGACTACTCTTCTAGATTCTTTGTCATCGTACGACACTCCGAATCAAGAACTCTATTGAAAATCCTAGCTCAAGCATTAATCCTTGCTCTTATAATCATGGTCTTAGCCGGAGTATTCGGACCCGGATCTGGACCCATACCCGGACCCGGATCCACTACTAAAGAATTCGATACGGATACTTTCACACCCAGCAATCAAAACCAAAACAGTATTAATGCAATCCCATTAGTTTTTCAGGATCTTGCCAAACAAAGATTATGGACATTAAAGGATGAATCTCTAATTGTTAGTAACTATAAAGAAGAAAAATTGATAATCGAGATGAAGACAATGTCACCTTCTGATACCCTTCTAGAAACTTCCATTCAAAACGAAACCTTCGATTTCTCTTTCACCGATAGTTTCGGAGAAGGAGTTGGAAGCTTCTTAGACCGGATTCTCAAAATGGGTGGAATCATTTTAGTTCAATTAAGTCCAGATCCATCCATGTCATTTGAAGTCCCACCAAATTATAAGATCGTCTATTTTAGAAAACTCCATAACTCAACATTTATAGCAATGAGAAAAATAGCATATGCTAACACATTACCATTATCAACATCATCATCATCATCCATGACTCAAAGGAAGCTTCTAGAATTTCTATCAGAAGAAAAAAAGAAGGTGCTGGGTAATCTAGAAGATGTATTATTAGAACCCCCAAGATCAGCAACAGGGAAATCAAAAACATATCTAAGAAAAACAAAGTTCTTACCTGATCTGTTAAATGATTCCTTAGAAGGGTATTCCAGAAGGGTTTACATCGATGTAGGGGGTGGACACGGGTCGACCCGTTGGTTTGAGCAAAACTATCCGACCCGGAATAAGGATTTTGACATGTACAGGATAGAGACGGTGCCGGAGACGGAGGTGGAATCGGATGATGCGTGGGAGGGCCCACCAACACAGATGGGGATTTCTGATTGGTTATGGAGGAATGTGAAGGCGGAGGAGTATGTAGTGATGAAAGCAGATGCAGAAGTGGTGGAGGAGATGTTGAAGAGTAAGGCGATTGGATTAGTGGATGAGTTGTTTTTGGAATGTAAACCGATTGGGAAAGGAGGGAATAGTAAAAGAGCATATTGGGAATGTTTGGCTTTGTATGGAAGGTTGAGGGATTTTGGTGTTGCTGTGCACCAATGGTGGGGTTGAATCAATTTGGTGTACTCTCTCATGGTTCAATGTGTGAGAGAGGGGTCTTTTATTTTGTGTTATTTTTTTGTTTTGAAGAATGTTGTTTTTTTTAATTATTATTTGAAAATGTGTAATTTGTTTGTTGCAAATATTTGTTGTTTATACATATGTAATTCATGGGTTTTGTTTGAAACTCACTTAATTTGTGTGTATGAGCAGCTTGAATTACATTAACATTATGTTTGGATAAATATTTATGGAGAAAAACCAAAGAAAAGAAAAAAAAGATATATTGATTATAAAATGTTCTTTGTTTGTTTAAGAGAGAATAAAAGTTAAAAAAAAAAGTCATTAATTTATCATCATCATCATATCCGGTGTATCCCTTATATAGAAAATTATGATCAAGGTCGAGAGATGAAAGTAAGGCGGCAACTAATACACATAACGAAGAGCACGGCCAAAGAGGCTCTTGGCTCGAAAAAAACAAGAGAATTTTCTGCAAAGAATAGGATTGAGTGCAAGCCTGCATCTTATGATAGAAACTTGACTCTTAAACAAAAAGTAAAAATAAATAAAAAGCATATAAATATTAAAATAAAATAAAATAAAATAAAAATAAGATATATCTTATCCATTAAATTATAAGGTTGATTAATCATTGTATAGATAAATAGAGGAGGGATTATAGTAAAACAATCAAGTCAATTTCGAGGTAGGTGTTCAGATCAGTTCATAATGAAATTTAATTGAAGTACAAAATCGATATATTTCAAGTCCTCACCTGGAACACTTATAAAGTTTCCTCACAGCAAGTGCCAGCCAACATATGCCATCTTTCCCGTAAGATGTCATATTTTCCCACATTAGCCCAAGAACTCATTCAACAACTGCAAAATTCTAAACATTTTGCTATAGTGCTATCATTCCATGCTAAGCTTCTAAAATTTGGGTTCTTAAGTGAAACTTTTCCCGCCAATCATCTCATTAATGCCTACATAAGATGTCACAATGTGAAATTTGCACACAAAGTGTTCGACGAAATGCCTGAACCAAACATCATATCTTGGACGTCTCTTATGGGAGGTTATACTTCAGCTTCACAGCCGAAAATGGCGATTTGGCTTTTTGCCAAAATGCCCAAAGACATGGTTTGGCCAAATGCATTTACCCTCTCCACAATCATAAATGCTTGTTCAGTTCTTTCTGATATAAAAACAGGGGAAGTTGTTCATGCTTATCTTGAAAAATATGGTTATAACAAAAACATCATTGTGTGTTCTTCATTGGTTGATATGTATGGAAAATCAAACAATTTGGCTTCTGCAAGACGAGTTTTTGATTCCATGCTCGAGAGAAATGTCGTTTCTTGGACTACGATGATGGCAGGGTATGCACAAAATGGTCAAGGATATGAAGCACTTAAACTTTTCAAGGATTATACCCATCTTGAAGATGATCATCCTAATCAATTTATGCTGTCTAGCGTGGTTAACGCTTGCGCGAGCTTGGGAAGGTTGGTATATGGGAAGGCCACGCATGCCGTTGTCGTCAAAAGCGGGCATGAAAATGAGGTTGTTGCTTGTGCACTTGCAGATATGTATGCTAAATGTGGATGCTTTGAGTTCTCACTTAAGATATTTAGGAGCATGCTTAGTCCTTCTCTTATATCATATACTTCTATGATCATTTCAGCTGCGAAACATGGGTTTGGAGACGTGTCTTTTGAGCTCTTTGAAGAAATGATTCTCAGAGAAATACGTCCTACCGATGTTACATTTCTCGGCATCTTATACGTTTGTAGCCACTTGGGACTTGTCGGTAAAGGACTTCAAATCTTGAACTCAATGCTAACAGAACACGGTGTTGCTCCTGATGTGAGGCACTATACCTGTGTCGTTGACATGCTTGGAAGAAATGGGCGATTGGATGAAGCATACAAATTAGCGAAGACGGTAAAGTTACGGCATGATAGTGAGGTTGCTCTTTTATGGGGTTCCCTTTTATCAGCCAGTAGGTTTCTTGGACGGGTAGATATAGCAGCTGAAGCAAGCAAATGGCTACTAGAAGCTAAGCAACAGATCGACACTGTTTATGTTTCAATGTCAAACATTCATGTTTTATCTGGGAACTGGGAAAATGCCCAGAGCATTCGTTCAGAAATGAAGCGAATAGGAGTGAAAAAGAAACCAGGTTGCAGCTGGGTGGAGATTAAAGATTCAGTTTATGTATTCTACGCTCGAGATCTGTCCTCGTTTCCGAGAAGTGCCGAGGTGTTGGATCTCTTGAAGGACATGGAAACCAGGATGAAAGAACGAGGCTATGTAGCCGGGAGTAGAGGATTGGTATTAGTTGATGTAGAAGAGGAATCGAAGGAAGAGGTAGTGAGTTTACACAGCGAAAGGCTCGCCTTAGGTTTTAGTTTGCTAAGCATACCGAAAGGAGAAACTATTAGAATCATGAAGAATTTGAGGATGTGTGGAGATTGCCATGAAGCTTTTAAGCTCATCAGTGACATAGTCGAGAGGGATTTTGTCGTAAGAGATGTGAACAGATTTCACCATTTCAAAAACGGGTCTTGTAGTTGCAGCGATTATTGGTAATATATGTTATTCGAAATTGAGGATTGAAAGAATCATGAACCAAAAAGTTCAATCGGGATTCATTTTACCACAATACATATATATATATATACTAGTATATAAAAACTAATGACACTATACAAAGTTTCAGTTTTACATATTTAATCAATCTTTACATTATAAAAACCATCAAACAAATCATAGTAGTTCAGCACCGTGATCCAGCGACATAATCAGGCCTGTGCAAACGATCAAATTTATCACTTTGGTCACATTCAATGACGGGCAAATGAAAGAAAAGAAACCTCACAATAGCAAACACCACCAAAAGTAGCCATGGAACAGTACATTAGGTCCAGGCAGGCATCCAGAGTTCCCTCGTGTTTAGATCATTGCTAAAGATGCAGTGTTATTGATCGCCATATGCTGCAGAAGATATAAAACGAGTTACTAAGAATGAATTCTAGGGAATGCTACCAGTGACAGGAGCTATATGGCAGTCTTGTGGTAGAAAACTAGTCAAACAGTTCACCTTGACAGCTAAAGCCTAAAGGTAGTAAGGTACACAAAACAAAGAAGAGAGCCACATAATATCTAATACAAAATCACTTAAACAAGTACATACAGATTGCAGTTATGGGGATAACTGGCCTTCTCGGGAAACAAATAAGGCTATGGAACTAAAAAAATCAAGATTTATTTGATGTTATATTTAGCATCATGCTTAGAAGTTTAGATGAGGAAAATGGTCATTAGCAAAACAAAGGGGTTGGGGAGTGGAGTGGAGTGGAGGGGAGGGGCATGTATGTTCTAAGAGGAGTTCATTGATTGAGCACATACCTTGTAAAGCTTCGGTAGGTCCATCCTTCACTATGACAACAGGGCAAGATGCATAGTTGCTGCAGTACTTGCTCACACTTCCAAGAAACATTCTGCAGAAATAGTTGTCAAGTTTAGTAAGGGTATGAACAACTTAAAGCCCATTTGGTTGTCAGAGATAATTGGTGAGAATGATAATCAAGTGCAATTGTAGTAGAAAAATCTCTATTTCCCTATCTATTTTTCAGTTTTTTTTCAATTATATTTTAAGAAATTCAGTTCAGTTTAGTTATTACTCATTACTTTCACTCATGTTTTTTGCACTCATTATTAGTAAGTCCAGTTTTATTTGAAAAAGTTTAATTGAGTTCATTTCAGTTATGTTTCAATCAGTTTGTGAGAAGAGGCATAAATAAGATTAAACATTTACCTCTTGATCCGCCCAAAAGCACGGTTCCCCATCACAAGCAAATCAGCATGCAGTTCATCAACAACTTCACATATTTTTTCCTTTGGTTCCCCAACAATTACTTGAGTTTTGACATTCACCTGAATAGAAAAAGGCCAACAAGCAAAACATTAAGTTCTCAGTAAAAAGATTAAGACATTAGCTAAACAGCAGTGCATACCAAAGACCTTAACAAGCATATTTTTAGAAGCAAAATAAAGAAAATCACTTCAAGTGCTCAATATTCGTGCAACTTACCCAATACCCATTGAGTCTTTTACAAATTGTTTTTGGTTTGGTTTTAATCAAAGATAATACACAGCTTGACCGCCTCAAGTCCTCAACTATGTTCCCACGCATGTTTTCATGCAAATATCAGTTCAAAAATCTTTTTCTGGTAAATATAGAGCAAGAATAAACAAATTTATACACCCTTAACAAAACACCACACTACTGTTGCGCTGGAAAGCATATCCGTATATGGAGGGAGAAAAACTAGTAGGAAGGAACGATACTCCCAATTCCAAACAGCTCAGACTTCAAACTTTGGACTTCAGACTTCAGAGAGCCTGCATAGTCCTCACTCCTCAGCATTGGCAAACAAGAAATATCAAGGAGTTTATTTGTTTTATTGTTCTTTGTCCACAAAAACAAGGTCACATAAAAGATTTCTCAATACACAGAAGCGAAACAATATAGCAATTTATATTTCATTACAATGGGGAATCAAAAAGCCAGTCATTCAGAAATTTGTACAAAAGTTGAAACTTACAGTTCCCTTAAAAACTATCATAGCTTCTCAATTAAACAGGCTGGTAGCTGGCAATGACAGCTTTACAAAACTCAATCCACTAACTGCCATTTTTATTGAGAAAGTCTAAGATCCCAATACCTATTTCCATTTAACATGTAACATCCCATCTTCCAAAAATCCATGATATTAGGGTTCAAATTACAATTTACAACAATGCATAATGCCCAAAACTAAAGAATTCTAATCTATAATCCTTCAATAAGTAATGGGCAAATTGCGTTGATTTTACGACCTTCTTATGTCTTTTGATCTTTTTTGATAAGTTATGGTCTGCTTTCATCTAATGGTCTCCTCTCCGGGTACGATTGATGATGATACAAAAAAAATACATTACAAAATTAATTTTGTGGAAGCATCAAATATAGCAAATTCAAAATAACATATCACGATACAATTTACGGAATCATAAAAACAAAAAATTTGACAAATCATCGGGTAAAAATCAAAATCGACCAAAATGAACTTACATTCTTTTGGGCAGCAATTTCCAAAGCATGATTAACAATAGCATCAGTTACACGTTTTTGATGAGCTTCAATCGCAGCAGTAAAAGCTGGCACCTCCAAACCTAGATTAACAAAATTAAATCAATTCAATAACAACCCAATTCAAACCCTAAATCAAAAATTCAAATCAATCACAAAACTTAACTGGGTCCCCCAAAAGGAATAGAACCAGGATTAATTCCAACAGCAATAGAGGGGGGAGGTTGAACATGAAGGATAACAAAAGATCCACCATCTTCAGGTGATTTAACGCTGACATTATCAAGCGCCCATTTAAGGGCGTTCATGCTTTCATCGCTTCCATCAACTGCAACCACCACGCATTTCAGAGTTCCCGCCATAGCCATCTAATTCTAATGGAATTGTTCTCTAAATGACGCGAAAATTTCAGCAATTGAAAGTATTTTTAGGGTTTTTTTTTTCTGTGGTTGAATTTGATAATTGTGTCTCGAATTCAATGGAAAGGTCAGAGAAAGAATGGGTAGTTAAATGTCTCTTCAATTTGCCAATAGCTATGGACAGCCAGCCAGCATTGATCAGAAACCCATGGTTTTTTTTGTTCAAGGATTATTATAAAAACCACCTGCTGTCTTTTCTATGTGATCATCATCATCTTCATGGGATAGGACTTTTGGGTCTTATAAGGACAAAAACTAGATTATTCATGTGACTTTGAGCCGCTTCTTTTTTTATTTGACAAATTCTTAATTAAGATTTAATATGATTTTATTTTTTATTTTTTAAAATTTAATAAAAAAAAATTTTATTATTTAGTTAACTACTACGTAAGTTTAAATTTCAACCGCTTGTATGAGTCAGTTTTACGGTGAGACGGTCTCATACAAGACTTGTATTTATTTTGACTATATAACACATCTTTATTCAATAATTACTCGCTCTTATAATCCGACTTTGACAATACTTCAAAATATTCAATGTGTGCACTGCTTTTGACTTGACCCAATATCTGATTTGAAAATGATTTGATAGTCCTAGACATTTTTAATTGAAACACTGCATTTTCGCTTATAAGGTATATCTCATGATTTTTTGGTTTTCGTGCTGTCTATTTTAACATTTAATATTTTAAAACAGTGCATAACGAAAAATTGCAAAAAGTAAATAAAATGAAAATATGCTTAAAACGAGTCAAACAAAAATTCTTATTCATATATCACATGTCGTTCTCTCATATTTTTGCCACTCTAGCCTGAGAGTTAGTACATCATCTCCCTATCAGTACCTTGACTGCCTGAACCACCTTTGGGGGCGTGAAGCCTCGACTATGCATGGGTCTATTTTGCCTAACTTGGGGAGTTGATTCCCCTTGATGGGGTTGATACTTAGCCAATTGTGTTGGCAACAAGCTTACGATTGTTGGTCATTTTGGTGAAAATACTTTTTTTTTTTTTGGGAATCAAAGGGGAAAGCTATAGTGTTAAGGTTTGTCTCATGAGAGATTAATGTCAAGGACTAGTCAGACACAATTAATTTGCACTAAGGTTTGGTGAAAATACGTAAAAGAGAAGCTTCTAGCGCCAAATTGATCATGTCAAGGACTAGTCAGACACAATTAATTTGCACTAAGTTTGCTATAGTGTTAAGGTTTGTCTCATGAGAGATTGTTGGTTGAAAGGCTTGTTTTTGCTATCTAGCCCTTCTTGTAGTAAGATCACCTTAATAATTGTATCTACACAAGTAACAAGGGTTATAAGGCCCAGAGATGTTCTCCGAGAACCTTCTCCGATGTTGTATTAATTTGAGATGAGTGCCTAGTACCTACTCCCTAGTAAGCCTTGTTCCAATGCACAGGTGCTCTTAGCTTAGAGAAACTCCACTAGGATTTGTTTATGGCGTAAGGCCTATATAACTTCTCTTGTCACACAAGAGTAAATGACCTTATTCAATGCAATGATGATTGAACGCAATAAGTGTGGTGTGTTCTCAGTGAATACAAATCAGAGAAAAGCTTAGTTCAATAGTTAATTTTGTCAGAGTTTTGATACCTTGAGAGTGATGAATGAAAGGGTATTTATATCTCATCATTTGACTTAAAGTTTAAGGTTCTAATAGTATAGAGGAATGTCTGATTTGGCCTTGGGATGTTACCGTAATCAATTTCAAAGTGGTTTTCCTTAGCTTTTTCTTGTAGAGTTGGCTACAACCTTATACGTGGAAATCTATCGTTGGTTGTGCGAAAGAGAAATAAACACAAGGGATAACTTTTCTTGATTTTGATGAGACACCTGCGTATTCTTAGAGAAAGTGTTCCTGTGTCCACTCAGTTTAATGGACGTGGTATTGTAATTGCATTGTTCCCATGTAGCTTTTATTTAATGTTTCGTCTTTTAGAAGATTTTGAAGGTGATCTTCCCAGTTTATTAGTGAGAGATTGGAGTCATGTGTTAGGGATTCATACCCAAACGCATACAATTAATATTTCTTTTGATTTTAAAGATTAATGTTGTTATAGTGCGACTTTGATACGACGCATGCGCAAAATCTTATTGGAAAAGAAAATAGAGAATAAAATGCAGTGAACCAACATTGTATATTATTTTTTGGCATTTATTTAATAGGTTTAGTAATATTTGATAAATAATATTAGTGAGTGTAACATTATTTTTAACTTATCCACTATTAGTCTTCCGGTGAAAGTATCATAAACATTTTTTATTACATGATAAGCTGAGGAAAAGGAAAACTAAAAGAGAATCAAACTCACAATCTTACTTTAAAAAGTTATATTTTTTATAATTGAGATAAATTCCGATTCTCCGGTGAATCTCCACTCATACTTTGAATTTGAGTTATTTTGAAATTATTGAACATCTATGAATAAAAGGAGTAATTGCTTACTAGCCTACTAGGTGAAACAAGCTTCCAAAGAGTTAATGGATAATAAGGAGCTATGTATTATCAAATGGGGTCATGGGCTTATGAAATAATTTCTACTATTACACTAAACAACCTTGAAATAATGTGGAAAAAGTGGGTAGGATCCTAAATTGAGTTATAAAAAACATTGAAAGCATAGAGGGGGATCCAAATTAGTTAAAAATGGGCTCACACTTGTAATATTATACTAACAATCGTTAAACTGAAGCTCGTTGAATCACCCGATCTCCTGATAGACTGTCTCATTAATGCATGTTGTATCTTGATAAGTGCAATTATTTGCACTAATCGCTTATATTTTTATGCTCCTTTGCGGTGTTTTAAAGGCGATTTAGGGTCATTTCGTTCGGTTTCACTCTATTTCGGTATCTCGTGGTCAAAGTGTGGGAAGATGAGTGAATTATGTAGTTTTGAGTTGTTTTTGTGGGTTTTCGGTGCTAATCGTGTCTACAGGGTTGAAAGATCAAGTCAAGCTATCAATCAAACCAAGTCACGATCAAATGAACAAGTTCAAGCAAGCAAAACAATCCAGCAGCCAAAAGTCGAGTCGGCTGAGGTGCCTTCATAAGCCTCGACGACTCGGCTGTGAAAGAAAAAAGAGAACCTACTTTCCAGCAGCTTTCGCCGACTCGGCAATGGTCATGAAAAGGTAACCGCCAACTCGGCGATCATTGAAGCAGAAACACAATTTTTCCAGCAGCTTTCGCCGACTCGGCTGTGGAGCAAATTTTGGAATCGCCGACTCGACGAAATAGGCTGACCAGCTGATGGATTTTTCCAGAAACTCAAGTCGACTCGGCGACTCTTGTTCTCCTTGTGGCAGCCGACTCGGCGGTATCCCGGTCTACCTTTTTAGACGTGTTTTCTATGAGCTTTCTTTGGGCTTAGTGCTAATTACTCCCATTGGTATAAATAGAACCCTTAATCCTGATAGGGTTCTCTTCTTCTTCTTCCTCCTTCATTCCTTTACTTAGTTTTTCTTAGTTTTCAATTAATCTAGTTTTCAATTACTTTAGCTTTTAATTTACTTTGCAAGAACATCAATTTAGTCTTTGGCATTCAATCTTTCTTCAAGTTTGTAAGTTTCCTTTGGTCTTTAATTTTTAGTTTTAATTCCTTGTATTAGTTTAAGCTTTTCTTAGTGAATTTTGAATCCTAGTTATTTCAATTAATCTTTCTCTAATAAAAAGTTTAGTTTGTTTTTCTCCATTATTGTTTTAGTATTTATTGTCATTGTTATTAAGTATTTCATTATTGCTCATTCTAGTTTAGCTTTTAATTCATTGTCATTCATGTTTAGCATTAAATTTGAATTAGTATTCATTGCATTTACCATGTCTAGTGAGTAGATACATTTTCTAGGGTTAGAGTTTGAACCTATTAGTTGAGCATAAATTGAGTCTTGGATGTGTCTATGAAAGTATGGATTAAAGTGATTAAATTGTGCCAATTAACCCTAAATTAAATATGCTTTGTCGGACCATTCAATAGAACTAGCGTGTGAGATTGGGATCGACTTTGCTTTAGGGTAAATTTTAGTTAAATTCTTATTAATTCGTTCAATAAAATTAACGTGTGAGAATTAAATTAATAGGGCCTAAATCTAATAGTTAATCAACAGAGCGAGAGTTTGAGATTAACAAGATCATATTTAATCACACAATTAATCCGACACTTCATAGACATTAATGAGAATTGGATCATGCAAGACTTTAGGGGATTCCCGACACCCTAGATCTTTATTATCATATAGTTTAAAACCATTTTAATTATCGCATTTGTAGTTGTTAGTTCAAATCAATCAATATTTTTATCCCTTTAGCAACATAATCAATTTAAATCGTAGAGTCCATTGTCCCAAGCTTCCTTGTGTTCGACCCGCAGCTACACGTACACCGTGCACTTGTGGTTAAATAAATTTGCACATCATATCTTTAACGTCCACTTACTGTATTTTTGATGTCTATTTATATTATCCTTAATGCCTATTTACAATATACTTAGTACTCAACCAAAAATACTTAAAATGCCTACTTACAATATTTTTAATGCCTACCGAGAAACGTAATCTACTAGCCTACTTATCATATCCTTAATGTCTACTTATAATATCTTTAATGCCTGCTCACAATATAATTAATGCCCACTGAGTAAGTACTTAACTACTTACAATGTTCTAAATGTCTACTTATAATATTTTTAATGCTTACCGAAAAACTTACTCTATAATTTCCTTCTTGGGCCAACACAATTAGAGATAGTCTCTCAAAAAGACCGTGTCTCACAAGAATTTTTGTTGTTGAATTTAATTTTAAGCAATTGTTGTATAACAGTGTCTTACGAAGTTTAAAAGTTGTCTCTTTTAAGTAAATACTACTGATGTTTTAATATTAAAATTGTCAATTTTAACATCCAAAATTAATGTTTCAAACATCAAATAATTAATAGTGAGTTTTAAGTACGAAAATTGATGTTTTAGTTTATTTAGCCTAATTAAAATTATCTCGTAATAAAACCGTCTTAAATAAGAATTTGCAATTAATTTTGAACTCAAACATGAGTTGAATTAGGGCCTAAATCAAAACACTTATCCAATACTCAATCAAGAAATATAATCTTTCTGCTATTATGTAGCAAAATCGAGGCCTGCTAAGGAAATAGTTGTAGCTAATCAATCTAATGATGTTTAACTGTTAAGGCTTCTACAATATACTCCAAAGGATTGCATAAATTAATCTTAAAGTTGTGAAAGATTTCATCAAAAACTTAACATTTGAATTTCTATCAAACATCTGAATTTTCGAATCGGATAATTGATCAGAATTTGAACTACCGGTTCTTTAGGGTTTTCTACAAATATATAAAAGGTCATCAGTATTTAGAAGAGCACAAGACATACACGTATATAACTAATTAGAGTATGCTTGGATTGAGTGTAAATATTTAAGGGGAAAATAAAGTCAAACTAATGAAATGAAATGAAAGCAAATAAAGATGCATTTAAAGTAGTTGAGATAGTTGTGAATAAGGTAAAATAAGCATGAAATTAAAATAAAGAAGAAAAAAGAAGATGATTTCTCTAATTACGGAGATAATACATTCCCCATCCTTCCCTAGGATAAATATTTACCCAAAATTAAGAGCTCCTTTCGTTCATTACTTTGAAATCATTCTTCCACCTCTACAACAATCAAATTTCACTAATTTCTCATTTATCAAATTTGTTTTCTTACTTTGACTTTTTTACCCTCTTAAATATTTACACTTCATCCAAGCAAGCCCTAAGAGTTTACAAATGATCAACAAAGATTTTAAGCTCTTATTTTACATCTCTTAGAATAGATTCACGATCAAACTATATACTAAAAGTCTTAGAAAATTATAAGTGGCAATCTCACGTTAAATGATGATTTAGCAAAAAACCATTAATTACTTATTGCTGAGGTGTTCTAATGACTGTCAACTAATTTATAACTATATATAAAGTTTTCTCTCTAAAAAGCTTCTCTTGCAAGTTTAATTTGAAACTATCTTCAAACTAAGAGAATATTTCATGATTGAATATATTTCTCATTATTATAAATTTTGTAATAATATACTAATTTTTTCTATTTTCTAAGCTTTTCAAAAGATTTTCTCATCATTTTTAATTTTTTTGATTTAGAATTGGATTTATAATTAATTCATGTACATTATTATCAATTTTGTAATGTACTAATTTTTTTCTAGTTTCTAAGCTTTTCAAAAAAATGCATGCAAAAGGTCAAATGGACAAACAAAAAGAAACGGAGGGAGTAACAACTAAAGATCTTTTCCTTAACCCAAATTTCTCTTAAAGCTATAGAAAAAACTTTTTAATTTATTTTTGCGATTATTTATTTATGTGTCTAAATTATCGATGAAAATAAAGCTTTTCTTACAAGCTTAATTTAAAATTAGTTTTAGTAGTATCTTTCATAAAGTAAATCTTACTAAAAATAATTTGTTTTCCATCTAAATCACTTTTGTTTACACTTTACCTTTCTCACTTTTTTCTTCTCTAGAATGGTGACTTTTTTTAAAATTTTGCTTTAGAATATATTTGTCGTTAATAGTTATTTCTATTATACATGTTATCCAAACTAGATAATTTTATTACGATAATATATATTTGCATTACTTAGAAATTATATTTATATTTATTTACACATTTATACATCCGTGCATTGCACGGGTATATACACTAGTTTATTCTATTTTCACAATTTATTATATTTTCACAATTTATAAGTAAAAGATTTAATTCTAAGCAAAGCCTCTTATGTAATACTTAATGAAACGTCGTTTTTATTTGAGTGTTAGGATTTATCTTTCATAAAACGGAAATTGTTAGATTGTTTTTTTAGGAGAAAACGAATGTGAATAGAAAATAGTAAAATATTTTAATAGTGATCTTGTGGATCCGGATCTGTTTTCACGGGGTTTGGGTCCTAAATCTTGGAGCCAATGGATTCGGTCGGATCTGGATTCGTTTGTAATTGACGGATTTTGATCTGAATCTCAAAAATACTCGAACCCGTGGATCCTAAGCGCCCGTTTCATTTTACAAACGCTTTACGGCCCGTTTGGTTAGTGGTACTAAATGGTGGTAATGGGAATGATTTATAGTGTAAAAATTATCAAAAGTCTCATATCATTCCCATGGTAATGAATCTTTGATAAAAAAAAATTATTTACAAATTTCCATTACCACCCGACCTAATACCACCTCTCACAATGATAATGCATTGGAATAAATTTTATGAAGAAAATGAGATAATTGAAGATGGACAAGCATGACCTTCAAAGTAGCTAAGAGATTTTTCAACTAAAATTACACTAGTTTTTCATTTCCATTACCATCGTTAAATTAATGGGCTGCATTAGTAGGAGTGATACAGAAGAGATTTATTCTACTCATCATAAAAAACTCAAATTTCATAGAAGCCATAAACAAATTATATAGTACAATTGATAAACATCAACTGTTCTGTTTGTATACATAGAAACAATGTGTTATTTACTAATAAAAGTTCAATATATTTTGACAATAGAAGACTCAAATTTGATAATTGCCTCTCACAAGTCACAATGCGCGCAACCATATGTATCCGTATTTCCTCATCATCATTCTCACATGAAATTTGATGATAGATTGTAAATATAGCTCTATCGCAATTTCTATACGTTTTAAGATTCACCAAAATGCCAAAATTAAGTTGGATCCACTTTGAATCCGGATTCGATAATGGATCCGTGGAGACTACGGATTCGGATCTTGGTCCTGAAAATTAGACTCGAGGATCCAGATCCGGGTTTGTATATAAAAATGGATTTGAATTCCCGATTAAAATTCGATCCGTTGTCATCCCTAGTTTCAAGAGTTAATGAAAGATGTTAAAATCTTACGGTTTAAGAGAACCCTAGGCGAGAATTAGACTATTTGTAATTGAACACCAATAAAATTTCATGTGTGTTAAATTTATTTTTTGCTCATTTTTATTCCGCATATAATTTATTGTTGATAAAACTCTTTCAAAATAGGTTTCAAACCTCTGAAAAGATTTCCAAAACAAAATCAAAACTCGGACAAACTCTATTCAACGCCTCTCTAAAGAGTTTTTGTTCTCCTATAGATTTTTCTTTTAAGACAAACAATCAAGTGATTTAATTTGGATTCAAAGGTCTCTTTGCTCAAGATTGCTCATTCATAAGGCCTTCTCTCTTTTGCAGCACTAAATTCTCTCATTGAAAGACTTTAATGTAGATGTTTGTGATTGATCAAGACATAAACCTTTGGGATATCTTCAAAAATGATGCTAAAGTTCCGAAAAAGTGAAGACGCAGACGGCAAAGATGTTCTTAAGAATGAATTTGAATTACATCAAACAGATTTGGAAGCTATTTCAAAGAATTTTAAAGCAATGAATTAACTTTGTTGTGTACTTAATACGACTGAGTTTCTTCATGGTTAACTGCCAAAGAAATTTGTGTTAAACTTTACCTATAAAGAAGGAAAATTATTGATTTTTTTTAATTCTACATCATACTGCTTATATTATTAATTGTTTACATGTTTTTAAGAAGAAAATTGAGTCAAATATTTCGAATTCAAATGCTCCATCGATTCATGAAAAAAAGGGCTACATTTTATGGTCAAGGATTCAAAACAGTCAAAAGAAGTCGAATTTGTTGAAGACCAATTTACATTAACGGTTCTTTGGGTTTTCTAAAAATATATGTGGTCATCAACAATTAGAAGAGTACAAGACATACGCATAACTAAGCATAGAAGTGCTAATCAACAAAGATTTTAAGCTCTTCTTAATCACATCTCTTATTAATTTATTCTAGTAATCTAGTTTCGTGTTGTGTATGGGCTAATAATATGGTGAAGAAACAAGAGCAAAAGAAATGCAAAGAAGAACACCAAAAACAGAGTGCAACAATGAACAACGCAAAACACAAGATGTATGAGGTATCTTATGATACCTCCCCCTCAAATAAAGTTTCTTATCATTAATATACCACAATACACTAATGATTCAACTCACAATGCTTTAGAACACACTTCTAAAGCCTAAGTTTGAAGCTTTCCTTCAAACTCTCTCAAAATACATAAATAAGAAAGAAACACTCTCTTTGGTGTAAAACCCTAGTTTTCTATCTTATGTATGCCTCCCACACACTCTAAGAGTGTTTAGAGACCCTTATATAGCCCCTAAAACATTCTAGAATCCCATAGTACAAAGGTGCTTGGAGCCCAAGCAAAAACAAGTAAACCGTAGATAAAACAGTACGCGTCAGAAAGCTGGACCACTGGCCGCTCGACCCGAGCCAAACCGCTCGACCCGGTCGAGCGAGCCCCCTGCTGCACCAGTTGGCTACTGGAATGGTCGATCCATGTTGCTCGACAGCTTCTCCTTTGCTCGGTTTGCTCGAGCACCTTTCAAGACTCTCCCATCTTTACTCTTGGCTTCACCAAGCCACCCCAAGCCTCCATCATCATCAATTACTTCATGAATTGACCCGAAACGCAAGCTCCCATACTCCGCACTACACTCCGCACCACTCTCGAGTGTGCAAGCTAAAGCGTAGGCCACTAGGTGATCAAACTCACCTCCATCACAATGAGATTTCGGGCTTGACTCAACATTTCGCAATATATATTAAGAGATTTAGTTCCAAGCAAAGCATGCTGTGTAACACTTTTTGAAGTGTTGTTTTTGTGTTAGTGGATTTAGCTTTTATTAAAAGGGCAACAACATGTGTGAGTAAAAGATTAGTTAGATTTTCTAGTAGTGAACTAAGGTTTCAGGGTAGGCTCTAAGGGTGGGCAAGAGGGGTCGTCGCTCAGGGTCTCATATTAAAAAAACAAAATTAATGGCGGTAGAAGGTCTATATAGATTATAAATTGCAAACAAAAAGAGACTAGTCCCAATGTGCTATTTCGTCCAAGACCCAAAATATCTAGGTTTGGCCCTGTAAGGTTCCAAGAGTTAATGATAATGGTTTGAATCCTATGGGTTAAGAGAATCCTAGGAACTTTTTTTTAAAGCTTTTTTTGCAAAATATTTGGACTAATAAGAGCCTTCTCAAACTAATTGGAAAAATAAGCTTCTCCTTGCAAACTGCTACTTGAAGTAGCGTTTTTATCATTCTGAATAATTGAAATTTTTTTTATGGTATATAGTAAACCGCTACTCCAAGTAACTTATTTTTCCAATCCGTTTGGGGAGACTCTCATTAGTCCAAATATTTTGAAAAAAAGCTTTAAAAAAAAAGTTCGAATCCTAGGCGGTATGGTCATTTGGTAATATAGCTGAACTTTGATAAAGATTTCGTATATTTTGCCAAATTTTTTTTTTTTGCTCATTTTTTCAGATATAAAACCGTTGAAACGATTTGCAAAAGAAAAAGTGAAAAACATGCAAACTCTATATTCCTCTTAGAGATTATTTCGATTTCCCATTGAAGTTTGAAATAAAATTTGAATAAAAATATGACTTAAAATATCATTAATTATAGTATGACTTGATTCCCATTATACGACTAAAAATAGAAATTTGAACAAAGCTTTTTGACATTTTTAAACATTATCCTTGTAGTAGAAATATTCTCATAAAACCTTGTAAAACGTAACGTGTTAAAGGGGTTATTATAAGACGAATGAGTAGCTAAACATGGCAAGAAAAGTACCGGTAGTCGTTATCTTCACCGTCATACGTCGTTGGATTCATCTTCACGAAGTAGGACTATATTATTATGCTTTGCTCAACGACAAAGCTTTTCTCTTCCATACAACAATTGATAATATTGATTAAATAATAAGAATTTCTTTTATTATTGACTTTTTGAGAGACCGTTTATAGACGTCTTTCAAGAGCCCAGCCTATAACTCCCTTTTAACATACAAAATTATTAATCAGTTTTTTTTTTTTAATTTATAAATTAGGTCAACCCCAAAACTTGAGACGTCTATTATATAGACGGTCTCAAGTAAGAATTTGTGTATAATCATTATCATTTTCTTTCAATTTGTGCATGTTAGAGTATTGCTCATTGAAAGAGGGTGATTTTTAAGAAAGTGGTAACAAATAAATGGAGAGAATGACATCTGTGGATAAAATTAAAAGAGAGTTAAAATATATGGATGAGATTAAAAGTAAGTAGTGGGCCATTGCCCGAAAATTGAAATGATGCAAATTAAGTGGGACAGATCAAAATGAAAAATGTTTTAAATTCAATGGAACGAAGGGAGTATAAGTCTAAATTTAATTGAATTGGTTCTTAACATCGTATAGAAGTCAATATGATAAATATGTCATGAATTTGAATCTCACTCACTCTTCACTTATTAGTGAATTATTCTGCGTTAGGTATGAGTAGAGTATGTGCTTGTTGCATCTACACCTCTAGTTTAAAAGGATTCCACATGAGGGGACATGTTAGAGTATATATATATATAACATATTTTAAGTCTCGTTGTGAGACCTGCTAATAGTCCAACTAATATAAATTTTGAAAATATAAACTTTAGAGAAGTGAGTATTATTGTCTCAGTTTGAGAGCTAGCTAGTCATCAATTTAAATTTTATCTAATTTTTTTCTTCTCTCGGTCAACATTGTAAATTATAATTAAAATAAAAAATTAATTTTTTATATTAAAGTCATCTCATTAATTGACTCACAAATAACTATTTATATTAAGGTAATTACAAGACTGTTTGGGTAGTTAAGAAACTTATATTAATTATTTGAAGAGGGCTTTGGTGAAGTAGGATACGAGGTTCACACTTTGTATAAATTAAAAATTACTTTTCATTTAAGTGGAATGAAAAACTAAATACTAATACTCCTTTCTTTCACTACATGTGTTCTATTTTATTTTACAAATTTATCAATATTTTTATTAATTATGTAATTAAAAATTTTAAAAAAAATATTACATTTCTATCCCTTTTTATCAAATTTGAATTAAAAAGGTTGGATACTTGGATATGCCAAGAATATTATATCTTTTAATATTTGATTGTTTAGTTGAAAACAATTAAATTCATAATTTATTTATTAACTATAAGTCTATAACGAATATTGAATTTGTGTAAAGATTTTAAGTATTGCTATGTGTGCAAAACCTCATTAGGGGATCTACTAATACGTAACCCTAAAAAGTTCATATTATTGGTACTAATTTGCGAGTTAGTCTTACGTTAAAATAGAATACATTAATCTTAAATTTAGAGTGTATAAATTAAAAAGTATAGGCTAGTGAGTTAAGAGTGAAAAAAGTATGTTAGTAGGATAGTTGATAAGTGGCACACAATATGACACTGAATCTATATATTAAACATAATCCTCATTTATAAGGTGGTATCAGAGGTAGGGCATGAGGGGTATCCGACCTGGTCCTAACATGAAATTTATGAATACTAATTTATATATGAAGAACAATAAGCATAAAGTAAATATGTATATATACATATATGATATATGCTTTTGTGATAGATTCGGTGTTTAAAAATACTAAAAAAGATTATTTTTGTGTGAATATTAAGAAATTTAATATTAAGATTCATATACTAGTCAATGAAACTCAATTTATCTAAAGGTCATCTTTTAACATTTGAATATCTTAAAGGTTCTAATTGTCCAATATACTTTTATTTGTTATCAAGGGTCTCCATATAGGTAAAAGTTACACATAACATAACGACATTAGAATAATCGAATGTTGTTACTATATTCAAATCCAATACTTTCTCCATTTTGAAATACTCACTATATTTATATTGACACTATTCATTGTTCAAACTTATTTTATATATTGCGACTAATATGTAAGCAAAGAAAAAATACAGTTAAGTGAGTCGTCTAATTGCATACTTTCATATTATTAATTTTTTATAATTTTTAAATGTGTATAATTCAATATAAAAAGTGACAAAATAACGCATTGAATTGCAGAAACCCATCTCTTGATTTGGTCATTACCCATTTCTCACTAATTGTATGTAAATCTAGTCATCATCTCATTGAAATTAATAAAAGGTATAGAAAATAGGCACTTGAGTAAGCCAAAATGATCATTCAATTAAGAATGGTCCTCATTGGTTATAGATATGAAATGTCCATCAATCTACATCTAACATTACAGCTACCCAACCTTTATCTTTTAGTGCTTATTATTTTCTTCAAAGCTTTCATTAACCTTTCGAAACTATAAATAGATTTTCACACTTTTGTCATTTTAATACAAATATTATTTTTTTTTGGGGAATGTTGAGTACAATTTCACCTAAAATGTAACTTTTTTCTTTACCATACCTAAAATTTTACTTACTATGACTCTATGAGAAGGTATACCTTTCTTTCATGGTACTCCTAATCCGTAAAAATCACGTAATGTAATTCTAGAACTTGGTCATAGAGCATTAATGTTTAAAATCGAATAAAGAATCAATTCTGATTAAGAAATTCAAATATCCGATCTCTTAGATAGTGAAAATCATAATTTGGTTCCTATCCGTAAAATTAGATATTCGGAATTCTAATATCCGGTTTAATCCGGATTGGATACCGGATATCCAGTATTCGATTTTAAAATTCATACGTATTTTACTTTTTAAAAAATTAGCGCTTTTATGCATAAACATTACTCCCTCTGTTCTCTTTTGTTCTTCCTATTTACTTTTTGCACAATTTTCAAAGCAACTTTCGAGCCTAAATATCTCTAAATACGCATTATAAAAAATTATAAAAAATATATGATAAAAAAGTATACATTAAGACGAATGTAAGGAGATCTTATATGGATATATTTTATCTTTTATAAATGTCTTAAAAATCTTAATCAAATTTTCTCTTTCCAAAATGGAATATTCTAAACGGGAAGAACAAAAAAGAACGGAGGGAGTATTATTTTATAAAATTTGAACAAAAATTTGATTTTTGTTTGGATTTTCAAAAATCTAAATTATTACTAAAATAATAAATTACTTATGCAACGTAATGTAATTGAGAATTTTAAATATTAGTATATTGAACAACCAATATTAGTATATTGAACAGCCAAAACAAACTTTTTTGTTTTATATATATATATATATATATATATATATATATATATATATATATATATATATATATATATATATATATATATATATATATATATATATATATATATATATATATATATATATATATAAAGAAAAAGTGAAAAAAAATAAAAAAACATCATTATAATATTTAAGGAAAATAAGGTGTTAATGTTAGGTGAGAGATAGAGAGAAAGGGATGGTGATAATAGAAAAAAATGATTAAGTATTAAATATATTATTAATTATTATACTAAAATAGTATTCTCTGATTTTATTTGTATTTCTTATTTAAAATATGGGAAAATTGAAATGTAGTAATGAGTTGTGTGTAATTTTTGATTGATGAGAGTAATTAAAAGATGCTTTGAAAATTAGAAATTGCAATTATAGGAAAAAGATAAAATAGAAAAAGTCGTTTAACATTAAATAAGCCAAAAAGGGGTGCACATATAAAAAGAGAAAAATCATGTTTTTTTTGAGATAAAATTATGAATATGTGGCCTTTTTATTAAGGAAAAATTGGCATTAATACTCCAACCTTTCACTCATCCGCTATAAATAATCTCATCTTGTGATTATGTTCTAATAATCCAACTTTTGTTATAAATTTGCCCACAACATACCGTATTACTAATAATGGGTAATAATTGGGTATGTTGCTAGCAAACTAAAATAAAGGTTGGATTATTCAGAGCGAACTACGGGCAAACGTTGAATTATTAGAAAATAATCAAAAGGTTGGATTATTCATAGCGGATGAACAAAAAGTCGGATTATTAATATCAATTTTTTCTTTTATTAATATAATATGTTAGACAATGGTGTTATTTTAGCTTACAAACATGTTGCAAAATAGAAAGATTCAAAAAAGGGAAATTTTGTGAAATTTCTATATGGATAAAATGTGAAAAACAAATAAGAAAATGAGTAATATTGATTACTCCTCTATAATTATATTTTTTTTTGTGCTCTACAAAATGAGATTCATTTTAATACTAGTATATACTTTTTTTTAATCCTATGGAGTATTATTTTGAGTTATTTCTAAAACTTTGTTGATATTGATGGTGCTTGATAAAGCATGTATTTAGAATAAGAAGGATTATTATAATTGTAACAAGACATACATAAATGGTGTTGAGTGTTGACTGTTGATTAAATATGATTGTTCTAATTAGTTTTAGTTCGGAGTGGTAAAAGGGAAACATTTTGTTCAACTAAAATATCTATTTCATCATAGAATAGACTTGCGAATTGGAGGTAAATTTCTTTTCTTAATAACGTCCGACTTGAAATGATCAATTATAGCACATATAATAATAATAATATCTTATAAAATGCACATATCTATGCAAGTGACAATCGAAACGACATACATTTCTGCAATGCTTTAAGTAGAGTCTGTAAATTATCCATGTAGTAAGGGTAGACTCCCATCGCAATTATTTGCGCTTATCCGTGTTATCTTTACACTCCTAACATGAGTTTTTAGAGGTATTTAGGGACTATAGTAGTGAATTGTTGTAATTTTGTCTCATGTGTTTAATTTTGTAGTCCTATGATATACGAGGCGGAATTGAAGCTTTTTACTAGTATACGGAGTTATAAGAGGGTGAAGGCTTGGAGAAATAGCCTAAGACCCCTTTAATAAGTGAAGAGATCGTTGCACGCTTGAAGATGTTGTACAATGAAGATGGGCAAAAGAGAAAAGAGTAGAAAAGTCCTTAAAAGACAAAAGTTTTGAGGTGAAATTTGATACATGTTCACTCTTTTGGCCATAAATTTTTATATAGAGATCACATTGATTCAAGGTTTGCGGCATTGGAAAGTAGACTTCAAGAGCTTTCCAACAGTATATTATATGTCCATATCTGATAACTGAGCAGGAAATGACGGCCATTCAAAGTTCGCCAGTCAGACCCAAAGCGACGACTCGTCGCTCCAAAGTGGCGACTCGTTGCTTTTCGTCTGATGGAATTTAAACGGTCTTTTCTCCTAATTTTTGAAACCACTATTTAAGTGGAGGTTAAACCCTAATTTAGAGAAGCAGTTTTCTTTTCTTCAAAAGCTTTAGAGTTCCTTTGTATTCCATACATTTATCTTTAAGCTTTCCTTTAAGAATTTCAATATTGTTATCTTAGATTTCATTAGCAATTTACTTTTCCTTCTTCATCTCCATTGTCAAGGTATTTCTTTTATACTCAAGTTTTTAAATTATGTCTTATTTTGTAATTCATGATAGTTTATTTGTCCTAGAAATCTCTATAACCATGATTAGTGAGTAGTTTTGTATGCTAGGACATTGGATTTAAACCCTAATATGTATGTGATTGCTAGATGAGGATTGGTGATTGTGACGTGGAATTAATTTGATTAAATTGTTTTGTGAAGTATGATCATTCAAGTTAAAGTCTTTTAATTTCTCTTAATACCAAAATCACGAAAGTTGAGGGATGAGAATATTATTAGTCTTGGATGATAAAACAAGTTAATATGCCTTCTTAGTCAAAATCACGAAAGTTGAGATTGAGTAGTATGTTTTCTTGTGATGTTAATCGATCAAAATACGAAAGTTGAGATTGAAAGAACCCATTTAATTTGATTTAATTTGGTTACCATCCCGAAAAGGAGTGATAAAATTAGATTGGTGAATCAATTCAACGGAATCAATTGCAATCCTTATCGAAATAATCGCATGCTATTAGTGGGGAATTCCTATGTCCTAGTCCTTTTTATTATCTTGATATCATCATATTTCTTAAGCATTTTCACATAGTTCATAGTAACAACCAACAAATCTTTTGTTCTCAAAGTGATTAATTGAACGACTCTTGTGTTAATCTTGCCTCCCTGTGATTCGACCCGTAATTGTGCTACGACACCCGTACACTTACGGCATTAAAATAAAACCCTAACCACCCTGACAACATCAAATAAGCTGCTCGAAATTGAAATCTCTTATTTGGAGACCTTAAAAGTTGATGTTATATTTTGGATTGTTGGGGCTTCAGACAATTACGGTCGTAAAATAGTACAATTTCTTCATACATATTCAAGATGGAAGTTTGTTTAGAGTCATGATTACATGCCACAATGAATATTGTGCTATCCAAACTACCAAAGGGGTTTAAATCATCGCTACATGTACCAAGTCTCACATTCCTAGTCTCCCTAGCAAAGTCTAGATGTGTGGCATTTCAAGCAAACTATAAAATTAGATGGCGGAAATCTTTTGTGTGGTACTATGCATGTCATCTCATGTGACTAGTTGCTAATGGCCTTAGAAGTAAACAATCTTTGTAATTTGGGGCTAAGAGGAAAAGAATAAAATTGTTTCATTGTGTACGACTTGGCATTTGCATTGATCTCCCAATAAACAACAATTTATGTTCTCCACAAGGCTGCTATTTTTTCTTTGTATATATATTATAAAATTTGTTTGTCATTATATTCTATTTGGGCAAAAGTTATTTCATCGATGTATAAAGTTCATCGTACAATCTCTCATGTATTTCGAAAGTTTGTCTTCAGGTTGATCAGTTGATGAATCACTAATATCTTGGTATAATTCTTACAACCAAGGTATAAAGGCAAGGTGAAGGAAATTAGTGTTCTTTGATCAAGTGTAATTACTATATATAAATGGGACGGATTATGGAGATAAAATACATTCGATTATTTTAGGTGGTCATAGTGTTTTGCTAGAAACTAACTATGATCTATATCTAATATGATTAGTTTACTACTATTATAATCGGGTCCTATGAGGTCACACATATAAGTTACCGATTGGATTAAAACATTATCGATTGCATAAGATGCTCTATGGACTATTTGCATAAGATGTTAAGAAATAGTTTCTTGCAATTCCGCTATAAGCATCTATTTTCCTACAAAAGGCAAGGTGGTAGAATTTATATCCATCGCTAAAGTGTCTTCACAATTTCAGCATATATATCTTAGTAGTAAAACTAACTAACAAATTACTTGCGACAAACTAACACTCACAAAACTATTTGTGATATAATTTAACTATTTGAGTTGAGTTTTCGTCAATATATTTATTATGCCTATTAGACATATTAGTCGTGTACATTATTGTTCGGTCAAAGTAGTTATATTAGCTGTTGTAATATAATTTATTTTTAATAGTTAATTATTATAACTTAATTATTTAAGTAAACATTTGATTAATTTTATTATTAAAATTTCAAAAATAATTTGACAACATTTAATATTCTATGTAGTACTGTAAGTTAATATTTAAACAAAAATTCAATCATCACCTTAAGAAGAAATACTTCTAGCTACTTCATAATTTACGTAGAATATTTTGTTGATCACATTAGAAAGGTATGTTGTGCTGAATAATTTTGTTGAGAACACTAACTTTCATTTTAATTGACGTATATAAATATCAATTAATTTTGTTTTAATTTAAAAAATTTAAAAGATTAATTTTAACATGCGTAAAACCTAGACGCAAATTTAAAATATAATCAATTAATATTATACTAATCAAAGAAAATGTATGCCAACCCCACAAATTATGTGACTTACACTCTTTTCCTATTTTTAAAAGTAAATAGAAATTAATCTTTGCTTGTTATTATATAATACTCTATTAATCTAATCATATTAATGATGTTATTAATTATATAGGTACAATATAATTAAATAATTAATTAAATGAGTTGAAAGAGTTTATATTAAAATAAGATTCAAAGGCAATAAATTCAAGAGGGCCACCCATGAAAAAGTATTATTACTTATTAGTCAAATGTTATAAAATGAGTGGGATCGATTTCGACTCATTTTCATTTTTAGTTATTCTGATCATTTTTTTCTAATTTTTATATTATGTAATAATCCACTCTCTTTCTATAATCCACGTCCATATAATAAACTTATTTTTCATTTATCCACATTCCTCTTATCTATAATATATGACTATATTTTTTTTCTTAACTTTTATGCTAATTACTCCATCCGTTTCTTTTTGTTCGTTCTGTTTACTTCTTGTACAGTTTTCAAAACAAATTATAAACCTTAATATCTCTAAATACACATAAAAAAAACTATAAAAAATACATAATAAAAAAGTATACATTAAGACAAATCTAACGAGATCTCACAAAGATTTTATCTTCTAAACATGTGTCAAAGATATTAATTAAATTTCTCTCTTTTTAAATATTCTACATGAATAAAACAGTAAGAAGACCGTCTTTTGTAAAGACGACTCTCAAAAGCCTAATCCAATTCTAAATTTATATTGTTACAACTCTAAATATAAATTTAGACTGCACTTTTAAAAGTCGTCTTTACAAAATACGGTCTTTCAAAAAAGCACTTCAGTTTTTATCATAGAAAATTGGGTTTTTTATGAAAAACAGCCTCAAAGTTTACCCTTTTTATGAATTACAGCCTCAAAGTTTTTTTTTTATGAATTACAGCCTCAAACTTTTAAAAGTGACCAGTATTACGGCCAAGTTACCGTTGACCACCCTGTCAACCGTTGACCAACCCTTCTTCCCGGTTACTAACCCTTTTCCTCCTTCTTCTTCATCCTCTTCCTCTTTGTTCTTCATCTTCTTCATCCTCTTCTTCCTTCTTCTTCATCTTCTTCATCCTCCTCATCCCAATTCAAACAAAATTTCTGGGTTTATTTTTAAAATTGATCCAAATCTTCTCCTTAAATTACCCAAATCAGAAATCTTCAACATCTTCATCCCATGTCACATAAACTTTATGGGTTGATTTTTTAAATTAACCCAAATCTTTTCCCTAAATTTTCCCCCCATTGTTTTGAAAGAATGAACCCTAATTGCTACTCAGACTACGCCACCATGGCTGTCCAAACAGCATATTTACAGGTTTAGACCCTCCACCAGATTTGAATCCATCTTCAACATTTCCAGCTTTTGTGGGCATTTCTCCACAGCCTGAGTTAATCTATCTATACTACTAAACTCAAGATCTGTAAATCGTACAATTCAGAAAGAGGAAAGCCAATTTATAAATTGGTGTCCTGCAAAAATCAAGGTCAAATTCCTTCATCAATTTCAAAGATGGTAGCTTTTAGAAAGGTTAGCAGAAAGTACGTTGGATGTATGGGAATTCAAAGAAGATGACAAAGAGTTAGGAGATTTTAAAAGGCGGTTGAGTTTTTTGAAGAATTTGGAGTTTGATTCGATGAGTTTGGAATCGGGTTTGGAGATTTGGAAGCCTGTAAGAGGTTGGAGGGGAGAAGTGGGATGATATCTTGGGTACTGAGAGTAAATGGGTATTTTTGAGGATCGGAAATGGTTTGTGGGTTTGAAGATTTGATTAGTTCAAGTAAAGTCATGGCTGCTCTCTTCAATGGCGATGAGCGAAGATGAAGAAGGGGGCAGAAGAGTTTCTAATGGAGGGGAAGGGTTTAAAGGGCTTTAGAGATCGAAAATTACCCAACTGTTACTAATGTACTTCCTCAAAATCAGACCTCAAAATCAGAATTAAATTAAAAAAAAAGAAAAATAAAAAGATTTGGATCAATTTTAAAAATAAACCCAGAAATTTTATTTGAAATGGGATGAGGAGGATGAAGAAGATGAAGAAGAAGGAAGAAGAGGATGAAGAAGATGAAGAACAAAGAGGAAGAGGATGAAGAAGAAGGAGGAAAAGGGTTAGTAACCGGGAAGAAGGGTTGGTCAACGGTTGACAGGGTGGTCAACGGTAACTTGGCCGTAATACTGATCACTTTTAAAAGTTTGAGGCTGTAATTCATAAAAAAAAAACTTTGAGGCTGTAATTCATAAAAAGGGTAAACTTTGAGGCTGTTTTTCATAAAAAACCCTAGAAAATTTGAAATTGAATAGCCTACAATTCTGTTTGAAGGCGAGAACTACGTTATGTGATACATTTTCACGTGCTTGACTCTAGTACAAGTAGTACTGGAAAACGACATATCGTCATCACTCATCTATTTAATTCTAACTCAAAATATCAAATCCTGACCGTTGATTGATCACGCTCAAATCATTTACGCTTTACAATAATCAATAACCATACAAAGAGTAATAGTGTACATGTACTACTACCCTAGTGTACTCCATCCTTGTGTAAATTGAGATACATACTAATACTATTTCCTCCGTTTCATTATACTTGTTATATTTGACTTTTTACGCAATTTAATGTGTTACTTTATTCATTTTATATGTCGAATTACACACATCTAAAAATTATAAAAAGTTAATATTATGAAAGTATGTGATTAGACGATTCAAACAAAATCTCACTTGACTATATTTTTACTTATATACTAGTCGTTATATATAAAATAAGCTTAAACGATGAATAATGTCCAAAATTGAAATGTAGCAAGTATTTCAGTATGGAGGAAGTATTTCATTTCAGCTAGTCTCTTGAGAAACCGTCTATTTAAGAGACATACTTTAAATTTAACCTATCAAATATTAATGTCTACTTACCGTATTCTTAATGTCTACTTATATTATTCTTAATGCTTACTTATCTTATACTTAATGCCTACTTTCAATATCTTAAATGTCTACTTACATCATTCTTAATGTCTACTTATAATATTTAAAAAATATAATGGGTCGGTTCAATTAGTGATGATAGATCAAAGAGACCGTCTCTCACAAGAATTTGTGATTTTCTTTTTGTTCGTCTTATAACTTATGGAGTTTATTTTTGGTAAATAGTTTTAATATTGATTTTTATTTCTTATCGGTTTTTCATTTTTGAGTTTTTAGTTAGTTAAAAAAAACAGTTAAAAAATTTTGATAAATAACTTTTAGGCAAGTTAAAAAAAACTAACTTTTAAGCACGTTAAGAAATGACTTCTAAGTCAAAATTAAAAGATAAAAGGAAAAATTATATTAATATTATCACCTTTCACTTTTTCTATTAATTTGCTCCCAACATATCCGTCTACCTGTAAACCTGTTATAACATGTTACCAAAATTTTTAAGAAAAAGAGAGTTAAAAAGGAAAAACTATTTTCTAAGTCGCCTCCCCTTCCAATACCTCGTCCCAAACACGAAGCCACCTCCACCACCATTGGCCACCCCTTTCTCCTCCCTAACAACGATGACCACCCACAGCACCTCCACTTACATCGCGAGATCCTTTTTTCCATCCCATTAATTTTCTAAACCCACCATTCTTCATCATCAATCGCTTTTTTATCATCTTTTAAAAAAAAAGTGATGACGAATAAATGGTGAGGAAGAAGCCATCGTTAATGATGAAGAAATTGATGAATTGATATAGAAAACTGAGTTGGTTTAAGAAAACACACATTTTTGTGAGAGACGGTCTCTTTGAGAGACCAGCTCTAATTGGGTGGCCCATAAAGAAAAATATAGGATAAGAAAATATAGGATAACAGTAAGAATTAAACTTTAATGGACTGGGCCTGAGAGACGTCTCTCAAAATGACGGTATCTCAGAAGACTTGCTGTTAAGAAAATTGATGAAAAAGCCTAAGACCCCTAGATTTTTAGCGGTTCGAGACGAAAAATTATTTATAAACCCTTAAACTATTTAAAAATATACCTTATAAACTCTTTTTAAAACTTTACAATTCACAGTGAAAATGCAGTCCAATTTCCAGCTACGATGGAAATGCACTAGGAATTTTTTATAGCACCATAGTAGAGCACGCAATTTTAGACTATGTAGCAAACGCATTTGAAATGCGTTTTATACGCGGCAGAAAAAACACCTTATTTGTGTTTCTCACTTTCCACCATGATGCTTGTCAACACATACTAGTAATTCTATTTGTTTTTATTATAGGTCATGGACTCATGGAGTCATGGTCATGAGTTCAAATTCTTACAATTAAGCCTACTTCAAATCAAATTTTAATTTTAGAATTTGGGTCTATTTAAAATCGACTAAAGATCTTAGATTCATTTATCATAACCAAAGAGTTTGGATTGTAAATTTTTTGTTAATTGTGCTAGATTTATTCTCAATGTCAACATATAATTGAGAATATACAAGATGCCTACACTATATAAAATAACGAAATTTTTAATGACTTATAAAGTGTGTACCACTATCTTTAATTCATCAATGTGGATAAACTATCCAAACAATTTTCAGACCCGGTGGATTGAAGTTCGGATTTAGTTGGATTTGGTCCAGCTTAGATTATGTTTTTGATTCCACCATAATGTTTTTGTTAACACAGTTGTTGTTGTTATTGTTATTCGTTGTTATTTTCTTTTTTTTTAATAGTTTTATAAAAACTGAATAAAAGTGTTTTCTTAAAATTATTTTGCCTTGTTGGTTTTGATTTATTTTATGTTTCCGAAACAAAAAATTAATAAACAAAGATATCTCATAGCTATCCTCAAATCAGAACTTGCATAAATGTTTGGTCAAACTTACAAATCAGGCTAATGATGATCAACTCAAAATGTCAGATATTTAAATACTGTGGAATAAAAATTGATATTTAAAACGTAAAAGTTGAAAATTGTATGTAACCTAATTTTGTTAGAAGTATAAAAGTTTCTGTTTATTTGGGTTAATTTAGAGGTTGCAATTTCAACCGATTAGAAACAAAAATGTGTTGATGGTATACTATAGTAGGTTGTATCGGTTTAAATTGAAAATTGTATGTAACCTAATTTTGTTTGGGTTAATTTGGGTTATTTGGTGTTTTTGAATTGATTGATCGTAAAGACCAAGTATTTTCAAATGACCACTAACAGTATTCCCGACTGGGATCAATTATTTTAGAATTTAGTAAATTTTCTAGACATATTAATTATTCATTATTTTTATTGCTTAATTTAATATTCCACAAATATAACTTTGAAAGAAGAATAACTTTAATGGGTTAAAACCTATCGATTCGTAATTGACCCTCTGTTTGTTAGTATAGGTTGTTGTATATATTTAATGTTTGGGCGGAATTCTGGTACATATGTTTGAATGAGATCAATTTAAAATATGTTGTGTAAGTATATATCTTGCCAAATCTTTTTTTTTTAAGATTAACTTTGAGTGTAATCATAATAAGTTCATTTTTTGAATTTATTTTTTTCAATCGACAAAACCAAAAACGTGTCAAATTTTGAATTGACAAAAAATTAACCCAAATACTGATAAGTGTTTAGTGACCCAAAAACCAATTTTTTTTACTCATAAAACGAAAATACATAGAGTCAAATTTGACAATAACATGAAGCCGTCCGGAAACACCTTTTTATTAAATATTGTCAACTTTGTCAGTTCCACATGAATTTTGTCAATTTTGCCAACTTTTTAAAAATTTACTGAAGTCCCACTATATTTATAGTTAAATTTTAATATTTTTACTCAATGTTTTGCTTTTGCCTTACCGTTGATGTATTAATATTTTTTTTATAACAAAACATTTTCTATAAAAACAAAAAAATGTTATTTATTATTTTGAAAGAATTTTGATGAAAGAGATAAAAATAAAAATTTTAAATCCATTAAATCAATCCAACCCGAAGTAAACCCACATATTTCATATCCATTGCCCCCATTTGGACCATTTTGTCAAGTCTATGACACTATAATGTTGTATGTAAATGTACTAGTATTCTACTTCTCAAAGAAGAAAAAATAGCCCTATATTTCCGATCTGAAAATTTCCGCGAATAAAAAAATCAATAGAAAAAACAAACACTCGAACAAAGAAAGAATCATAATTCATAACATACACACGCCCTCTTTCCTTCTCTCTACTTTCTCTCTCTTCTCTTGGTTCACTCCAAACGACATTCCATTCTTCTTGCCATAAATTTCTTGTGATTCTTTATTCTACATGCAGATTTTCTCCATCATTTTTGTTATTATACAAGTTTAGTCTATGAATTTCGATTTTCGAAGAACAAATTGGGGACCAAAATTAGGGTTTTTGAAGTTTTGTGATGTCAGTTCTATTCATTTTAGTGAATAAATGCTCATTCCCGGGGATCTAGGGTTTCGCGTTGCTGTTTTCTTCATTTTCGTATTTTTTCCGGCGACTTTTTTCCTTCTCCGCCGAAAATGGCGGCTTGCGGTTGCTAGACAGGAGGAGATCAATCGTTTACTTGTTCAAGCGTCTGAAGAGGCTGCTCAAGCTGAGATTGAAGCTTCGTTTGGTTATAGCTCTTCAATTTCGATTTCGTCTCTGCGTGTCTGTGCTGTTTGTTTCACCCCTACTGCCAATCGATGTGCTAGATGCAAAGCAGTTAATTACTGGTATGTTTTTTTCTGCGGTTTATTTGCTAATTATGTTTCTTTGATTGGAAAATTTAAGGTCAATTGAGTAAATTTGAGAAATTTTAATTTTGTTTGCGATTGATGTATAATTTTCTTTATTATGAGGCGATAATGAGAATTTTAACGCTTAGCGACTCTTTCTGGTGAAATTGTGGATAATTCTAATTGTAGAGCTAGGAGGTTTGGAAAATTAGGCGATTCTGATTGAAGGATGGATTTTAGGTGTTGCAATGTGAAAGTGATCCCGATTTGAAAGATTCTAAAATTTAGTTGTTCAATTACATCAATTGGTAATTGAAATAATTACTCTTTTGTGTAATTTTCAAGTTTTAATCGATAACCTTTTTGAATTGGAGATGGAATCAGCCGAATTTTACCGTTGAAGCTGGTGCTGTTAAAATTTGGCATTTGTTCCTGTTGACTGAGAAATTAGATTGTCAAAATTTCAATTTTTTGTTAATTCCCTTGTGTTTGGTAAGCTGTTATACTCTAGCTCAGTTTGACACTGATGGTCAGCTGAAGAGTGGTAATTGTTTGTTGAAGTGTGATTCTGAAGCTAAGCATTTGGGGGAGTTGCGATAAAAGTGAATGATTTAACGGTAGAAGTTATCTGTATAGGGAAATTAGTGAACTTTATCCTATTTTACTGAACAGAGAAAGTGATCCTGATATGAAAGATGTTAAGATTTGAGTGCTTGATTGTTTTATTGGCAATTGAACTAGGAAAGAACAATAGGAAAGTTGAAATAAACTCCTTTTCAAGATTTCATTGAAATTGCAGTTGGTTGATGAATCTGATTGTTGAAGCTGGTGATTTTATTAGTTATCCCATTCCTTTTACTGTTGTCTTTTTACAGAGATGAGAACTTTTATTTTAGATATATTTGAGATTTGAGTATCACACTAGATCTTGGGACTCTACCTCTTTTGGTAATGTGTGATAGTTGGTTAGTTTCACTTATAAATTCAGCAAATGACAGGGCTATTTTAGTGTTTTCATATAATGTGCAAATTTAGTCGACCCCTCAAAAAACGTATGTCATTTTTGATTTTTCTCATTCAATTTAAATTAGAACATAATAAGCAGCAAAAATAGATTAATTAAATCAAAACAGGTTTCATCCCTTGCACACAATCCAAAACTGACCAACATTTATTAATCCCAAATACATGAGCTAAACCATCTAAATCTAAGCATCTGAGTCTCTATTGATACTCTCGCCTTCTTTGTTTAACATTCGGTTGACATCTTTTTTGAGAGAAATTGATTATACTTATGTTTAGTGATTACAAAATGTGGATGTTTTTGGATAATTACCTAGTAGCGAACAATCAACCAGTTCTCAGCATTTTTTTAGGAATCCTCTAGTGGCCTATGTTGTATTTTTATGGAATGCTCTAGTGGCCTGCAAGTGCTAGTCGCTAAGCTCGGATAAAGGAGGAGGGTGAGCCGTAGGTTTATGTCAAAAAACCCTTGTCACATTCCGTGATTATGAACCAAAAATCACCTCAATCTATTGAGATTAAAGCTTTGGCGTTGTCGTTGTTGTACATGGGTTGGGTTTGGAATGGAAGAGGTTAATGATTTGTGGAATCTGAATCTGGAGGCCATTTATTGTATAATGTCAGATTTATTTGCTGTATATTCATTTATCCCATTTTTTTTAGGAAAATTTACCTAGAATAATCCAAATTATTCATGATTTTCCTATAATAATCCCATCTATTGATTAACCATGAATAATCCCAACTTTAAGGGGTATTTGCATAGAGTTAACTTGAGTTATCTGATGACTTGCTATAGTAGGTAATTCACCAAAAAAGTAAACTGAAAATTAATTTAAAAGTAGCTAAAAATTTTAATATTTTACAAAAAAAATTCTAAATAATAAAAAAAAAATCATAAATTATTTTTTGAACATTTTTTTCGACATTTTATTTTAATTTATCTTTTTTCTAAAAAAATAAAACTTGCTATAGCAAGTCATCCGGTCACCGAATTTAATCTAGGAAAATATCCCTTAAAGTTGAAATTATTCATGGTTAATCAATAGGTGGGATTATTGTAGGAAAATCACGAATAGTTTGGATTATTTTAGGTAATTTTTCCCTTTTTTTATTATATGTAGTGCATGTAAAATCGAACACAATATATGGTGGTTGGTATAAGTTTTTGTTTTGTTTGGAGGCGCCATTGATGATTTCATCTCCAAGTTTTTCTTGTATTAGTGCTGATTCTTTATATCAAGTATTCAAAACAAAGTATGGGGAAAAGCTTCTTGAAGTTGTAAGATAGTTATTGCAGAACACTAACAATATCCATTCCTTTTGAAAATTTCAGCTCTGGCAAGTGTCAAATTATTCATTGGAGACAAGGTCACAAGGATGAGTGCCATCCATCAGCGAGTAGTACTGAGATCCATGATGAGGGATATGTGGGTGATCCTATTAAGCAACAATGTTTTACTGATGAAAATGTGAATAGTGGATTACTTGATGAAGAAGTTGGAACTGCACAAGAGAATCTGAATCCCACTCAACCTGTATTCGCCCCATTTGACAACTGTGAGGATGAGAAGACTTCTGATACTTTTCCTTGTGAAGGAGATGAGCTAGAGCCTCAAGCTGATTTAAATGGAATTTCGGGAGCATCTCAATCACATGCATTTTCATCGAGTGATGGCATGTGCATCGATGATTCCAGCTCTGATATTGATAGTTTACATGATCTTAACTCTGATTCATCTGATTCTTGCTCCACTCCTGATAACCCTGAGACTTCCTCAACTGGTCAGATTGTGGAGCAAACTAAGCCACTGGAGGACGAAGCTTATTCAAGGGTGGAATCCAATGATAATACAGACACTACTGGTGATGCGAAGGAAGAAGAGCTAAGTAAAGCAGCTGGTTATTCAGCTTTGAACACCAGTCGCTTTGATAAGAACTTATCGAAGCCTTCAATAGCCACATCTGGTTTTTGGGAAGGTACTCTTGACTATTGTAAAACTAAAAAACACTTGAAAAGCACTAATGTCAAGATGGAAGCTGGTGGATTAGAGGATATCGTATCAGATATGCATTGTCAAGGGCTGGAACCATCATCTGACACTCTTCCTGTTATGGCTAGCACAAGTAAGCTTGCTAGAGAGCCTACTTCTACAGAAAAGGATCAGAGAGATCCTAGAAGACATCTTAACTCTACAACCTCGGGCGCTAAGGATCCTGCAAACAGAGTTAGGGTGAGTAACAGTGATGGGGATTTGGTGAAGTCCGGACAAGTTCGAGCTACCGAAGAAACTATTAAATATAGTTCCCGACCACTGTATGCTTCAGAGAAGGAAAATGATTTGGACAAAGGCTCTAAAGATGTGCTGCGTTCACTGGTTTCAAAGAAAGTTGAATTGTCATCAAAATCTAATGGTCCATCTGCCATGAGGGATCCTATTGCCCCATCCAGAAAATCTGTTAAATCTAGTAAAGGGGCTGCTGTAGCCACTCAAGTAACCCCAACCGCCGCAGTGGGACTAAAAACATCAGTGCTAAAAGTTGTTGAGCAGTTGAGAGTTCCAAAATTGTTAAGACAGGGTGATGATGTAGTAAAAAACACTGAAAAGGTTGGTGCAGTTTTGATTTTGTGTTTACTTTTATGTCCTTGCAGCGTTGTTGAGTTACCTTGTTGATTTTGCAGGTTGTTTTTTCTTATGAGTTGTTTGTTAAGCTTTATCATTGGAACAAGGTGGAGCTGCGACCATGTGGATTAATAAATTGTGGTAACAGGTGAATACATGATAGCTTTTAGCCTTCTTCATTATTCATTATGCACACAAGACTGAATGACACTAATCAGTCTTGCATTGTAGTTTTTATGAGAAATAGATTTAAAATATATAACTGTTAAAATAATTTATATTTGATGGTTGCAATGTTAATTTTGGCTGGAAAATATTGAAGGTCTAATAAGCATGTTATATTTGAATATTATACTATTGATAATTCATTACAATTTGCATATAATTGAAGATTGATGATTTTTGGAAGGAGCATGGCAGCATAAACAATTGCTTATTAATCATTTAGCTTTAACAATTGAGCAATATAATTGATGATTCAATCTAAAATAATTAATATGAGAGACTTTCGAGGGGGATACATCAAAAGTGATTGTGAAAAAGGTTTAGAAAATTGCAATAGAGATAGGAGTGCCTCAAATTTCTGGCTTCTTTTTTGTTGGGGGAGGGGTGGTTGTTTAAATGAAAATCATTGTTAATTGTAATAACCATATTTCGGCAATTTTTGGTAAAGATTGTTACAAACCAATTTGGATGAGTAGCCACTATCACTTTAGAGTTATTTGATCTATTGATTGAGTTTGGATTAAAACTAATGATCTTTGTCTCTTTGGGGAAATTTTGTTACTAAGATCTATTCAAGCATAATTATGTATGGACTGTGAACTTTGAAGTCATATAGTAGCAGGGTTGATCGATAGTTAGAAGGGACGGAAGATTAATGGTTGAATATGGAATCTGTGATGGGGTTGAGATGAGATCTGACATGTTATTGGTAAGATGAACTGATGAAGACATGGGCACAAAATGCATTGTTAGAAAGGAATATAATAGTTTGTTGTTAATCAACTAGTTAATATTTGCATATAAATGCATTAGAATTTGTTATCTGGTGCACGCTATGGCATGTTTATGCATCCCTCACTAGTCAGACCCTAGTCTTACACAAACAAATGGTAAGATCTCTGCATAATTATAACTTTCTGATGTTTTACCATATTGGACATAATGGACTTTAAAACTATGGTTGAGATTGGGAACCCCGGAAGGGAATGCAATGTATATGCTGAATTTATAGAGGGATTTGTGGCTAGTGCTTAGTCATTATTGAGATAGCATGTTCTTTTGTGGAGAATGTTGTTTGTATTAATTTCTGATAATTGTTTTTTTTTTCATAAGTTGCCTAGACACCTAGTTGGCTTTAGGATGTTGTTTTTCATAATTGTACCATTATTTTTTAGGAAACATTACCTAGAATAATCCAACCTATTCATGATTTTCCTACTATAATCCCACCTATAACCATGAAGAATTCCAACTTTGAGGTATATTTTCCTAGAGTAAACCCGGTGACTGGATGACTTGCTATAGCAAGTTTTAATTTTTTTTTTTAAAAAAAGATAAATCAAAATAAAATGTCAAAAAAATGTTCAAAATTTTTTTTAATGATTTTTTATATTATTAAGAATATTTGATGTAAAATTTTAAAATTTTTCTCTAATTTTAAATTGATTTTCAGTTTACTTTTTTGGTGAATTACCTACTATAGCAGGTCATCGGGTTATCCAAGTTTACTCTAGGCAATTACCTTTTAAAGTTGAGACTATTCATGGTTAATCAATAAGTGAGATTATTGTAGGAAAATCACGAATATGTTGGATTATTCTAGGTAAATTTTCCTATTTTTTAATATTAATGCAAGAAAGGTCAAGGTTTTGTCAATGTAGGAGTGGCCCTAAAACTGCATGCTTCTGGACAAAGACTAATAAATAATATATTTTCTTCTTTTTAAAATTATAATAGTTGGACAATCTGAGCTTTTCTCTATTGCTCTCTTTCCGTTTCTTGTGTGGGACTTCTTGTAGATCAATGGTTGTCAACCGTGAAATTCTAATTTATAGGACATTGTTGCTCTAATATTTCTTTACCAAGATTAATATTTTGGTATTAGCTATTTCGATCTATTGCTACTTTCCTTGCTTTTTTTTGCTTTCTAATTCTTGTTTTTACCCTTGTTCTAGCTGCTATGCCAATGTTATCCTCCAATGCTTAGCATTTACCCCACCGCTTACTGCTTATCTTCTTCAAGGACTTCATTCTAAAGCATGTAAGTTATAACACAACTTCTACTGATGGATTGTTTTCTTAATATTATGTCCATCTTCTTATTTATTGTATTTATATTTCATGTAACCCTTTTCTTTGCGGTTATCTGGTTCTTTAATTTGGCAGGTGCAAAGAAAGAATGGTGCTTTCTATGCGAGTTTGAAAGATTGATCTTAAAGGCAAAGGATGGGGGTTCTGCACTTTCTCCAATAGGTATACTATCCCAAATACAGAAAATCGGGAGCCATCTTTCTAGTGGGAGGGAGGAGGATGCACATGAGTTTCTGAGGTTGGATTTATTTCAAGATTGCCTTGTTTTCTTTTTTTTTTTTTCATGTAGCTTGTTGCTGAATTTAATTTGGATATCATTGATAGGTATGCTATTGACACGATGCAATCTACATGCCTACAAGAAGTTGGTGGGATTGCTACTGGATCTTTACAGGAAGAAACAAATCTTTTGGGGCTAACATTTGGAGGTTATCTTCGCTCAAAGGTAGGATAATGTCTTGCTAATTAATCTATGTCTCAAACCAAGATAAAAATAAATAAATATCTTAAGCTGGTTTTTTTGGCTGCTACAGATAAAATGTACAAAGTGCCGTGGTAAATCTGAGAAACACGAGAGGATGATGGATCTTACTGTTGAGATAGGGGGAGACATTGAAACTTTGGAAGATGCTTTGCGGAAATTTACAGGAACTGAACCTCTTGATGGAGAAAACAAGTATCATTGTGGCAGGTAAGTTCATGCTATATGCAAGATGCGCTTATGTCATATGTAAAATATCCTTTGCTTAAAAGAATGAACACTGTTATTTTTATATCGTTAGTGTGCCATTAAATTATGAAATTATCATTAAAAGATCTAATTTATTTTATCTTATATCATGTCCTATTTATATCTATAAATAGTTCCAAAATTTATAATAGCACAAAGTTTTAAAATGATAAGTTGTGTTTGGGTCATTTATAAGTATTACCTTATTCACGATGAAGATATTAAGGTATTTGTTTTGATAAATAATATTTTGTGGCTAAAGATTTATAGTTCTTTAGTTTCAGTTATAACAAACTAAATTAAAATGGTTTATTAAATCATGTGCACTTGTTATTTATGTGAAGTTGCACATGCTTTTTGCTACTAAAGATCAATCTAAAACAACTTCTTTGTGATTACTAACAAGGTAAGGTTGCGTACATTTGGGCCCATCAAACCCTGCGTAGGTGGGGGCCATTGCATTGCAGAAATGAAATTGTTGCTGAATCCATGTGGGCCAAAGAAAAAGAGAATATGCGAGTAAAGTGGGAATGTCGTTGGCCCAAGGAGAATTGTAATAAATAGTAAACGGTTGTTGGGTCATTGCAAAAGATAGTAACGTTAGAGCTAATCTTGGGATGGGAAAAAGGAAAGTGTTGCTGTGTTGGAATTAAACTGCGATGAAGGGAGTAATTTATAATGTATAACATCATGTTTATCACTTTATTTTGAATATTTATGTCATCATAAAAATAATTTTTTTATTTGAATAATGAATTAACCCGAACATATCCGCCCCACCCCTAATCAGACCTGTTTCCGGATCCTGACCCGAACAGACCTGGAGCCTGAATGACCTATTTTTTAGTTTTAAGGCATAAAAACTTTTTTGTAATTCTCGTACGTATACAAAATTTACGCAAAACTACATCAGGATTCCTTGCTTTTTGACAGGTGCAAGTCTTATGAAAGAGCAAAAAAGAAATTAGACATATCAGAGGCTCCCAATGTCCTTACCATTGCGCTAAAGCGGTTTCAGGTTAGTAAAATATTTTTTAAGTAACGATTAGTTTCAAAATTGTTTTACATGCTTAATTGTTTACTAATTGTTTTAATTGTTATCTCATTGATCCAGTCAGGGAAGTTTGGAAAGCTTAATAAGGCAATTCGATTTCCAGAGATTTTAAACTTAGCCCCCTATATGAGGAGCGGGAGTGACAAATCACCCATATATAGACTTTATGGGGTGGTGGTTCACTTGGATATTATGAATGCAGCCTTTTCGGGTCATTATGTGTGCTACGTTCGAAACGCACATAATAAGTGGTACAAGATTGATGATAGCATGGTATACATCGTCAAATTTTGCTTATAATTATCTTTGTATTACGTTTACTTTTTGTTGATAAAAAATGAGCATTTCTCCCTTTTTTCCCTCTACCTTGTATCTAGTTATGGTTGTTTGTTGTTTTTCAGTCCTTGTCTTTACTGACATTTCACTCTAGCCTTTAGTTTTTTCAACACTGTGATACCATATGCTGGAATTGTTTTGGGCCATCAGAAGTCCTCTTTTTTGATCCTTGTGTACTCATGCTGTAATTTTAGCTTGCATATTAACTTATTGTCAAATGACAACCTTTGTAGTTTTGATCCTTGTGTGTTTGATTGAACAGGTCAAGGCTGTGGAGTTGGAGAGTGTACTAAACAAAGGAGCATATATGCTCTTCTACTCAAGGTATTACTTCTGAAGCATATCACATATTTAAAGTAGTCTTTCCGTTCGGGGCATGATGTTTAGAGTTTGGGGTCAGTATTGAAGTTACTCGATGAATTGCTTCACTTGTTCAAGTAGATAATTTAATATTTCAACTTAATAATATGGAAATGACTTCTTTTAGGATGACTGTGAGTAAGCTCCTATCTAAATCTATTTATCCCTGTGCCATGACAATTTTTTTTCGAATGACATTGTCTTGATGTTTTGAAATGATCAAGTACCTTGATTTTTTATGTAGCAGGATCATACTGCAGTAGTATCTTAATTATAAACATGCTTGTTAATTTAGTAGTCATTTCAATAATGGATCTGATAAATTGCTGTGGTAAAATTTTATTATCATGCTGGTAATGAGTTATAATCTATAGAAGTATGCCATATAAATGTCTTCAACGTTTTTTTCTGTTTCAAGTGTAGAACTTCAACTACTGCTGCCATTATTGGATTTGTTTTCTCCACAATAATTATCTTATTTGCTAATTGTAATTTATCCAAAAATACTCTGTGGGACCTCATTTAGCTCATCCTTGGCTTTCTTTGCATTTAGCTGAAGTAACATATTATGGCCCTATTCACTTCCATTTTTACTGAACTGATTTATTTTATTACACACTTGAGATAGTAGAAAATCAAAAAGAACGGTGAATGAGAATTTATGTGGACAACCACTAGGACTAATTTATTGATTCATGTAGCCGATCTCAATCTTTTGGGATTATGGATTTGGCATTGGTGTTGGTGAGGCCCTTAATCTACTTTATACGGTCTATTTCTTTTTCTTTTGCTGTACAAGATGGTGTTCTTATACATGTGGATGAATTTGTTGGTAGGAGCGGATATCTTCCTTTAGTTATTGTAGTAAAATAATCTCGATTTTTGATTCTGGATTTGTTCTTCCTTTGAATTAGCAAACCACCAAATTCACAATACCTTTTTTTGACTTCATATAGCGGTTATTATATGACTAGTTATCTGATTAAAAGCTCATTTCCTCTTTCATGTTATCATTCTAAAATTGTGGCATTTGTTTTGCAGAATCTCTCCACGTGCTCCAAAGTCTATTAGAAGTGCTATGGTTTGTCGTGATTTGTCAAGTAAGGTCAAAGTAGCTGAGGTCGATGCTTCTCGGAATAGTGCGAAGATTACTAATTCAAGACAGAAAGATCCATCTACGCACGCCAGTCGGGCTCCAGATAATTTGGCCAGTCTCGGCTATGTTCATCAAAATGGAACAAGCTCGCCCCCTGTACGAAATCATATTCTTGATGTCGACTCGTCCAGTGATAATTCTTCCCTATTTAGCCACTCAGATGAAGTCTCAAGTAGCACTGACAGCAACAGGGACTCTATTAGTGCAGATGAATTTTCCGAGTATATTTTTGGTTTCAATGCCTTTTTCAGGCAATCTTCAGATTCAGAGACGTCCTCTTCCTCCTCGTGCTCATCTTCTCCTGAATACACGAGGCTTTCACCCCTTTCCAGTTCAGAGAGGTATGCTTCTGCCAGTCCGGATGATAATGCTCAATCAGTTCCGACAGAGGCATCTAGACCTGTGGAATCAGGTTCATTTTTGCATTCTAACACTAGTAGTAAGCAAGTAACGAAAAATTTAGTAAATATTAGTAGTAGTAGTAGTAGTAGTAGTAGTAGAAAGGCTGATGCCGAGAAATTAGGATGGGCTAACTCGTTGGATAATGAAAAATCTGGTTCTGGTGTACATCTGAGACGATCTTGTAGGAAGAAATCAGATTAAAGTATTCCATTATATAATGTTAATTGTTAAGAAGGAATAAATGTTTTACCGCCAGTTTTCCCTCTTCCCCCAATTATTTTTCTTGATCTTTTTGTGGGGAAAGGGGTCGGAAATATTGTATGTATTAACTTGTTACATTTGTATTTGATGAGAAGGTATAAAGAAATGAAAATTTTTACTTTCCCTTTTACCCACCTTTAATTTTTACCATCTTATGAGGGATTTGTTTTTTTTTTTTTTGATATAAACTTTTAACAGCTTGTTAAAAGAAAGCTCTTTTAACAGTTCTGTTCTTTTTTCAACAAGACGTTGTCTCAACTTTTATATTGTTTCTAAGATCAAACCTCCGTTTGCATTAGATAACGTTCTATAATTTCTAGAGAATTGTTGTTTATATATTATAATATGGAGTTGTAAACGAGCCGATTAATTTTATTATCTGTATCTGGTACATTTTCATTTGCCGTGGTGGTGAAACATGGTGGCGGATGATTGATGATTATGGTGAGGGCCAAAGTGTAATACTTTCTCCGTTTCATAATACTTGCTACTGATAGTGACATGTTTCCGCATAATATGTCACACTCAATAGCAAGTATTATGGAACGGAGGAAGTACACTGTTGCTAACCACTACAAGCAGTGTCGGATCTTGGCGGAAAGTTAATTACTAATCAGGGACTAAGATTATTATCTAGTCTACAAAAAATTAAGGGGTTAAAAATTGAACTCTCAAACTTTATATTGACAATTATACTCTTAAAGTCTTCTTAACCACTATACATTTATCTATTTTGAATATTTTACAAAATTTTGGTTCTATATAATGACCCAAAAATTTTCGAGAAGGGCTTTATCGGGTAACTTTAATATCCGCCACTGGCTATTCGTAGTAGCTTCACTAATACACCCACAATTTATTATATATATTATTTAAAAACAAAACTCAATAAAAATCTCCAAAAGTATAAAAAATAAAACAAAATAAAAAATAGCTTAACAAAAGTATTTTATGTTATGAATTTATTGTGGAGAATTAATAACCACAAAATATTTTTTCCCGTTATTAATTTTCAAGTTAGATTAGATATAAATGAAAATCTTGATCATATGGAACGAGATTAGATATAAATAAAAACCTTGGGCAGGGATGGCTACAACTAGTGTCCTTTTTTCGTTTGAAGTAGTGTCCAGTTGAATGGAATGAATGTGGAGATAATTTTAAATGTATCTATCCGCGTGGGCAGATCATTATTATACTCAGTATATTCCGTCTATAGAAAACTATGACCAGGGTCTGGAGAGGGAAAGACGGCGGCAACTTATACCCATAAAGGAGAGCACGGCCAAAGAGTCCCCCGACTCGAGAAAGAATAAGATAAGATTTCTATTCTGCAACTGATGGGGCCGAATGCAACTGCAACGAACTCCACAAATCTGCATCTTATAAAAGATTAGCCCTTATAAAAGATTAGTATTGAAACTTACCCAAAACACTAAGTTTGTTGTGTAATTATATATTACTAGGATAGAAACCCGTGCAATGCACGGACTTTTAAATACGTTTATATCTTAATGAAATTTTAGACGAACGAAAATATTAAATGAAGATGCATGATAAAATATTTACATACATATATTGTAATTAAAAAAGAATTAAATATAAAAAAACACAAAATAAGTTGTTAATAAAGAGTTCATAGGTTTTGAAACACCTCTTTATATACTACATTCTCAGTACGATGATATATTCTAGACACATTCAGAATGCCGGACTGCTTAGAGCCCCAAAACCAAGGACCTCAAACATCAAAATAAGCTTTTGATATTAGAAAATAGAAATACCTTGAGTAGTTAACATGTTTCATTTTTAATGCAAGGTCTAGATTCAAAACTTCCCACAAATTGACTTTGTCCCATGGATTCACTTGATTCAAATATGAGTAATATATTTGAAGATGTCCTTATACCCTTATGTATCATCAAATTGTTCTTTCCTTTTTAAGGGATCAAAATATCATTAATTTTCATTTATTTTGTTGTTTTGTTGATGGAGTTTCACAATATCAAAAATTTCAAAATCACCTATATAAATACCTAATACTCCTTTTTAATTATAGTTCGGGAAACCATTCTAGATGGTGTGTCTTTCTTTCATGCTGATGTAAGTTAAGGAGATGGTTCTCTTATTTGTAGTATTATTTGTACTGTTTTGTTCTGGATTAATAAAAAAATTTCTTTTTCAAAAAAAAAAAATACCTAATACTCCTTTTGTTATCTATCTATGCAATATAAAATTAGTTTTAGGATGTTTTTTTGGTATAATCAAACATTGCCATTCATCCTTAATATTTCGTTTATAATAAATTCATTAGATAATAAAATTAATTTTGGAATATAATTATACCTTTTAATTTTAAATATTTTTAAAGTTAATACATTTTTCTTTAATCATTCATAAAAGATGTAAGAGTCTCATTTAAAAAATAAAAAAAATAGTATCTTTGTAATCTTTGCTAGGGGTGTAAGTAATTTGGTGAAAAATCGAACACCGAACCAAATCAAATCGAATAAGTATTTGGTTTGATTATATTTTAAATTTGATTTGGTTTGGACTGAATTTTAATTATGATTCGATGTTCGGTTTGGACTTGGTCTAGGGTCCAACAAAACAAAAATGTAAAGGGCATGTTATATATTCCATTTTGATTTGTTTAAATTTTTGCCTTTATTTTTAGATTTTTGTTAAAAGTTATTTACTTGTTCAAATTAAAAACCTTAAAATTATTAATATCGATTTAGGAGCTTTCAAAATAATAAGTTTAAAACAATACATGCAAATTTGATTTTCGATGCAAAATATGCAAATCAGTGCAATTCGGTCTATTCGGTTTAATTTTGATTGTCATTTAAATTTCAATTGGGTTCAATTTGCATTATAAATATCATGATTTAGATTTGGACTAAAAATATCAAAATTAAATTTTATTCAATTTTATTTAAATCTGTATTGAATCCAAACCAAAAACCAAACTTTCACCCCTTTATTCTATGCTCCGCTCTAATTTTATAGAGCAAGCATCGGATGAATAAAGCCGAAAGGTCTTTTCATAATACCGTTGGCGAAAACAACTCTAGAAAATTCAGTATAAGACTTATAAGGCTAAGGGGTCCACTTTACCAATTGAAGGTTGAGGTAAATTTACTAAAACCATTGAATCTCCACACAATAGGTCAGCCCTCCTCCCATGACAAGTGACCCCACCCATGACCCATGACCCATGACCCATGACCCAACCCAAGTTGGTAGGGATATAACCCTTTCCCTTTGCACAAATTCTTACTTGAGACCGTCTTTTGTAAAGACGGCTCTTAAAAGCCCAATTCAATTCTTAATATATATTGTTACAACTCTAAATATAGATTTTGACTGGATTTTTGAGAATTATCTTTACAAAAGACGGTCTCTCAAGATAGCACTTTGGATTTTGGTAGTTATGATTGCTTATAATATGTCCTACCATACCTCATATCTCATACCTTCCTCACCCCATCCATGTATATTGATGTATCTTCCCACATTTTTTCTAGACACTAACATTATTCTTTGCTTTCTAGTGTTCTTTGTGGGCCTTCCATGTTTCATCTTCGCTAACTTTGAGTTTCTTGAAATCATTAGTCATTACCCCTGCATCTAAATTAAAATATTTTGGGCGAAATTTATTGGAAATAAAAATTAAATTAGAAAATAAGATAAAAAAATAAATAGATGATTTAATAATATCATATAAAATAAGGAGGAAGTCTTAATACATAACGGTGATTTGTTGAGTTAACCAATTACTCTTTGTGATAAAATTTGATAGGGTGAGAGTTTTATGATTTTAATCTATCTTTTTTGATTTTGTTTATTTTAAAATTATTTTTCTTGTATTTCTGTGATTACTTACAAACCACAGTGGTTGAAATGGAGAGAGATAATAAGTTTTTGAATGCTGTTAAAAGAAAGAAAATTGAATTATTGCTAAAAAGAGAAATAGTGTAAAATGAATGAGACAAACTAAAATAAAAAGTGGTGCAAATTAAGAAAGACGAAAAAAATAGATATGCAATTGATTTTTATTCAAATGCAAGCGGTTTGAATTTTGGTTGCACACCAAGCGTTTCAAAATGGTGTTGGACTGTTTGTTCATGCTCAGTCGGGTTGCTTTTTTATTCGAGTGTTTTTTGCAATATGCTTTTGCTATTTTGGACCAATGTACATGTTATTTCAAATATGTAACTTGTGATAGTTTTTGTCTGTTTGAACACTTGATCTGGAAGGTTTTGAGCATGTTCAATATGTTCAATTGTATAGATCTTCGAATAATTAAAAGCCTTAATATTAAACTACTTAGTATATATAATATGATATGATATTATAAAATCAAGTAAAGTTTAATGGTTAAAGTAATTAATTCCGTTAAAATCTTCACATTGTAATGTTATTAAAATCATTAATTTAACAGAATTTATGTTTTTCATGACATTCACGCACGCGCAAGTAGGCAACCTCCCAACTTTTCAATTTTCAAATAATAATTTTTTCTATCATTTTTTTTAAAAAAAGCTTAGACTATTTTAACTTGTTTATATAATTATTTTGCTAGGGTATTAGTATATATCGGCTGCTCAACTATACGTTTTACTAGTTTATTAGTCATAAGGCTAAAAAATTCATGTATTTTTAATTCGATTAAATTTTTATTAGTGTATTAACCGTATAACCCGAAATTCCTTCATTATTAGTACCTCATGTTCATCCTAATAGTCCCATTTGAATAGGAGGAAGTATCTTAAGAGCAATGACAAAATTGAATAAAAGTAAAGAAAAAAATCTCTATTCTAAAATATTTTCAACTGATATTGATAATTTAAATATGTTATATGACAAAATAATAAAAATATCACTATCAGTTACAAGTATAATGAAACAGAAAAAAAATAAAAGGAAAGAAAAATATAGCAAGCCGCATTGAACATGTCCTTTTGTGGAATATGTAGTAAAAAATACCAACATTTTGTTAGAGAAAGCATAAAAAAGATGATTATAAGAAATATGAAATAAGCATGCTTTAAAAGTTTAATATAAGAAAGATGTTTAATTACGACTTGTAAAAGGGTGAATTATTTATTAGGTACGATTATGATTATTTATAATCAACTTTACGGCTATGTATGACTTATGACAAACCCAATTTCATCTTGGTTACCAACTTTAAGGCTCTAGAGATTGCACCAAATCCCCATCATTTTCATGCACATGCATATGCCATATACTACATCGAGTATTTATCAAATCTTTACCAATTATGATTGTTTCTTATTCTATATGTTTGCGTCATTTTTCATTTTGATTCGTCTCACTTAATTTGCATCATTTTTATTTTTGAACAATGATTCATCACTTTCTTTTAATCTCACCCATTCATTTTAACTCTCTCTTAATTTCATCCACACAATTCATTCTTTCTCCTCATTTATTATCACTTTCTTAAAAATACACAAATTTCTCTTTGATACAATCTAAAGAGGACGGAGTAGTATGTATATGTTTCTACTTAGAAAAAAATATATTAATTCATATAGTTTTCAAGTAATCCCTTCGAATCAATTTAGTTGTCCCATTTGTTTGGGCACACTTGTTGAGGTAACATTTAGACTGTTAATATCTCTAGTTATGCTTAAATAAAAATTATGAAAAGTTGATAAGAATAATCTTTGCATTGAGACGAATCAAACAAGATCTCACATGACTATGTTTTAATTTATGAATTAAGAATAAAATACAAATTAAACAGAATTGATAAATAGCGTAAAAACACCAAATGAGACAACTAAATTGATTCGGAAAGAGTATTTTTTTTTCATTTCTCTTTGATTAGTCGATTCAAGGACTCCCGACAAGCTACCATTATATATCAGTTTGAACTTATGTTTGAAATATTTTATACTCGTAAGTTTATTAATTTTGCGAATTACAGCCTTAAAGTTTATTAATTTTGAGAATTATAGTCGTAATATTTTTTTTTGCGAATTGCAACCACTAAAGTATCAAAGTTTACAAGTTCAGGCAAAAAACACATATTTCATGATCAATTAACCTAAAATTCCGACCACCAAAAAGGTTGAAAGTATGTGCTTTAGCATAAACCTGCAAATTTTGATATTTTAATGGTCGTAATTTGCAAAAAAATAAACATTGAGGTTGTAATTCGCAAAAGTGCTAAATTTTAAGGCTTAATTCACAAATCATAAAAAATACTCTCTCCGAATCAGTTTAGATGTTCCATTTCCTTATTTGGCAAAACCATACCAATTGTCTCATTTCCTTTTTTGTCTATCCTTTTTTTACCTAAATACCCCCACTTTTCCAATTCCCAATACCCAACTACCTCCTTTACAATTAATTTAATCAATTAAAATACCCAACTATCACCTTTTGAATGGACCCCACTCAACCCTTAAAATCCGTAAAATCCCAAATGGGACATCTAAACTGATTCGGAGGGAGTATATTCTTATGAGATTATTATTAGATTTATCTTGATCTTTAGATTTTTATTATACACTTTTTGCAGTTTTTTTACAAAATATATTATTCAGACTTCAATTATAATTGAAAACCATATAAAAAGACAAATGTAATTGAAGTGAAACGAGGGAGTAAAATATTAGAAGCTTACTATTTAAGTTTAGGGGTTTTGCCAATTAACACTTCAAAGTTGTATTTTTTGCAAATTATAGCCGTTAAAGTATATAGTCTACACCATTCAGATCAAATGATCGTTGACCAACTCAAATGACTTTTGACCAACTTAAAGAACTGTTGACCATTACTAATCATCATTGACTTTTGTTGACAATTCCTAATCACCTTTGACTTTTCTAATTGCTAATGGTCTATGTGTGTTTTAGCATTTTAACGTCGTTTTTACTTATCATAACGATATTTTTTCAAAAAACGAACGTCGTGATTATCCTTATTTAATTATGGGGAATCATTCAAAAACGGATGTCGCATTTTTTCTTACGAGGTAACTATTTCGATAATGCAGTTGAAACAAGTGTTTATTCGTATACTTTTTGGCACGTAGACAAAAACAAATATCAAATGTTCGCTATAATGGTAAAAATGACGTTGATTTTCTTTTTCGTTTTATGTGCCGAAAAATATGCAAATAAGTACTTGTTTCGATCATATTTTCGAAAGAGTTATCTCATAAGGATAAACGGGATGTCCAATTTTTGCAAAATATATGGTTATGAATGGTACAAACAACGTAAAGTGCTAAAACACAAAGTACATTTGGTAATTAGGAAAGACAAAGATGATTAGGGGTGGTCAACAAAAGTCAAAAGTAATTAGTAATGGTCAACAGTCATTTTGGTTGGTCAAAGTCATTTGAGCTAGTCAACAGCCACTTGGTATGAGTGATGTAATTTTTAATACTTTAATGATTGTAATTCAAAAAAATAAACTTTAAGATTGTAATTTATCTTCTCATCATGTTATCATGCTTCAAAAATCAAATCTCCTCCATACCTTTTTTTTTTTACCATAATATTCTGTTCTTCTCATTTTAAAGTTTTTCGTTATGTTTTTACCACAAAATATCTCTTGCGTATCCTTCTCCGTAAACTTGTTTAGCTGTTTATACTTTTACTTTGGGCTCTCTTAATGTTACAAAAAAAAATTGTAAAAAATTCTAAAGTTCTTGCATGCAAAGAGTTGTAAGAGTTGTAACATGTTAGATGTTGCAAGTAACAATGTAACATGATCAAATTAGGAAAATTTTATATGTATTTTCAAGGAAAAGATGGATATTTAATATAGAATAATGAAAGAGATGGGGTCGTGTTGATGAAATACAAAGAGATTCATAACATAAAATCAGATTTAAAGAACATAGGCAAAAATAACAAATAATTTTAAATTAGTAAATTTAGTAGAAATCACAAGTTAGAAAAGTAAATTTACCCAAAACAAAAGTAAAGCAAGGCTCAAAAGAAAGAAATGCACCAAATGAACATCCAAAAGGGGTAAAAAGGTTGATTAAAGAGACAAAAATAGATGCTTCTCGAGATAAATTGAACTACACAACAAAATGAGATGGGATTGGGATAGGGATAGGGATAGGGATAGGGATAGATTGGGATTGGGATTGGGATTGGGAATGGGAATGGGAAAATGGGAATGGGAATGGGAATGGGAATGGGGTCATCTTCAAAGTTGGGATCATTCGGTGCGCACCATTCCATCATAAATGTCCCATCTTAATTCCAAATTCCCTAATCATATTCCCATCTATTGTCCCATAAGATTTCGAGAAATATCCCACCATTATCAAGTGCTTAACTTTACTAATCAACTTGGTTTTCCTATTAATCCATTTCCTAATTTTACCCTCCTTTTTTCATTCCACTAGTTATTTAGTTATGTGACGCACATACTTCCTTCGTTCCGTAATACTTGCTATATTTAACTTTTTTACGCATTCTAATGTATTATTTTGTTTATTTATATGTCGAATTATACACATTTAAAAATTATAAAAAATTTATATTATGAAAGTATGCGGTTAGACGATTCAAACAAGATCCCACTTGACTATATTATTACTTACATATTAGCCGCAATATATAAAATAAGTTTAAACGATAAATAGTGCCAAAAAATAAAATGCAGCAAGTATTTCGGAACGGAGAAAGTATAAACACTGTGGTGCATTTACTTTAATTAATGTTTTGGATAATTCTATTAGTTTAAGTTCAATTAAATTATGATTAATCAAATTTTGGTTTAGTATACTTTCTTTTTACATGTCTTTTAAAATTACTAATGAATACTTGTTTAGTTGTAAGTAATCATCATTTTTCTATTTATCTTTAACTTTGAAAAAAACTCAATACAAATTTTGAAGGGAAATTTAAATTCCACCACGTCATAACCTGTAGTTTTGAGTTTTTCGCGTGGTAATCAAAACTTTTAAAAAATCCACGCGATTACTCTTAGGTTTCCTAAATTCTTTCACTGTTACCTTTTTGCACATAAAACGTTAACAAATGTTAATTTCGAAGCTTTAAGGTTGTGTACGTCTTTTTATGCGACTTACCAGTTCAAATGTCATCAGTTTCAACATTTGTCCCCCAAAACATAAACCCCAACTCTATCATCTTTTCACCTGACTTCATTTTTTTCATTTATTGTTAAATATCCTTTTTTTTTCTTTAAATCACATTGCACTTTCTCTTTGAACTTAATTCAAAGAAATGAAGTATTATGTTTTAACTTATTAATAATTAAAAAATTAAATAAATTAATAAAGAACGTTTGAAGAATACTCCCAATAAAAAATTAGACAATTAATTTTAATGAGTAGTAGGAGAAATTTTGAAGGGATGAAGGTGAAACAGTGTATTTACCAGTTGAAGAAAGGTGTAAATAAAGAAGATAAAGACAAGCCAAAGTACAGATTATCCCAAGAATGCCCCAAAAATGAAAGGAGAACAACTATATACGCTAAAGCCTGCAATACAACTTCTCCAGATTTTCAGACATGTCAAATCAATATCCTCTCTTTTTTTTTTTTTTATTATTCGACTCCAATTTAATTGTAACATTGCTTTATTTTGCTATACAAAAATTTATAAAACTTATAACATATTTACAAAATTAGAGTTAAACACGAATTAAACAAGGTTTCAAATGATTATATTTTTTTCTTTATGTATAAATAGATACTCTTTACTTTTCAGCACTAACTTCCTATTTGCTTTTTCGACACTATTTATCTCCCACTCTTAATTTGTATTTTATTATTAATCTATTTCCTCCGTTCTATAATACTTGTTACGTTTCACTTTTCTTACGCAATCCAATGCACAATTTTGATCATTAATATCTTAAACTACACGTAGCTAAAAATTATAAAAATTAAATATTATGAAAGTTTGCAATTAGACGATTCAAATAAGATCTCACTTGACTATATTTGTTCTTACACATTAGTCGTTATATATAAATAAGCTCGAACAATGAATACTACTCATAAGTAAAATGTAGCGAGTAATTCAGAACGGAGGAAGTATAATTCAAAACATAGTCATGTGAGATCTTGTTTGATCCGTCTCAATGCAAGGATTATTCATATCAACTTTTCATAATTTTTAATAATGCAAAATAAGAGATATTAAGGATTGAATAAGTGCATTAGATAGACTATGCATAAATAATATTACTATGCAAATATTGCAAGTAATTTGAAACGAAAAAAGTACTATTACTTATGTGAGTATAATTTTTTTCACAAATTCTTACTTGAGACCGTCTTTTGTAAAGACAACTCTCAAAAGCTCAGTCCAATTCTAAAAATATATTGTTACAACTCTAAATACAGATTTGGGTTGGACTTTTGAGAGTCGTCTTTACAAAAGACGGTCTCTCAAAGAGCATCTTTTTTATTAGCTCTAAGATTCTGCTATATTTTACTTTTCATAATGCGTTTATTAATCATTAATATTTTTAATGCTTGTAATTTTTTGTAATAAAGCAAATTAATTAAGATTTCACTTAAGTAGGTACTAGTGAATCGATGAATTTTGCAGTAGTTATATTTACGTAATTCATTGACTTTGTGCGATTTAGTTTTTAATACAATTCACAGTTTATTTTTAATTTATACTCCCTCCTATTCATCTTAAGTATTTCATTTACTTTATGCACTCTATTTAATACATTTATTTAATCTTTAATATATCGAGTTATGTATAACTAAAAATTATAAAAAGTTGATATTAATAATCTTTACCTCAAAACGAATCAAATAAGATCTCACATGACAATGTTTTAATTTATAGATTAATAATAAAATGCAATTTAAGAAAAATTAATGAATAGTGTCCCAAAAGTAAATGGGACACCTAAGGTGTATAGGAGTAGGGCTGTAAATTCGGTTACTCGGTCGGGTTTTGGGTCGGATTTCATCGGGTTCGGGTTTTTTAGGTGATTTAGCACTTGGGATCGGTCGATTCGCTTACGGGTCCAATCGAGTACGGGTCAATATCGGGTTGATACCTCACTAGGTCGGTTTCGGTTTCGGGTCATACCCATTTTAGTTTGGACTTGTATGGGGTTCGGTTAATACAATTCTGATCCAAATCGATTATGTTGCAGGTCGAATCGAGTTCGATTAGACTATGGGTCGGGTCATTTTTTGTTTTAGGTTAACGTTAATTTGGATTATTTTGGTTCGGGTTGACTTCGCATCGATTTTTTGAGTTGTGCATTTAGTTATTCTCAGGATTCGGGTTGATTAAAATCCAATTCATGTGAGTTTTATGTCGAATGAAAATTATGGTTATCATACAATTAATTTATGTTGAAATCGTTTGTGATTGGAGAATGAAGAGTTATAGTCGGTTAATTAAGTTGTCGGTTAATAGACAAATTTGGTTTAACTAAAGATAAGGTCGATAAGATTTGATATTTTTGGCCTGCATTTATTATTTAACTTTAGCTAAACTAAACTTGATTCAATTCAATCAAACTTATTATTAATTGAATTAAACTTGATACGGTTAAATCAAATTATATCGCTTAATCACATTGTCGGGTTAATCTCGAGTGTTCATTATGGGTCATTTTGGGTGGGATTATCTCGAGTACCTATCGGGTTAAAGACGGGTTCGAGTTGTAACAGGTCAGGTGCAAATCGAGTTCGATTAACCACATTGTCGGGTCAATCTCGGGTGTCGGTTGTTCTCAAGTCGGGTACCGGTCGATTATTGGGCTAAAATAACCGGGTACATGTCGGGTTACGGGTCAACATCAGGTCGAGTTTCGATCGATTACAGGTCACTGCACCTCCGGTCAACCAACGGGTCGGATACAGGTCGATTTCAGGCGGTATTACAGGTCGGGTCATCTTTTTACAACCCTATATAGGAGGGATTATTTTATTTATTCTTAATCTATAAGTTAAAACATACTCCCTCCGTTCCTTTTTGTTTTTCCACATTACTATAACGGGTAGTTCCATTTGTTCTTCCACTTTGGAATACTTTCCTAAAATGGAAAGTTTTTTTTACCATAATACCCCTTATATTCCCTCTTTTATCTAAAAAAAACCGTAAAAATCACTTTGATTCCCTTATTTACCTCGTTATTGGGTTAGCGTCATTATTAGCTTGCATTTCACTCTTCCTTCTCCAAGAAACCTAACGTCTCTTTCTCTCTCTACCTTGAGTACCTTCCATGGCTTTCTAAGTGAATCCCCCCTGTGTATTCATCTTTTTTTCTCCATTTTTACTGCATTAAAATGTAGATCTGATTTTCCTTTACATTTTGAGGTACGTTTTGTTTGATTTGGTTGAGTTCGAAATTTTGGCCCTCTGTTTCTTGGCTTTTGTTCTTCGACCTCCATTGTTACTATTCTTCCTTTCTTTGTTGCCCATGGAAAAAGACGAATCACACAGTGATTCAACCATACCATCATACCTTTATGATGGTTTATGCCTAAATGGTGAGTTTTGTTCTTGTTCGAATAATGGTAAGTCCCACTCTTATTCTGGTGAAATCTTACGATGGACGAAAAAAGATCTTCTTTCATACCAAAAGACAATTGCGGATGATGCTATTTCAAGATTTCGTGATCCTACTCTTTCTCCTACTCTTGAAGAAGAACTACCATCATCAGTTCTTGGATATTTTTTGGATTCTCCATCTAAATCTCAAGAAAAACCAACAACTCCATCTAAATCTGAAGAAGACAACCAAAATTTGGTTGTCCCTGATACTCCGGAGGACATTATTGCATCAAGGGGTGGAAAAAACCCTAAAAAACGTAAATAATTATTGTAAGGTTTATTTTTACTTTCTTTATTTGTAAAATACTGGTTTTGTTTGCTGGTGAGTTTGATGTTTGAATGTTGGTTTTGTTTGCTGTTGTTGAATCTGATGAACCCTAATTTTGTCCCTATTTCTGATGAACCCTAATTTTCGAAACTGTTTCTGTTTAATCTGCGTATGAATTTTGTTTTTTTAAAAAACCCCTGTGATGTATGCATGAGTTTAATTGCTTAAAAATGTCTGAAAAATAATGTATGTACAACTTGGTAGAGCAGCATTTGTATATAATGGACTCATTAATTTAAGTTTAGTGATTGTTATGTGATTATCTTCATTACTTGTTGATTTATGAAAAACTGAGAGGTTTTAAACCTCAATGATGAATCAGGGGGCAAAATAACTGAAATTTTCATTACATAATGAAGTAATTACATGAACATGAACTAGGCTTTTTTTTTTGTTGTTTGTTTCACATTTTGTTGCTCCTAAGTGTCATACATATCAATTTTAATGATGAAAAGCAAAAACTGAGGGGCTGTATATTTGGATTATCGTTGTGTTTCTTCCATTGCTTCATCATATGCTTCCAAAATTTGTTGATTGTTTTGAGCAGCATCTTCATTCTCTGTTTGTTGTCTATGCTGATTTGTGTTTGGGTTTAGAAATCGAACACACTCCCTAACCAATTGTGATGGCACTCGGACTTGTAATCTTAATCTTCCATTGTCTTCTTGCACCTTTTTCCCAAGATGTGGTTGAATATAATCGTTTGACCCCTTAACCTTTAGGATTTCATTTAAATGATGTTGTAATGAAATCCAAACATTGGTTAAGGTCTTTGGATGTAATTCCTCGAATGCATCTTCCACGGCCTTTATTAGCTCATTCATGTTCTTTGGCATTTTCTTGTGCATTAGTGATTGTATGCTCCTAAAAAACCCTAAATCTAGAATATTACAATCGGGACTATTCGGAGGTTGTTGCGTTAAAATGAATGTTAAACCCCCCCGCCTATTGTGTTGTTGCCAAATTGGGTCATCATTAGTAATGTGCACCCTTGCATTGTCTTGTTGGATGAAAATTGTTGTAGCACCATCACTTGGCCACTTCCTTAGTATTGATGGAATTAGTTGTTCAATGAGCATGGTCCTATAAACCTCTTGAGTCACCGAATCGGTTGGTTTAATTTCTATAGACCCCCTTGGACGATTGATTGAGTTTCTTTGTGCCACAACTCTATTTATGAAAGGGAAAATACCAATTTTCCCATCGAAAATGCATTGGCCATGTTGATTCCATTTTGGCCTCGCAACCGCCCCTAAAAACATTGTTTTTGGTATGAATTTGGATGATTTTCCCGCTCTATATGGTATTTTTTCCTTGTTTGATAAGTAAACTCGTTGTGTTTTTTTGGTTAAGTAAAACCATTTTTCATCAATATGTATAAAGTCATACATGGCTTTATACATTAGATGATGATGAATGATGTCTTCTTGAATTAGACTTAAAATCCACTCAACCCTTCTAGCCTTGTTTGCATCGGTCAATGAAGGGTGGAGTGGATTTGAATGTGCCTTTATCTCCCCCCTTTGAATTAAACGCCAAACCGTAGTTGGTGCCAAATCAAGACATGTTGCAACGTCTCTTATGCACGTGCGTTCACCCATTGGCTTTGATTCAAGTACATTGGGTTGAACTTCAACTCTTTTTCTTCCACAGTTTCTAAACTTAGCATCGACAACATATGGCTTGCCATCTTCTTTACTTTGAATTGCTTGCTTCCATAAATTTCTAATTGTTCTTGGTGTGTACCCATACTTGTTTGCCATTTTCACAAATGTTCCATGAGGGAGTGTGTCACTAACTTTGAGTGACAACATTTCTTGTAATATGAGATGCCTAAACTTGTTTGTAAGCCTTGGCTTACGTTGAGGCAACTGTTCTGGTAAGGCTGCATCGTTTTCTTGTGGTTCCTCCTCCGACTCAGAGCTGGACTGTGGATCGTATTGGTTAGATCCAAAATACCAAGCCCCCTGTATTTCTTCCTCGTTGTCTGAAGCCATTGGCTAATGATGCTACTGTTACTGTTACTGTGTGCTGATTTTTTTGGTTTGAGGCTACTGTTCTGATACTTTGAGGCTACTGTTATGGTAAAGCTTGAAGATGGTACTGCTGATTTTTTTGATTTGATGCTACTGTTCTGATTTTGGTTCAATGTAAATGCTGAATTCGTGTGTTTAAGCTATTGTGAAGCCATTGTACTGCTGCTTTTCCTCCTTTAATAGGCTGATTAGGAATTTCTATAGTCATTTTATGTTGATTAAACTTGTAATAATTGAAAGAGGTAATCCATGTAATCTTAAATTGGCCAATGCAAAGCCAAATTTTTTGTTTTTGGATGGCTGTTTTGATGAAGATCATCAAATTAGGTGTAAAAATTCCCTCCTTTTTTTTAGAACCAAAATTGGAAAGTTTCCCAATTTGGAAAGTTGTTAACTTTCCCTCCATGTATTTCTCTCTCCTTAATAAAATCAGATTTTTTTTTGATTATTTTATTATATCACTAATTATTTTCTCTCTCATAATTCCAATAACATCATTACTTCCCACTAATTTCTAATTAAAATAATACCCACTCACCCCAAAGATTCTCTTTTTCTTAATATGTGTGATTTTCCCAAATAGGAAAATCATTTAGGAACGGAGGGAGTATAAGATTTTGTTTGATTTATCTCAACCAAGAAGTATTAATATAACTGTTTATAATTTGTACTTATGCACCATTAGAGATATTAAGAGTTAATATATGTCTTTGGTAAACGCAAAATAAAATTACACAAAGTCATTGATATTGAGGAAGTGTCTTAAATTTTATGCCATTAGTATTCATTGTCAACTTCACTTTTTGTTATTGAGTTTCTAAAATTGTTTTGATCTCATTTCTGTTTGCTTCTCTATCTTTTCTCAAAAGTAAACATTTTAAACTAAATATTGATACTGAAATAGTATAAAAGGTGAATTCAACATTGAAAACGTCAAGATAGTTAATTTTATGCAAAATTTTAATTTTTTTTTGAATTTAACGATGTTTAGAAAATGGGTTTTTTATGAAATACAGCCTCAAAGTTTGCTCTTTTTATGAATTACAGCCTCAAAGTTTTTTTTTTATGAATTACAGCCTCCAACTTTTAAAAATGACCACAATTACGGCCAAGTGACCGTTGACCACTATTTTAACCGTTGACTTCCCTTCTTCCCGGTTACTAACCCTCTTCCTCCTTCTTCTTCATCTTGTTCATCCTCTTCCTCCTTCTTCTTCATCTTCTTCATCCTCCTCATCCCATTTCAAATAAAATTTCTGGGTTTATTTTTAAAATTGACCCAAATTTTTTTGTTTTTTTTTTTGTTTTTGTTTTTTTTTAATTTAATTCTTCATCCCCTCCATTTCTTCATCTTCTTCCTCCTTCTTCTCCCTTCTTCTCCATCATCTTCATCCTTTTTATCCTCCATTAATTTTCAAAGGCCCAATTTTAACCCTAGATTTCATTCCCCTTTTCAAAACCTTAATCAAAGAATACCAAATTTTCAACAATAGATACAATTCTAGGTTAATTTAACCCAAAATTTTCTGGGTTGATAGATATTTTGCATCCTTTTGAGCTTTCAAAGAGGACAAAGTAACTGCACTCATTGTACATCAAAGAAGGCAATTTCCATTGGGCCTGTAAAGCTGAAGCAAAGAAGACAGACAGTGCATCCGATTTCGCAAGTCTTTCTTAATTATTCGAACTCCGAAACACTAATGCCTCAATGTGTGTGTTTCATCTATGAGATTCCAGAATAAGCTATCAGTTTTCATTGAGATTAACAGATAATGAAATCACAAGGTTTTAAGGTCAGTTAACCCGGTTCATACCATGATATAGCAATGGCATCTTCATTGCTGTCACCTGTAGTGCTTGTATTGGCATATCAAACTTTCTGTATTTTAGTGATAAGTACAACCATGTACTACTATTAAATACTGCCTTTGTTTTCATTTTAATTTTTCTACATCTATTTAAATCATTTATAAATTTTCTGGGTTGATTTAACCCAAAATTTGCACAGACAAAATTTGCACAGAAAATTTTGGGTTAAATCAACCCAGAAAATTTTGGGTTAAATTAACCTAGAATTGTATCTATTGTTGAAAATTTGGTATTCTTTGATTAAGGTTTTGAAAAGGGGAATGAAATCTAGGGTTAAAATTGGGCCTTTGAAAATTAATGGAGGATAAAAAGGATGAAGATGATGGAGAAGAAGGGAGAAGAAGGAGGAAGAAGATGATGGAGAAGAAGGGAGAAGAAGGAGGAAGAAGATGAAGAAGTGGAGGGGATGAAGAATTAAATTAAAAAAAAGAAAAAAAAAAAAAACAAAAAGATTTGGGTCAATTTTAAAAATAAACCCAGAAATTTTATTTGAAATCGGATGAGGAGGATGAAGAAGATGAAGAAGAAGGAAGGAGAGGATGAAGAAGATGAAGAAGAAGGAGGAAGAGGATGAAGAAGAAGGAGGAAAAGGGTTAGTAACCGGGAAGAAGGCTTGGTCAACGGTTGACAGGGTGGTCAACGGTAACTTGGCCGTAATACTGGTCACTTTTAAAAGTTTGAGGCTGTAATTCATAAAAAAAAAACTTTGAGGCTGTAATTCATAAAAAGGGTAAACTTTGAGGCTGTTTTTCATAAAAAACCCTTAGAAAATTGATTACGATTTGAAGTACTGATTTCGCAGTCGCAGATTTTCGTAGACAAGGTTAATATCTAATATCACTGTAACAAAAGAATTTATAGGTTCTTTTTAAAATATAATCTTAGAAATAATCTTAAATTTATGGACTTTTTAATTAAAAACATTAAACTTTTTTTTAAAAAGAACCAAGTTGCACACAATGTGGCAAATGCACCTCGGTAAGTCACTCAAAATATGCGACTTGATACTTTTTCAAAATATGTGTTGTTTTTTATTTATTTAAAATTTATTAAATATTAATTGACAAAAATTAAATTAAAAGTAGCAACATGATGAAAAATCATATATTTACCCCTCTTTTAAGTCGCCATCATTTTCATTGTGTCGCCACCTTCTTAATGAAATTATGAAAATGCTGTTAAATCTATTTTTAATTAGAAAATCAACCATTATTATTTTTAAACAAAATTTATTGATAAAATAATTAAACTAAAATACAAAATATTAATTTAAAAACGAAAACAAATTTTTAAAATCGGAAAATAAACCTAGTCACACGTTTTGTACTGAAATTTGATACATTATCTCTTTTTGGCCAAAACTTTTGATAGGAAAATCACATTTCTGTAATGCTTACAACATTAAAACCTAAACTTTAAGATCTTTCCAATGATATATATTCCCGATTCCGATAACCGAACGAGAAATGATTATCGTTTAACGTTTGTTTGTGCTGAAATTTTATATATGTTCAATCTTTTGGCCTTAACTTTGAAACAAAAATTAAATTAAGCAAGGTTTTCGGAATCGGAAACTAGACTTCAAGAACTTTCCAACAACATATTATATGTCCAATTCCGACAATCGAGCGAGAAATGACTACCGTTTAAAATTTATTGCGCGCGCAAACGGACTTTTGTACTTAATTGCCATATTAATAGTATTCATTGTTTCCTTTTTCAGACCAAAATTTTGTACATCAACGATTAATCGTTATTTTCATGCTACTTTGTGACGATACAAAGGGAAAAAAGTAAACATAATTGATTAGTTGGTAAACAAAATCGACGCCAAAATGTCAAAATTGGCTTCCAACTCCCATGATTATAATGCCAATAAAAACATGACAATGCTAGAAAATTCTTTTTCCAACAGTTTACCGCAATGAAAAAAATCTCTCTAATTGGGACTTTATATTATTAGAGTATATAACATATCAGTTTAAGCATTTGATTAAGTGGTTTTTTTATATGGTATTAGAAACCAGCGTGACAAAAGGTTATGGATTCGAATCTCAACCACCCGTTATTTAAAGTATGAATATTCAGTGCCGGATTTGAGGAAAGCATGTGTTGTATTCACATTTCTAGCCTGAAAGGCTCTCGTGTGAGGGAGCGTGCTAGAATATACATTAGATATCTTCAACCATCAGATTAAGTTTTTGATTGAGTTAATTCTTTAATACTTCCTCCGTTTCATAATACTTGCTACTGATAATGATATTTTCCAACATAACATGTTATACTCACTAACATGTATTATGAAACGGAGAAAGTATGTCTCAATTAAAGCAAATTAAAGATCACTTTCTCGGTGAAAATCTTAATTTTTTTAATTTGATTTTCACTTAACCCTCTATTTACTCGAACTACCACGTAATAAAGAAAAAGAGAGCTGGCAACCCACAAAGCATGAGGAAAAAAATGTGAAGTCACGTTATTGCACTGCAAATCTGCAAATCTGCAAGAAGAACCCAAAAAATAAAGCTCAAAACACTTTAATCAATAAAAACAGCAATTACTGTGCAGTAAGGATAGGATCATAGGAGTAGCATTTACAGAACACAATACACATCAGAACACTAATACAGGTTAAAGAGAGTCCTCTTCTTAACTGTAAGGCCTACAAATACATGCTCTTATTCACATCATTTACTCATAGTCAAATACCCATTTATCACTTTAGTCTCTAGTTCCGACTTGATAATTTATCACATAATCATCTCGATTTCCGTAGTTTATGTTAGACTATATATTACATTGACCTTAATTATCAGCTTAAACTTTTGGTTGAGATAGTTTCTATATAACATATTCTATGGTTGAGTTGGTTTCTTAACATGGTATTAGAAGTCAGTGTGACAAGAGGTCACAAGTTTAAATGTCAACCACCCTTCGTTTAAAGTGGAATATTCAGCGCATATACACATCCACACTTCTAGCCCAATGAGTTCTCGTGTGAAGGGGCATGTTAAAGTATATTACATTTCTTGGGGCATCAACCATCAACTTAAGTTTTTGGTTGAGTTGGTTGCTTCACAACTTACTCATGTGAGCATATTGTGGGCTCAGGCTCATAAACCTAAAGTAATGAGCGTTGACTTGCACATTTGACGAGGTTCATTCTTTTCCAAAATTGTATAATATTAGGAAAATTACTAAGTTTACAATCCATTATAAATGATAGTAACGTGAGATCTTTCTTACCCGTAATCTCGCCTTTTACCCAAAGTACAAATCTTGTATAAACAAAAGAAACGGAGGTTAAATGAAGTTAATTTACTAAGAAAAGAAAAATATAAATAATAGTATGAATTACTATAACTTAATAAAAAGAAAAATGTATCAAAATCAATATGACAAGGGACTAGGGACTAGGGAGTGTCATTTAATGCTTCTATTTGTTGAGAATTGATTAGAGTGAGTTTAGCGATAATTAGTAGATAATTTTCATGCGATGTACGGTTTTTTCATTTTATTGTTTTTTATAATGTTTAAAAAATAAAGAAAATAAATTATAAATTATATTATTATTCATTTAATAAATTAATAATTACATATAATAGCTAACACTAAATTCAATTTTAATTTTACAAATATTATTTTATAAGTTTTGTACAATGTTAATTGTTAAATGATGTTATTTTGATATTATCTTAATATTTACTAAGTAAGCATAACAAAATATGCTTAAAATAAATTTTAAATTTCAAATTTTATTGGAAGGTAGATTACATTAACCAATTTCATTAATGCATTTACATATATTGATTATATAAACTAATTTTCAATGTGTTATTATTATGATAATATATTCATAAGGATTAATCAACATATTAGGATGACATCATTATCCTTCATTGGAGGAAGGATTTTAATCTACAAAGTGACACTTAATTGGAGAATATGATGATGCAAGCGTGTTGTATTTTAGTTATAGGTATAGATTTGGTGCATGAATTAATAAGGGAGATAGGAGACATAGAATTAAGATAATAAAGGTATTATTATTGCAAAAATAAAATGTTTAAGTACATGAAAAATATAGTACTTCTAATCTTCTATGTAACTTCAACAAGTTTTTATGTTTTGTCAAACACTAAATAAAAGCTAAAGCAAAGAAGTAAAGGATCAAACAGATTCCATAATTTTGAATGATAACGAATAAACTCAAGAAAAAATTAAAGCAAGTAATAGTACTCCCTCTGTTCTTTTTTGATTGTCTTATTTGAAGATTTCACACAAATTAAGAAAGGTAGAATCTTTGTAGATAATGGGTATTATTTTATTAGGATAGTGGTGTGAATCAATGATTGTATTTAAGAAAGGTAGAATCTTTATAGATAATGGTTATTATTTTATTAGAATAGTGGTGTGAATTAATAATTGTATTGGTATTATGAGAGAGAAATGAGGGTTAAATGAGGGATAAAGAGGGTATATAGAAGATAAAAACTTTCCAAAATAGAAAAGTATTCTGAATAGGACAAACTTTTAAAACTGCCCGTTATAGTAATGTGGACAAACTTAAAAGAACGGAGGGAGTAATATTTAGTAGAGTACTAATATTTAAATAACCACAATCTAATAATTAAATAAACATCAAAAGTCAACTTTAATAAATCAAAAATATATAAATAACCTTAATCTAATGTTTAAATAAACATCAACAGTCAACACTAAATCAAAACTATTTAAATAGCCACAATCCAATGTTTAAATAAACATCAATAGTCAAACTTTAATAACCACAATGCAAAAATTAAATTAGTAAATTAAACTGTGTGAAAAATACTTATCGCAAGTAAATCAGAACAAAAAAAGTATTATATAATATAAATTTCCATGACATGTAAGATGTATCCGGTCTAAAGAAATAAAATTTCAGCGCCTCTTATTTGAGACGGTCTCACCGTAAAACGAGTCCATACAAAAAGTTCCGATTATTCGATTATGTAATCCATGTATAAAACACATCTCATGAAAAATCCAATTCATACAAGAATTTGCAATAAAATTTTGATTATAAAAAATATCATTGTTTATAATTTTTCATTACCAACTAATCACATTTTCAAATGATAATGCATTTAAATAATTTGTAATATATTAAAAAAAACTAATTTAAGCATACAATACAAACATGCATGACTAAAAACACCTAATTATATTTATCTAATTACCATTACTAATTAAGATTAATTAACATTACTTTTCCAAAATCACATGCAAAAACCAGTAATTAATTAAACACTTCTTCTAAGTGGGTTGTTTGATTATAAATTTCCATCCATACTATTAAAAATCACATAATAATAATAATAATAATAATAATAATAATAATAATTCCATATAATTGTGTACCAACAACTACCCAAATCAAATTCCCAAAAAAATTAAAAGAAACCCTAACCTAAAACATGAAATTAATTAACTTCAATATTAGAATAATTCACATATATATAATACTCCATCTTAACTCTTAATAAGGCTGTCTACCACCACCAGAATTAGCCCACATAAGCTCAGCCGCCGCCGTAGAACTCGGCGTACTTCCCAAATGACCGTTATACAAAGTCATTGTTCCTCCATCGCCGCCGCCAGATACCGGCGAATCCGATTGTTCATCCCCTCCTTGATTATTATTATTATTATTACTGTTATTGTTTTGGTGTTGTTGTTGCTGGTTTTGAATATCTTGTTCATCAAGAGGAAGTCTACAGTACGTCGGATTATTAAACGACGCCGCAATGACATAAACTGTACCAGAACATATCAACCCACCAACAACTTTTCCTCCTACAATCTGCCCTTGTGGGCCCGCTAAAGAAATCGTAAACCCACCTCCATGAAACGGCATCGTATTAACCACTACAGCAGATAACGATAAGATATCAAATCTCCCATGAAACGTCACCGTTCCACCTGGAGTTGTAGTTGACGGTTGTTTAAGGGTAACGTTAGCAACTGCACCGGAAGCGGTTAAAACGCATATCCCAACCCCACGACGGCGCGTGAAGCGAGATAACGATTCGACGACGTCAGCACCACCCGGAAGTTCGAGGATGTAGGGTGACATAGCGGGTTCGGGTTCACGGGTTATTACGATGGGCGGTTTAGGTTTGTTTTTCGAACCGGGTGGTCTGCCACGTGGACGGCGGGAGATTTCAATGGTCCCACCATCTTCATTGCTGGTGGTAGGAGGGGTTGTTTTGGGTTTTTTGGTAGAAGGTTGAGTGGGTGGTGTAGTGGTCGTAGCCGAATCGGCTTCTTCCGAAGGTTGAGGAAAAGGATGATGATGTTGATGTTGATGATGATGATGGATTAGATGTGGAGGAGGGAAGTGATGAGGATTATGAGAAGCAGGAGGAGGAGGAGGGGGAGGTTGGAATTTTTGTTGATGAGAGAATTTAGCAAACATGTTTTGGGCATTATTTTGATTATTGTTTTCATTTTCATCTTCTACATATTCTCCTTTCATATTTTTTATAATTATTAATAATAAAACACAAAAATGGGTTGATGGGGATTGGGGATAGAAATTGTATTATTATATTTAGTTGAATTTAGGGATATTATAAAAAATTTAGATATGGGTTTTTTTTGTATTTTTCAATGGGGTAATAACTAATAAGAGGTTTTTGGGTGAATAGGAATAGGAGAAGGTAAGAAATATAAGAAAAAAGCAAGTGGGAGAGAAAGAAATGGAGGGTGGTATAATGAGAAAAGGGAGTGGGGTGTGGGGTGTGGGGTGTGGGGAGGTGGGTGAGCTTTGAAACTAAGTAAAGAAAGGTAGAAGAGTACGTAAAATTGGTACTCCAAATTCTAAAGAGGGGGCGCCGCTGGATTGAAATTAGAAAGGGAGAAGAGGAAGTGGGGTCCAGGGAGGTTAGTGTGTGGGATCCACAAGTGAGCAGATATACAGACATGGAATATGACAGGAGGTGGTGTGTTGTGTGGGCGTGATCTGTGGTCTGTGCTGTTTGCCTGTTTGAGTACTAGACTTTACTCGATCAGAATTGATTCAACAATGAACTTGTATTAACTTGCAACTTGCAACTTGCAATTTAGGGTCTTCATTGGGTTGGGTCCCGGTATGAACCCGTATTTGGCTCAGGTTTTACAAGAATTGACTCGGAAACGCAAAACAGGCTATTAAAGGGTTTGATATAGATTGAAAATGAGTCTTTGTATATAGGATAATTATGGGTAATGATATTTATAGCCATTAGGGTTGTATATAAAATTAAACAAATTCTTTTTATCATTAATAACTTTGAATTTTTAAGAGAATCTAGTCAAGAAATTAGATTACAATTAATATTTTATAAAATGATTTTAACTTCTCAAAAAATAATAAATGATAAAATAATAAAGTATAATTAAATGTTTATGTTTTCAAAGTAAAAATAATATTAAATTATATAAATTAAATACAAGATTATTTCTTATATACAGCCCTTCTTTAATTATAAGCAATAATGCCAATGAAAATTATTAACGTTTCTTCAATTTAATTATTATAAATTGATTAATGAGGATTATTATAATAAATTTTGGTAATAAAACGGGTCAAATCGAACTTGTTAATGTAGATAATCATAATGCGGAATTTGATTTGGGTTTAATCTGGTGAATACCGGATTTGTATTAAATAATAATAAGAGGTACTACCTCTATTTATACATGAGATTAAACTAAAAATAAGAAAACAAAATATTACAAATTTCATAACTTCCTAAACACTTAAAATATTATTCTAGAATAAATCAAAATATTCTGCATATAATTTCCTACATATATTATTTCTTACACTCCCCCTCAAGTTTTGGTCTTGGAATTAGCGAGACCGAACTTACCAATAATATTCTTCAATGCTTTTGAGCCAATTGCCTTGATCAGAAAATCCGCTAATTGATATTTTGATTTCACAAAGGAAATTTTGATTATCTCTCCTGCAATTTTTTCATAATTAACTTTCAATTTTTTGAATTTAAATAAAAGGTCAAGAAATAAATTGGGTTGATTTATTTTGTTATTTGGGTCAAAGATTGGAATTTTAGGGGGTGGTCTTAATTGTGTTTTGGGTTTAGGTTTTATGGGTGGAGTAAGATTTTTCTTTTTTTCTTTTTTTGTAAGAAGGGATTTTTGTAAGGTAAATGGGTAGGGAATTCTCGTAATGTCATGTTTGGGAACTATGATTTCATTTGGAAATATGGAATTGGTTAAAATCTATTGTTTGGCAAATCAAAAATTTTAAAATTTAGATTTGGATCAAATTCCACCATTGTTTTCAAAGTAGTTAAAGTTAAGAATTTGAGAATAACTACTTAAACCTTGTCATTTTCAATTCTTCATTTATAATTTCATAATTGAAATCCATAATTTGAAATGAAATACTTGTTTCCAAACACTACATAAGGGAAATTGGTAGGATTGATTTTTGTGGGTCATGGAGAAGGAGGTTACATGTTTGATTGATGGGTTTGGGTGAATTTGGTTCTTATTCGTTTGTCCCTTCTTCTTTTGAAATTTGATTTTCGTCTTTTTATTTACTCTTTCTTTCGCCATTAACTTGCATACTCAATTCTTCTACATTACTCCCCCTCGCGACCTCACGCTCGATGGTGTCGTTCTCGGGAGGTAGCGAAATTGGCCCGTATAGAGTATGAATCCAAGTCCATAATTCATGGGCAGTGGTAGTGAATGAAATAACGAGGTTAATAATGTTATTTTAAAAAACTTATTGAGTTTAGACCAGTTGCATGGCGAAGAACGTCTCACATGATACCATATGTATATCAAATGAGTTAAAAGTTGAGCTCCTACTTGAAACCTCTATGAACCCGTGAAGTAAATGAAATCAAATTAAAGGATTCGTTGCATACAGTGATACAGCCGCCTCAAAGAAATAGTATGCTACAAGAAAAGCAAGATTTAGCACAACCAAAGGATAACTATTACCTCATCCTTTTAATCGTCAAAGACAAAAAATCGGGGCATCATAATATAGAAATTAAATTGATAATAATAAAATTTATTTTTGCTTGATCTGCCGAAAATAAATTTACCTATCATATACTCCCTTCGTTTTTTTTTATTGTCCACTTTTATTTTTTGGTTAGTTCACCCAAATTGTTCACTTTCTATCTTTGGCAAAAAATTTTTACCTAAATATCCTATGTTCACACAAATAAAGACCATAATACCCTCACTTATACTCCATCCGAATCATTTTAGATGTCTCATTTGGGTTTTCACGGTTATTAAGAGTGGTGTGAGGTCCATTGAAAAAGTAGTAGTTGGGTATTTTAATTGATTAAATTAATTGTAAATGTGGTAGTTGAGTATTGGGAGTAAAAAAAAGTGGGGGTATTTAGTTAAAAAAAGATAGACAAAAAAGGAAATGAGATAATTGATATGAATTTGCCAAATAAGGAAATGAGACAACTAAAAAGATTCGGAGGAAGTATTATTTAAAATATCCCAACTACCACCTTTATAATTATTATAATCACTTAAATACCCCAACTATCATCTTTACAATTATTATAATCATTTAAAATACCTCAATTACCACTTTTTTAAAATGCGTGCCCAAACCAAAGTGGACAATAAAAAAGAACCGGAGGGAGTATATTTTAAGAAGCCTTCATATTAGCTATATTTGCTAAAAATAAACTGATTATTGTTTATAACATCTTCAAAGCTTCTTTTAAGTCAAGAATTAAAAATAAACAATAGTTTTGTTTATTTTCAACAATTATAGCGAATAAGTGAGTTTATTTAGAAAATCAATAATAGTTGAGTTTATTTTTAGCGGATCGAACAAATGTTGATTTATTTTTTACAAAATCCCCTTAAAAATTGGGCTTTATTAAATGTCGCCACCCTTTTCATTGTTTCGTCATCCTTTATATTGAATTTTCAGTATTGTTCTTATTGATTTCATAACTCTATCTATCTAATTTTTCTCTTAAAAATGCTCTGAACTAAACAATATGTTTGATGACTTTGATCACCTAATTAATTATTGATTAAATGATTTCGTAATTAATACTTCCTCTGTTTTCATATGTTTTTCTCAAATATAATTTACGAATTTTAGTGTTAAACTTCGACTACGATTTCTCATCGAATCATTAACAAAATATATTCATGTGAGATGTTGTTAGATTCGTCTCAATATATATACAATCTATATATCCATCAATATTTCTGAATTTTAAAAACTCACAATTAAATTTATTTGATTTTAAATTTGCATGGGGATCCGTGAAAAAAAGTGAATGGGATGAACATTTGAAAATATAGGGAGCATAAATATTATTATTAATTAAACTAAAATCATTTTATTTATATTAAAATAATCAAACAAAAATTAGTATTAATTAACTTAAAACAATTAATTAATATTCATTAATTAACTAAAAACTAGAATTAACTAATATTAATTAATTAACTAAAAACTACATTTATTAAGTAAATAAATCAACAATATTAATATAAATAGAAAAAAAACTAGTATAGAAACTCGTGCAATGCATGAATTGTTAATGCGAAATATATATAAAAACAATTTCAAATAATAATGTAAGTATTGTATACTACCGTTCTTAAATTTACCAAATTCATGATTTTTTAGATCAAAACATAATTACTAATGTTTATTTTAATTATTTACCTGATACATAACTTCTTTTTTTTCATTTAATGGAACATATTAAATTCTAAGTTAACTAAATATATAGAATTGTTATAGTATATCATATAAATACTTTACCTAATTTAGCTTCAAACTTAAACAAAGTATTATATTCTAAATTTGATAAATATTTTCATTCCTCTTTAACTGATTACACTTGAAATTTTCCAAGACTTTTATAGTATTGTATGATTCATGATTTTTTAAATCAAAACATAATTACTAATCTAATGTTTATTTTAATTATTTACCTGATACATAACTTTTTTTTTCATTCAATTGAACATATTAAATTCTAAGTTAACTAAAAAGAATTGCTATAGTATATCATACAAATACTTTACCTAATTTAGCTTCAAACTTAAACAAAAATATTTGATTCTAAATTTGATAAATATTTTCATTCCTTTTTAAATGATGACACTTGAAATTTTCCAAGACTTTTATAGTATTGTATGATATGATATGATATGATAGATTTACTAATATTAATTAATTAATTTAAAACTAAAATTTGTTACATGCTCAATTTTTTTGCCATAATTATGAATAGGAAAATCACATTAATGGAAGATTTGCGGCATTAGAAACTAGACTACAATAGCTTTACGAGATATATTATTTCCCCAATTCCAATAACCAAGCGAGAAATGATGAATGTTTAAAGTTTGCTTCTAAAAATCTGAAACTTGATACATGTTCTCTCTTTTGAGCATAACTTTTGATAGCAAAATTATAAAATAGACTTCAAAAGCTTTCCAAAGATATGTTATATGCTCAATTCCGACAACCGAGCAAGAAATAACAACCATTTAAAGTTTGCTTTGCTTTTTAGTACATGAGTAAATATACCTAGTCGCACAATATGCGCGATCAAACAACGATAGAGTCGCACAAAACAAGCGACTCATAGATAATGTAAACAATCATCATATTGCTATTACTGATTAGACATCAAACGCGGTTGATACGTAGAATCTTTTATCGTATTTCATGCATATATAGTTATATTGTATGTTGATTTATTTTGTTTTCCTTATATTTTATGCTATTGGTACGATATTGATTTTCATGTGCTATAGGCTTTTGTAGGTATTTTCGATCTTAAACCATGAGTCGAGTCAATCTCTAGCCATGAAGCTTTAAAGCAAGACCCAATGAACTTGAACTACTAGAAGTCAAACTGTAAAGGCAACTCTAAGAAACAAAAAAGAATACATTAAAGATGAAGAACATAATGTTTTGGAAAAACCGCCCGGGTATTCGAGTAGATGAACCGATTGGGCATGAAGCACCAAGCAACCCACCCTTCTTCGAATTGACCATATACAACAACGAACTAGCTATTAATGATTATGTTGGGTTCATATTATGTATCATAAAGATTTATTAACAATTTAAAAAATATAAAGTTCAAGTATGTACAAAACCTATAATAGTCTATGTAGAGTCGGACCTAAATTTTCTACGCAATTGCATAGTGTTCTACCAGTTGAGCTAATAGACTTCAGGATGCTAAATAATTAAATTCTATAAAAAAACATGACCATTTACAACTTCAAGAATATTCAAATGTTGGAAAATAAAATAAATAAAATATCAATAGCAAATCGAGATGAAATATCGATTGTCAATTTTATAAATGGGCTGCTTAAGCTAAACGCACAAGAAAATAGGTATTCTTGACTAGCATGTCTTACAAGTCCACCAACGATGCTCTAGTGGCAAGCGAGATGACGACCGAAGAGGTTTTGTTCAATATTTGAAATAATATCTTATTAGACAGTTTTAACTTATTTTGGCAAATAATTAGTGAAAATAGTTAGGTGGTCAAACTATTAATGCTAGTGTTTGACAAACTAATTTGTTCATCGAATTTATTTTTATAAATCAGTCATTTTTAAACAAGCTAATTCTAGTACAAAAGTCATGGGGTCAATCAGTTGATAAATCAATTGGTCCAACCTATAAGATCAAAGTATCCTAAAGAGTAACAGATCCTCTCTTGAGAGACTGTCTATAGTATAAACGCCTCTCAAAAGCCCAGCTCATATCTCCCTTTTAACTTACAAAATCACTAATCAGTTTTTTTTTTTAAATTTATAAATTGGGCCAGCCTGAATTTAAAACGTCTATTCTATAGACGGTCTCAAGTAAGAATTTGTGAAAGAGTAAACACGACATCGATAAAAAAATTCTAAATAAACGATTTCTACTTGATAATTTTCCTATCAATTAACTATCAAATAATAAGATCAAAGTATCCTAAATACGACATTTTAAAAGATTATCTTGAGATGAGAATATTGACTAATATAAGTATTAGGAGTGTTGTATGATCCGATGGTTTAGGAATGTTGTGTGAGGGTATTATGGTCACTATATTGTGCTTTAGAGTTTCATATTTTTTTTTGTATATATAGACCTTACATTGGAGGAATGATGATTAAGGATGACATTATCCTACAACAAGCTCTGAAACGCATACAACAACATAGAGTAACATAAGCTCTGCAAAACATATAACTTCAGTTCTTGATGCTACACACACAAAATGTACAATGTCTAACAAGGGGGGGAAAGAAAAATCCCATGGTAAGGTGACTAACGAAAGATGTATAGGCAACTCGAAGCTCTTTTCTCTACGCTGACGGCAAGCCAGCAGTGGCATGGGATGCAAGCAGACGAGTCTTCAGACAGGAGGATTCTTCACAGTTCATTCAAGCTTTAAATCTCCTATTCATATACGAGCGACGTAGGAGTTGGCCTGGGTGACATACCGCACCCAGCGATATGGATTGTAGGTTTTCGATTTCTTTGCAATTTGCAGATATTTTACCTGAATAACAATGGGTAAAACAATCACAAAAAGGAAATGAGAAAAAAGTGGTATTTGATACTCCACACACCATAGGCCATTGCCAAGAAACTGTCGATATATAGAAGAAACAGTGAAATCCGCTTGTGACTAAAGGCTCATGAAAGCAACCCACAAACAAATGAAGCACAACTGAAGTAGTACCTGAAGTCTTGAAGCATTGTACATTGGTATTGTGAAGTTCATGCTAACAGGTCCAGCTTCCTTTGTTAGATTTCCTGAAATAAAGGACGGTAACTCGTCACATTTGAAAATAAAAAGGTGTATATTAAAGGAACTAACACCTATCAGATTTATAAAAAGGAACAAAACATGAAAATTTCCTACCATGTGATTCTTGCGAAAATGTCAGTTTGGCTCGTAATGTATGCTCAGTTCCACCAACAATCTGTTGATGATAGCATTTCATTAGCAACTGGTCAAAGGTTGAACTAACATTGCAACTTCTTCCCTGCTACAGTCTACAGTTCTTAAGTTAGAAAAATGTTCACCTTCTTTAGATTCCATTCTAGCTTCTTATTAGCTTCCTTGAAATCAGCCATCTGTCCAACAGCACCAGGTTCCAACTCAAAGCTAACTCTGACAAATTATCAGATAGCCACAGATTCAGGTAGAGCTTTGATCATGACAATGTACGTCGCAAAAGATATAAAACGTACAAGAGTCTAAATCAGTTACAAATCATTAGCCATGAAAATATACACGGCTAAACAACACCTTCTGAGCATATGCATATGATTTAGCCGAATATGAGGAGGTACTCAATTGTAGACAATTGACAGATTTTATCGAATTATCTGGTTAACGAAACTTCAGGAACTTAATCAAACGCGTGAATCAGAAAAGGCACTATTTCAATATTGCTTTGTTCACTCAGAGCAGAAGTATACCTAGTAGTATAACTTGGCAGTGGCATTTGAACTAGAATAGTGTTCGCGGTGGAGCTAGATGAAAATTCAGCATATATTTTAATAATTACTTCAGCCTGTTCAACAAGAAAAAGATGAATTTCAGTTTATAAAAAAAGGAAAAAAGAAAAAAGGAAAATTTAAAAGGCAGAAAACACTACATCCAGAGGAATGAAATCATGTAAAATGAGATCTTTTCCTGGAAAATAGGCACAAAGGAAGAATTGCTAACACATGCATTACAAAGGCACATAAAATGTTAAGCAACGTGTAATGTGTAAACCATCACATGAAAATTCATTTTACACAAAATAGTGCATCCCTTGCATCAACACTGAACCTAAGCATCTTCAGTCAAAGAGCACCTTTTCTTGCATAACATAATCTAGACAGGACGAAGTAGACATGGAGATCGTGTCGGGTCGTGTCTTGGCGATCCTCTCATAGGAACGGGTCAGGTTAATTGAATCAAACCAAGACATAAGCACAATACAAAATTTAGTTCATAAAATGGCAGGTTAAGCCTACAGGCTATACCAGGCCGTGCTCATGCCTCCCAAGTGCCACTCAACCTATGCCCATGTACGATTAAATTAAAAAATTAATAATTAAAAAAACTAAAATTAGAAAAAATAACTTGATTAAACATCAGAAAATATATAATACAGTTTGAATTAGAATATAGATACAAAATAATCGTCAAATGCATAATCATGTATCTTTTTTATATTGATATTCTAACATTAATAGTTGAAATAATTGTCTATTTGTATTATTATTGTTGTCTATTTCATTTTCATCAAAAATTAGTCCATTCTGCAAAACCATTTTGTTCATTGTTGCTCCAAATACATTCTTTGTCATTATCGAAATGTGATAGATCATACTATTAAAGTGTTCAAATCATATTTTTGGTTTTATTAGTCTCTTTTATAAATTCTAAACTAATCTTATCTTCTATAAATGATTTTAAAAGACAAAGGGACACCCACCATATAAAGTTTCAACCTTGAGCAACTTCTTTAAAAACACTCTCAAACTTAGAGATGCAGTTAAAATTTATAATGCTCTGACACAAGTTTAATTCACTAGGAAAGTTCATTTTTACATTAAAAGGAAATTGAGCTATCATTTTAAGGAAGGAAATACACAAACTTTTCAAATGTCATAATAATATAACCCACCTTGAGGGTTCCAGCTTCTTCAATCAGAGCTGTAATCCGGAAAGGGGGTTTGAACTCCTGTGTCATGCGATAATTCATAACTGAAAATTCCCCATCTGAAGGCACCTATATATGTGAAAGAAACAATTAGACCCTTGTAAAATGAGATACAAAATTGAACAGATTCTTGAATCAAAGCTGCACATATACTGACCAGGCTTAAAGTTCTGTCTAAATCAAAGTTATCAAGGTGTACAGATTCGTGAAAATTGCAGTCATCAAGTAGTACAGCACCAGAACCCGAACTACTATATCCTGCATACAAAAAAAAGAAGGGCTTCAGCCTATAGTGTGAAGGCAGAACACCACAAAATCTACATTCCCATAAACATAGAAAAATTCATAAATACCGTATCCTGAACTTCCACCTCTTCCAATCGTCACATCCTCATTTAAGGCTAATTTGATTTCAGGGTTACCAGTAAGATAGCTTTTCATTTGAATTGTTCCATCAATTTCTGAAGTTAAAATATACCCCTGCAAATTCGCACTTTACATTTAAAACTTAAAAATAAAACCAGCAATGTATAACATTTACAAGAGAGCTTTCGCTAGCTGCAGCTACTATAATGGTTCTGTATAATGCATTTTTACTTTGGCTTGGCTGTTTAAAATTTTACTTTGATGACATAATACAAGGTCTAAAAGATTCTTAAGCCTGCTTGAGCCCTTCCCTGCATTTCCTCCTACCACAGCCACAATCTCACCCAACGAAAAGAGAGGGGGGGAGCAAAGACAGTACTGGTCTTGAGCAGTTTGTGGCATTGCTCAGTGTCCAAATTAGATATTAAACATCATATTTTGAAATTGGATGCTGATTTACGAAAAAGAAGCAGCTCTCAGATATCTCTACAACATTATCATGCGTCATGCAACTTAAAAACTATGAAATTTAGCACCACTAAATGACAAAATATCATGTAACAATTCAAAAGAGTTCTGTGCTTACACTGGAACTGAAAGTCACACTTATCTTCTCAATGATATCAACAAATATTTCCTCTCTCTTCCTACCTCCGGGTTCATTTGCAACCACAGACTTAGTCACAGCAGTGCCAGGCATTCTTTTCGTCCCTTGCTGCATGCATCAAGCTTTTTAGAGCCAAAAGAAATAAAATGCGCAGAAGAAAGCAGTAAGATGCAAAAAGAAAATTCAATTTCAGGAGAACAGACACTTTATTCAGCCATACCATGAAAAGAGAAGCAGGGCCAAGTGCAGGTACGCGAGCAGCATCCACCACTATTGGCTCATTAAATATATAGGATTTCAATACTTCTGTGGATGTTGTTTGCACATAACCAAAATCCTACACAAGTCGACATAAATTTAGTTGAGCAGAAGAACACAGCCAGTAAAAACAAGAAATCTAAAACCAAATCTTTATGACTAATATCCCACAAACTTTTCACTACCAACACATAAAAGGATAAAAACCTCATGCACCAGAAGAAAGATGGGAATAGCATCATCTTTTAGCAAATGTAACACAGTTGCAAGAGTATGTCCACTTATTAGATATCATGAGGTTAGACCACAGTAGAAAACAAGAAGACAGTACAAAGAAAAACAAAGTCAACAATACTTACTATGACTTCATCAAGCAACTCATAGACTAGTACAAAATTTCTTCTCAAAGATTCTTCACTTAGAATCCCAAGGTAATCCTTTGTAACACGTGCAATACGTTGAAGGAGTTCCATTATAAGTGAAGGTGATACGTTAGCTCTTGTGGTCGCCACAAACAGTAAACCAACAATCTTCACATGGAAATAGTTGACTCCGTCTACATTCTGTTGAAGGCATCACAGGATGGGATTAGACTTTTCATGGAAAATGATAAATAATGATGGCTATAGTAAATGGTAATCCTATAAATAAGTAAGCAAAGATGCAAAATGAATGGTAAATTGGTAACAAAACTGGAAAAACTTCTTGAATTTAGGCCCCGATCAGTATCGCAGAACTGAACTTAAATTTTCCAGAACATTTAACATATATAACTCATCTTATAAGTTCAATTCCCAAGACAATTTTATATTATAGTTGGAACATGGAATAAAAATGAGGCTGTTACATTAAATAACGGCCACTTTATAACAGATTTTGAACTTACTGAACTGCAAAACTCCGTTACATAACATGTGATGTAAATTCATGGAGTAACCATAAGTTGTTATTCTAACATATTAGCCATTATCTATTTTAAAATTGTATTAGATTTTAAAAGGTCTATAATATAAGCTTTGATGTAAATATATTTTCTGGAAAACTTGAATAACTGATAAAATGAATTTTTCTCAAGTTAATGATTCACAGTGCGATATCCGCAAAAACAAGTAGTAACACCGCAACGTGTCGCGTCGGTGACATCGAGACCGTTACCGCCAACACAATGACATCAGGAATTTTTTCTTTGAGTAGGAATATAAAATATAAAAACGGTCATCATGGATTGAAAGCAAAATACATCATCAACGTTTTCAAAAGTCTTGTGTGGATGCACAATTATCATCTCAACTCAAAGATCAATGTTACTCGGTTTACAATTCAGTTCAATATCCAAATATGATGCTCAAATTTCTGACACGTATTTGTACTTTATATACAATTCACTTTCATTTGGACCAAAAACATGAAAAGTCTTGGTTCCTGAGCATGTAACTATTTCCAACAACAATAGTCAAATATGGGTAGAACTCTTAACAAAATGCAAGTTAAAGGCAAGCAAGCCATTGACTTCTTGTACAGTAGATAGATTGTCTCCGAGAGCCACTAGTCAAAATCAAACTTTTCCATATTCCCTCCATTGCTCCAAGCCCCCAACTCAGCAAATTTGATCTGAATTCAATGCATACACATCTTCAAAAAAACAATTGTTGAATGGATCAGAAGGATCGGGCCCAGTTTATAATGGGTCAGTGGCTTGTTAATAGATTGGTCTGGGTTTGATTGGGTCATTATAGGGTCAATGAAGTAGCAAATTTCTTCAAAAGGCATTATTTTTCTTATGACTGGTACTCTGTTTCATGCATGGTTTGTTGAGGAAGGCATTATCTTCTCTAATCTGTTAAGGAACAGAGGTATAGAATGCTAGGACAAAGGGCAACCAACACCAATCACTCATATTTGCAATGGATAGTAGATAGTGAACAGCCCATTTCAACTCTATATTAACCCATTATTAACAAAAACTACTAAATATATTCCCCATAGCAATAAATTGACCCTGTTGCCCTCAAAAGCCCTATCCCATAACCACATCTAATCGTAGTATAGAGAGTGCAAAGATACAAAAAACACAGACCTATGTAAATTTTCCTAAAACCAAACATGCTTATGTGGCCAACCTTAGCCCAGGTGTACCCAATTATAAAATGCAGATTAGCCACCAAAAGCTCAAATTATTCCTGAAACCATTTGACTCAGTACCAAAAACTTAAGTATTTGATTAGAATGAAGAACTAGAGAATGAAAACCATAAACAGCCTATTGCACTAACACTCTAGGTGACACATTTATTTATAACTCAATTCAATCATCACCTTCATTACACGAAGAATTTTGTTGCACAATCCATTGTTTCCAGCAAGCCAAAGCAAGAACTTTGTTAAGGATACATTTATTGTTCCCATGGCCATGGGTGCTCTTTAAGAGCAATTACTATGCATCAATTCTATTCTTGGTTTACTTCCATTTATGATCAAAGTTCAACTGGAGCATGAAGTACATGGTTCAATAGAGAAGCATAATCGGGAGATGCAAGGACCTAAAGTAGTTAGGAGGACTACTATTTTATGTGGATCCAATTTCACCATATAAGATATCAAGGATTGTGATAATTTTAAAGAAGATATACTGAAGAAAACTTTGTGGATGATCACATGAGATGAACTCATAACTCTTGCATCTAGCACTATCATCTACAATTAAACTTCTCACATTGTTGTTGCATTTGTAAGGACTACCATTTGATTACTATAAATCCAAACTCAAATGTACACGAGAAAAAGTTCCTTATAACACAATGGATAGAGTACAATGGAAAATATCAAAATATAGTGGATGGAGTAGTAATCCTATTAAAATTGATCTCTCCTATCTTGAGTTTTGTGTGCTTTAATAAGGTGAGAGGCAATAAAATTGAGAAGTTAAAAACAGAAACTCATAATTGAATCACACATCAACGGAGGATAGCAATTATTACATGAATGCTTAATAAAATCAACTGTTATCTCGCCAAAGAAAACAATAATCCTCTTTTGGACAATGATCACGTATCAACACATGAGATTAGAACTCAACTCACAAAAAAAAAAGCATAATGAGTTCGCATTTTGAATCAAAACTTGACTTCCACTACCCGAAGCATTACAAAGCTATCACAATTTCCAATAGAGGGGACGGGGAAGGAAAAAGAATACCTACAAAGACAGGCGGTGCCTCCTCTTCGCCATCTTCCTTCCAAAATTTAACCTTACGGAAAAATATTTCAGTACTTCCTTTGGGAACATCTCCACGATCTGTATTTACAATGAGAGAATAAATTATTTAAATTTTTTATGAAACATCAAACAAAGTTTCCATCACAGTACCAAACTGCAGAATATATTGGTCTCAATTATGAAAAAAGAAATATACAAATTGAAGATAGAATGTGAAGCATTCAAGTGACTTGACTCAAACCCAAAAGCTACATGAGAACCTACAAAATCACTTCTCTGTTAAACAAAATTTTCCCTTTCTCTAACCTAGCTAAGATTCGTTCCTCTATTAAAAAAACTCATTAACTTTCTTCAAACCATTCCTAAACTTTCAACAAAAAATATTCTTATTAACCCTCTAGGGCTTCCCATTTCATCTTCCTTCTACTTAAAATGAAATCAAAAGGCACTCTTCTAATTGAACCCTGCCATATCTTAATACTTCCTATCTTAATCAACTCACCTTTTTTTCTCACAATATAGCTCTCTTACTCTCTATCTCCCTAACTCCTAAGTAGAAAGTAATAGCCTTCCATAAACAATGATAAGAAGTCCAGGAATCCAAAATCAAGAATTCAAAAATTGTGGCAATCTCATTGTAAATCATTTAAACCTAATCTCAAAACACCCCTATACAAAGCACCACAAAGAAATAATACAATTTGAATTCCCATAAGGGAACTATTCCAAAAATCAGAATCAACACACTTATTATGTTTAAGTCTTTGTGGATAACCAAACTTGTCGATAGTTAAACCTATCTAATTATGAAGTCCACATATAAGCCTAAATTTTCATGGGAACCCTGGCCTGCTAAAATCAATAGTAGAAGGTAATTGCAAAATGCCTAAATGGAAAATCCCCTCCCCCAATCGAATGATTTCAAATGATAGGCGTCCACAAAAACTCCCTCCAGATCAATAAGTTCTCACCATGCCCCATTAGTCACGGTCTCATTGTAAAACCTCCTATTACTACACAAGTCTCTAAAAAAAAGGAGCAAAATAAGAAAAAAGAGTGAGGGAAAGCAATGGAAAAGGCACTTTACATATTCAGGAATCTTCCCAAAACTTACTCTTAGACTACTTTACCATGGAAAAGAAAAGGGAAAATTGTGCATTAGTACCCATTAAAGAAATAAAACATGGAGTAGTAATTTGCAAAACAAAAAAAAAACATGTGTAATGGGTAAATAATGGATAGTGATTTGCAAAGAACCATATTCAATCAGCAATAATTTGTAATTTATTTCTGAGAAAAATAAGAATACTTAGAAAAATGTCACACGGACTAGAGCATGTAGCTTGTAAACGCATCTAATCCTTTCCTTAGATAATCAAAATTAAATCTAATGAGTCAAGCAACCAAAATCAAGCTTAAGAGAAAATAATTATACCCACTTGCAAGCTAAGAAAAGATGATGAGACATCAACTTACAAGACCAAGACCAACATCCTCTCAACCCCAAAAAATGAGAACTAAACCTTATCGTCCTCCCAGAAGAACAAGGAAAGTTTGCATGATTTGCTTAAGATGATCATTCATAACAAAACCTAAAGTGATAAGAATTACAACTTGATACATAACAAACAAGAGTGACTAAAAAAATAATGCATCACTACAGTAGGGAAAAGATGTCAAATTGACCCATATATAGTACTACAAAAGACAACAAAAAGTTATTAAGCTTATCAAACAAGATTACAATCAAAAGAATCACAAGAATCTTCTAAGAAAAAAAAAATTAAATACCCCCAAAAAAGAATTTTAAATACCCCCAATTCAGGTTTAATTTTACTAGTCCAAGTTTGCATCAGGGTTGTTCAATCAGATGTAAACTTGGTATTTTATTATTGTCAATTTATGCTAGGACTTTAATTATAAAAACCTAGAAAAAAATAAATAATAGGGAAAAAACAAGACCGAAAAGCAGACTGAACAAATCTAATGGACGCTCACACCAAATAAGCTTCTTTTGACTCTAACACCAAAAGTGGCTCTAAGACGCTCAACTTATTCGCCTCACTTATATCAAAGCGCCAAGCACATGCCTCGTGCCTTAGGAACCTTAGGAACGCTTCAAAGCACCCAACTCATGCCTCATAAGTCACACCTTAGCCACGCTTATTAAAACTAAAGAGAGGATGCTATGATTTGAAAAATCACGAAGCACAATGGAACTCTCATGGTCTTTTACTTACCATTATATCATAAGAAAGTGTTTCTCAGCTTTTCTAATTGATCCACATAATTTCATTTATCGATAGGATAGTTTTCAGTCAAGCTAAACACTCTCTCTGTCCCGATTAAAGAGATAAGAAATCAAGTACCCTCTAATACTCAAAAAGGATCCGGATAAATGAGGGCAAAAATGACCTGAACATACAAAGGCCTTCAATCAAGTAATAAAGTCAAGAGGGTTAAGATCAGAATACATAAAAAAAGCACAATCTAGATCTATTGGTGCTGCTCACAAACAATAAATGAAGCAAATATAAGTATCACTTCAGCCATTGAATTGTTTTCTGAATTTATAACTAACATGATCATTAGAAAGAATGAGGAGACATGGAAGAACAATGTTTCGAACTTCTCATATCACATCAAGCCTCTAATTTCAAGTAACCTACGTCATAATATGACCTCAATGTCCACAAGACAATAACCGTCTGGATTGTTGTTCACAAGACAACAAGCCTAGTTTCCTTGAAATATTTATCAGAATTACATTTGACTAGATCACAATAAACGATTAGAGATACTACAATCTACTTCATTAAGCCTATTTAAGTTTTTCCCTTATGAAAAAATAATTAAAAATCAATCACTAGTCACTACAACAGTACAACCTCTTCAAACCTCTTAAACAATCATGAAAAAACGAATCCTCCATTTATACTACACATGATAAATGCTGATCACATCACACTCCAATTAAAAGCCATCTAGATCAAATCAACAGAATAGTCCACCAGAATGAGCATTATTTCTTCTTCATCCAAAAGATTCATTCAGATTCCTATGGTTTCTTACTAACAATATCAAAATCACAATTTCTCAACATAAATCAAAGTCAATCACGACGCACCAAAATTCAAGCCAGAACAATTTTAACAATTACAAAGCATAACACAAAAATGACAACAAATAGCATCATATACCATAGATCTTTCACTGAACACAATAAACAACAATAATTACAAATGTGCATTTGGAAAATTTGATGGATCTAACGGGGAGAGAAAGACATACAATCACGGAATACGATATTATCTCCTCGCTGAGAGAGAACGAAGAACTGAGAAATCATTGAAAATGTTAGTTTTCCGATCAAGTCGAAGGAGTAAAAATCCCGAGGGCAACAAAATGCTGCTGCTGTGATGTGTACGAGTGGACGGCAGGAACGAGCACGGTGGACTGGTAACACAAATGACAAAACTTCTCCCCACCTTTTTTTGTTGATTAAACATGAGTTGGTGATATTTTTTTTAAAAAATTGGGGTAGGCTAATCCTTTTGCAAAAATTAATTTTTCTTGTAATAAAGGGAAAGCTAAAAAAACATAATTCTGATTGAAATATAATATAAAAGGTAATTAATGGATTTATCCTACTGTGAATACATTTAACGTAATTATATGTAGAACTTGCCTATAAATATTGAAGTTCATCAATGTAGAAATTACACCAATGAGTAAAATCTTTCTATCTTCTAACTTTTACTCATTCTACTTTCTCCTTATTTCTCTAAGTTTTAACACGTTATTAGCACCAAATGTTTGGCAGTACGACATGTGCGTGCCTAATGCCCTGTCATGCCACATTTGTAACAAATATTTTCTTTTCCTTCTCGATGGCTATTTTTATTGTGATATCCAACTTGTTTTCCCTTTCTAAAATTCTTATTGTAATAACCATTTTGACAATTTTGGGGAAAGTGGCCTTTATCGGATCCTTGGAACTTTCTACCATGCCCATTAAAATTTCAACGACCATATCCTTGTCTTCTTCCTCTTCCTCGAAAATTTCTGCGTCTTCTACCACGGTTATTATAATTTTCACGACTTTTACTTCCAATAGCATGTGCTTCAGGCACTTGTGTTTTGTAGAGTGTGTCTCACAGATAGCCTGAGATCCAAGAGGTCGCATAGACAAGATCATTATGTTGTTCAGACAATGAGAGTACTACACTCAGATCCGATATCTTTTGAAATATATTGTTGTTGCTGAATAGCATTTTATGGATGAAATGTAAATAAAGTGAGTTCAATCATTTTTGCATCAGTTGTCGGGTGCTCACAGTATTTCAACATTGATGCAATTCGGTATAATGTTGAATTGTACTCACTGAGAGTTTTTAAAATCAGAAAATCCTAAATTTTTCCACTCATGGCTAGCTTGTAGAAGAAGCACCCTTTTGTGGCAATCAAATCTTTCAACAAGGGAGTCCCACCAAGTTTTGGAATCTTTTATGAATAAATATTCAAATTTAAGGCGATCATATATATGATGCCACAAGATGAGTAAGGCTTTGGCCTTATCTTTATTTGTAGCAAACTAGCAACCCTTAATTTGATAGCTTGAGTTTCATTTGTTGGATCCTTTTATTTTACTTTCAATGCAGTATGTTCAAGTCCTTGAGCTTCTAAGTTCATGATGGCATCTTCTTTAATTTTCATTAAGAATTTTTGTCCAGTTAAATCTAATAAGTTAATAATCGTTTGGTAGTTTCTGTCATTCTTGTTACATAATATATAATTGTTTTGTAAGTATATGACAATGCAATAATTCTTATATTTTCATAATAATAAACCATAAGAAAAATTAGAGAAAAGTGTCAAAAACTACCTAATAATTTTATTTTTAAAAAAGGTACTCCCTCCGTTCCTTTTTGTTTTGCCACCTTACTAAAACGGGTAGTTCCATAAGTTTTTCCACTTTAGAATACTTTCCATTTTTGGAAAGTTTTCATCCCACTTATACCCCTTAAAACCCCACTTTTCTTACTCCACACTACTATTTAATTATTTTCTCTTTCATACTTCCAATACAATCATTACATTACACTATTATTTAATTATTTTTTCTCTCATACTTTCAATAAAATCATTATTTCCCACTATTATATAATTAAAATAATACGCACTACCATCAAAGATTTCATTTTTCTTAATCTTGGTGAAAAACCCAAATAGGAACATCAAAAAGGAACGGAGGGAGTACCTAATAAAAAAAGTTTTATCAAAAAATATCTAATAAAATGTTTTTCTTTTCCAGAGAGTACCAATTAACGTTTTCTTTCAGTTGACCGTCAAATATAACGATTGACTGGTCAAAATCGAAAATTCTTCTTCATCATCTTCAGTTTCTTTTTCAATTTAATTTCCTCACTGTTTCTTCCTCTACTTTATACTCAAAATCGAAGTTAAGTTGGAAAAGAAATTGAAGATGAGGAAACATAATTTTTTATTTTGACCAGTCAACCGTTATATTTAAATGTCAACTGAGGGAAAACGTCACTTGGTACTATTTGGAAATGAAAAAATTTTGTTTGGTATTTTTTGACAACTTTTTTTTATTAGGTACTTTTTGAAAAAAAGAAAAATTATTAGGTACTTTTTGACAATTTTCCTGAAAAAGTACTATGTTTTAATTATATGATATTCTCCCCCTTAGTTTGTTATTATGAATTAGTTGTAAATAATAAAGTTAGGAATAAATCAAGAATAAATAATAATAATAATAATAATAATAATAATAATAATAATAATAATAATAATAATAATAATAATAACAATAACAATATTAATAATAATAATAATAATAATAATAATAATAATAATAATAATAATAATAATGGGGTCTGCAGATAAAGTATATTGGGCTATTGCAGTGTGGAACCGAGTTGTCAATCTCAAAAGTTGCTTTGTGGTTTAGCTCGCCTACCATGGAAGACTCAAAACAAAACAACGGCTCAAAAGCATGGGTGTGGTGGACGATGATTTGTGCCCCATTTGTGGAACACAAACCGAAACGATTGATCACCTCTTCTTCAAATGCAACTTTAGTGTTCAATACATGAAAGCACTTACAAATTGATGGATGTAAACTGGAACATTGGGATATGAAAGACATACTTCGAAAATGTCGGTTACCCAAGGCAAAATCGCGACTCATAGCTGCAATGTTTTGCAACCTTGTATGTGCTATATGGAAAGTAAGAAACGATGTGGTATGGCAGAAGAATGTATTCACAGCAGGGGGTAGTAGACACCATCAAAGTTGATTCCAAAATCAGATTCGCCTCTCTATCTCCAAATGAGGCCACTACACTCTGTTTGAGGAACTTGTAGCCAAGCCTTTTTGCTTGTTGGCCTAACTTGGTGCATTGTTTGTCCCTTTTGTCGTAGCTCTTTAAGCAAAACTCTTGTAACGTCATATGTGGCTTTTTTGAGATATTTCGGCTTCCCCCGTTGAAGAGTGAGGTGGGAAAACTCTTCCTATTAGATGGGAGAACCCTAGACATCTGGGGTTTATGTGTAAAGTTTTTTGATTTTGTGTTAATAAAAATTGTTGACAAAAAAAAATAATAAGACACTTGGCTATCTGGGGTTTTCTACCCCGAGTCCCCGCTTGCAACTTTCTGGTTTAGTGTTTTATAGAAAATTGTTTGACAATTAATAATAATAATAATTATAATTATAATAATAAGCATGAAGAAAAAAATGGATAAATTTAAATACAACAAATGCTAAAGAGGGTAAAAAATAGCATATACATAATATATAATTTATCATACAAAATGCACTAATGAACAAAAAAGTATTACAAAGAAAATCATGTGCATTTTGTTTTTCTTCTTCAAAATAAATTATTTTTTCATAATTATTATAAGTCCTAATACTACAGAAAGACCACCAAACCCATAATTAAAGAGATATATAATATGAGTTTGGCAAATTTATCTTGAAATCTAAAAGTATGAGAAGAGGAAGAAGATGGGTTGTTTTTGTTATGAAAGTACATTGTCGGTGAATGGAGGAAAGAGGAGGGTTTTTGATGTAAAGAGCAAGTTGAAAGGATAAAAGGTATGTAGAGGGTTGTTCCAAATTGTACAATATATAGTATTATTTATGTAAACTTAAGAAAATGTAAAGTAAAAGGTAAATGAAAAAAATGCACATAGATATAAATGCAAATAGAACAAATAAAAATGCACATATAAAATATACGGAATGAAAAATAATGTTGATTTTCAACTTGCTGGAAAACCCTACGTGTTCAACTTGAATCAACTGATTTCCTTATAATTTAACATCATCCAATTTCTAGTACCTCTAATCTCACGTATCATGTTAATTCTAACACGCTATTACAAGCACAATCATACCACCACAACTTTACCCATGGCAACTACCACTTCATAATTAATAGTTGTGCCACCAATTATCACTGCAACATTACCTCCAACTCAAGCCACACATTACAACCAAGAATAAAGGAAATAACATTAGGGAAAAGGGGATTTGAAAGGGAAAAGGAAGGAAGATGAAATTTTGGAATTGTAATTATGTCTCTTGCTTTGTTTAATTTAAGTTTTGTAGATTAATTTCATTAGTGAAAGAGAGGGTGAGAAGATTAGGAATTCAAGTAGATAAGAAATGGGAAAATAAAATGTAAATTTAAGTATGTAATTGTAAATACTTCACAATGATTAATTAGGTACTTTTTAGTTTTACTCTTAAATACTTTTTAAAATTATTTTGGAAAATTCCACGTGGTAACCCTGAGGTTTTGAATTTTTCATGTGGTAACCAAAACTTTTAAAAAATCCACACGGTAATCTTGAGGTTTACCAAATTGTTCCACTATAACCTTTTGCACATAAAAACGTTAGCAAACGTTAATATACGCCTATTTATGCGACTCACTATTTCAAATGTCACTTGTTTTAATATTTTTCCCTCAAAACATAAACATCAACTCTACCATCTTTTATCCAAATCATGTTTTTTGCCCCAAATCCAAAGATGGTAGAATTAAGATTTCTGTTTTGGGGGGAAAATGTTGAAACTGATGGCATTTGAAATGGTGAGACGCATAAATAGGCGTACAACAATCTTAAAGCTTCAAAATTAACGTTTGCTAATGGTTTTATGTGCAAATAGATCACGATAGAACAATTTGGTAAACCTCATAATTATCGCGTGGACTTTTTAAAAGTTTTGGTTACCACGTGGAAAACCTAAAACCTCAGGACTACCACGTAAAATTTCCCAATTATTTTTTATACATTAATTTGAATGCTAATAGTTTATTAATAGTTTGTTCATAAAAGTATACATTTAATAACAAATAAATCATGTCCATATCAATTTTTTACACTAATCAACTTTTAGCTATTAATTATATTTTACCAAACACTTTTAACAATCAACTATTAAAAACAGCTGGTCAAATCAGTTAATAAAATCAGATAGTTAAATCAGTTGTTCTAATCTGCTATTAGCTATTAAGCTATCAGTTATTTGCCAAACACCCATTATACCACTAACACAGCATTTAACATGAAAGGGAAGAACTCCCATAGAATCTGTCACAATTCACAACCAATAATGAGCTCGCGGTGTTCGATCAATTACTCGTCCAATTCTGTTCTCATCTTCAATGTGATCGAAACGAGTACAAGAGATGCAATATAGTTCCAAAAGTAGCATATTGGGATAGGATACGAGATCTACAAGAATCAGAAACTAAACCCGACAATTTTAGGGTCCATACAAAAGTTGAGGGTTTTGGTTCTAATGTACCGAAAATGCAAAACCTTGCTACGGCGACAAAGATAGAACTCCATTTTTGAGATATGGTGACCCAGAAGGAGCAGTTAAGCCAAGATCCTGCATTACTTTCAATCTCCTAGCACTTGCTTCCGGTTTTTGAGGAGTTTCGTCCTGAAGCATCAAAATTTACACCATTCAGGAGGAAAAACACCACACAATTTAGATATAAGTTGAGTTATCATTTTAAGTTTCTGGACTTTGTGGAAAATCTTGGTTTCTACAGCTACCTCAATCTTTAGTAATTGACGGATATATTCGAATAGACGGTTTCAAGGGCTACATACAACATACGTCTAAGAAGCTCACCAAATTGCATAATCCATCATATTTGTTCGCCAAAAATACAAAATAATTAAAATTTTATCTACCTCGTACATCAAACATTAGCTTCCTCTACTTTAGCATATAAATGAGTTCATGAAATTCAGATGCAAAGAATTTGAAGTACCCAAAAAAGAAAAAAGTTAGTTGTCACCATAAGATTAAAGTAAAATCCATAGTTATTGAAACATAACAAGTATTAAAGCCACATGGGGGTGGACATGGGCCCGCAACCCATGACCTATTATTTTAGTTCGGCCCATGCAGATGTTTTGATATGTACTACTAGCATTGTTACAACACAAACTTACTTGAGACCGTCACAATAGTAGAGAGTTGGCGGTTTAACGGTAAAGCCTTGCTATATTTGGTAAGAGGTTCAAGTTTACTAGGCAAAAATTTTGTTATGTTTTGTTTTTGCAATAAATGCCAATATAAATACATGTCTAGACAAATAAATGTCTATAAAGACGATAAAATGTACTCACATCGAGCTTGCTTTTCTTCTTCAATGCATCTTGTTCTTCTGTTGCTCTTTTAGAAAGCGACGTTTTCTCGTTGTCTACACTGCCATTCACTGCATTTATTTGGCATACATTAACGTCTTTCATACATGATACAAAATTCTACTGCTACCTAGGCGCACTAAAGCCTTAAAAGATGAGCGTATTTCAAATCTATGGTGGATATGACTAACAAAAAAATCATCCAAGTATATAAGTACTCAAACGAAATAAAATTCTAATAACCTTTTGTTTCACATAATAATACACGTCCAAGCAATCAAGCATTTATGATTCAGCAATACGTTGAATAGTTCCAACTTCTATATTAAGCAGCCTTTAAAGCATCTACGGGTCCTAAAACCCTAGAAAAGTCTGCCCCTCCTATCCCTAGAAAAGTTTGCATCTCCAAAACTCTATTCTACAGCACAAAAGTTTGTATCAGATAGAACTATAGAAGTAAATAATATGGTGGATGTTATCTTAGAGTTTCTTGTGGCAAATGATCTGTTTATAAGGGTGCTTCAGAAATAAGGCTGACCATTTACAAGGGCAGACAGTCGGCCTGTAGTTAAAAAAGCGTGCGTGAGGCGCTAAGAGGCAACCACTCAATGCCTCATTGAGTCTAGGCGCAACGCGATACTGGAGGCTATTAAAAGGTGTGGCTTTTTGCGCCTCACACGCCTCGTGTATGTGTGATACCTACAGAAAATACCAAGGGCTTATAGTCTATCAAAGGCGTAAGAAAAGAGCTGAGGTGGCAATGAATACTAGGGGGAAAGATTGAGAATGATGCAACAGAAATTTGTTATGAGAGCTACTAGAAAGAGTATCTTTTATAACCAATTTGTAGCAACAAGATTACGTACTATATATATATATATATATATATATATATATAGGGGAGGAATCCAATGAGAAGGGTATTTAAAATGAGAAGGGTAAGGACTCTACACCCTTGATTTCACTTAAATAAAAAAATCTATGGTCACGATTGATCCAAAAACACATAATTGTAAAAGTAACTATGTTACACAGAAAAGTAACTATGACAAATTTTTGAAATGTCCTTACTTTATAACATAGTATCATTTTTTGTATACATAGTAACCAAACAAAACCAAACAAAATCAAAAAAAATCCTTCTCATTTTAAAATTCTTCTTATTTGATCCTATATATATATATATATATATATATATATATATATGTAATAATTGGTTTGGGCATGAAATGATTTATACTCTATCATTCTCTAAACCTTCTCTCAATCTCCGTAATCTCTTACTTTTTCCCTTTCTTTTCTGTATTTCCTTTCTCTTCTTTCTCTTCTACACTTTCTTTTTCTTACCTTCTGTCCAGGTACTGGTTCACCACAGTATGCCATATGTGATTTTGACATATAACATGTTATGACAAATAACATGTCATCCCTTTTGCGCCTTGTGTACGTCAGATGTGAATTTGATAAATAACCCTCAATTCTTAGTTTTTTATTGAATGGTAAGCAAAATATACCCCTTTCTTGCCCTAAAGCAAAATTATGGGGTGAGAAACGGAAGAACAATGATAACCTTGAAGTGTCGCCTTCTTCACTGGTTGACGTATGATTCAGATTTAGATTTTAAGTGTTTGTTTAAGTGAGTCACAAGACATTTCAAGTATCAAGAACCATTGTTTGCTTTCTTTATCTTTGTCTTTGTTTTAGTTTTTATTTCTTTTAACTATGACTCTATGTGCTAAGTAGTGTTAAGCTTACTTATATGTTATTATAATATAAATTTCATGTTATTTTAACTCTTAAGTATTAAATATGTTTTAAAATTGATTTTGGAGCTTTTTAGCGAAATTGTGCGCCTCGCATACAAAAAGTTTGTACCTTTGTCTTACTCCTTGTGCCTCGGTAAAAAGGCCTTTTGCGCCTAGCGCCTCTTAAAACTAAGCACTAAATTATTCATCCAATTACCAATAGCATAGCAAATGCAAGGGAAACAACAACAATGCCAAAGTTTTAATCCTAAGAGATGGGGTTTGGCTAGCATATGCAAGGAAACCTATATTTAAATCAAATTGTGATAAAAACAAACTTAAAACTCAACTATATTCATTCCAATCTGTTTCAATCTGGACTCAGGAGTATCTAGTTAAAAGGACTACAAATGAAAGAGAAACCAAAAAAGCTTAATCAAACCAAGTAGGGTGCACTCGTCCATAGCAATCTAGACCTCCATTAATTCAACTTAGGAGAATCAGAACACTGACCTGTAACAAAATAATTGAAAATAAAAAGGAGACATTTTTTGGGAAGAAGCCGACTACATAACCAAATGATTATTACATAGCATACCCTTGGATAGTCTCAACTCTCAAGGGTGTGCAAAAATGTCCAAGTAGGCACCCTTAAGCAAAGCCATTTAGAAGAAATATATCATGATTCATTCATAACATTACTAGAATAAAAAGCATTTTCTTTAAAAAAAAAAACTATTTTTCAAGCTAATAGATATCAAATTATAAAACTTAGTGTCTTCCCAAAATAAATACGCATTATATGACTCAAACAAGTGAACACAATCGCACCTAAGACCAACCAAAGCAAATCACAAACATCAACCATTGCATGAAGCAGTAAAAAAGCACAAAATAAAGCATAAAAGAGGATTGCAATTAAGGGGTGCTGGAATCTGGATCATAAGAAAATGTCAGCTAACCTTCGGATTTGGCCCTTTGTGCGTTTCTTCTCCCAGATTGCAATTTAGAGAGTTTCTACGATCACATCCAAACATTTAAATTCCGATTAAGGCAAAACATAATACTTAATCAACCTCACCTGAGCACCCCCAAGTAACAAACTTTAAAAAGGAAAACAAAATAACCTGCTCCAACGCCTTCATAAACATTTCCCTTTGAGTACACTTATTTTGCTCGAGAACCTAAAATTTAGAATCACAATCATCAAAGAAAAGAGAACGGATATTAGAACTTAGAAGCGATAACAGTTCGTTGGTACTTTCGGATAGTCAAAAACTAAACTACCCTTGGTTTGAAATTTTCATAGAAACCATTAGTTAATGAACACGATTAAAGGCAAAAACTCACATCATTAAACTCCAACAGACTGCACACAGGGTTCGTGTATGAACTGCAAATCATTCAATTATCGGTTTTCAATTATTGGCCGTTCGAGAAATGCATAACGGAAAACTCAATTAAAGAAAGAAAAGATTCACAGACTAATCATAAGTTCCATATAGGCGCACAAGAACTTCACCCATCTTTCTCCTGGAAGGTTTGAAATCATCACATATTGCATTCTCATCCACAATCTATTTCAAAATAAGGCAAAATGAGTTTATATACTAACGATCATATCGTTTTTTTCTTTTCTAGTCTAGCATCACGAAAAATCATAGACAAACATTTGTACCTGTGCGGGCCACCATGAACCACCTCGAAGCTTGATCCATGTCATATCTCCCGGTCTAAACTCAGCATTGGACTGCTTGTCCGGAGCTCCATTAATTTTACTTTCAATGAAGCGGCCCTCGCCATTTGCAAGCCCTTCATCTCCCATAATTAACCTTTAATGCAAAATTATCTAGCTACACAAATCTATACACAGTACACAAGCAACCACAACAATCCCGCTTACACTGACCTAAAAATTACAAGAGATTATATCCAGGTTAAAGTGGATCTGGAGGCATTACTTTCACTCCTTGTCAATCTATCGTCTCACGGAACCTGCATTTGAGGTATATCATATTTACATTAACAAAAACTAATCCAAAAAACATAATTTAGATACACTTGAGTCCTCACAAGACAAAATTGTTTTCACTAAAAGATTGTCCAACTCTCAATGTACCTCAACTTACTACAAGTAATATATGAAGGTCCATAACAAAGTTTAAAATTAACTAATACTTCCTACATGTCTAAAGGGGATGAGGTTGTGAAACCACGGAACATACTAATTTGTCCACTAAGTAAACACATTAGTCACTAAGCTCACACATAATTTGAACAAAGACACTAACACTTTGTTTGGATTGAGGGAATTGAAGCCTAGAGGGATATGTTTCTCTTATTTAGATACCATTTTTGGTCGCATTGAGGGAATTCGAGTCGAGGGACTCTTTTGCCGCATTCTCCTTCACAGGTATGGTTGTTGTCTTCCTTCCCTCCCCCAGACCATGATAGTTCCTATGAGCGCAGTACACTAGGCATGATGATGATGAGATACCAATTTTGAAAGTGGGGGATTTGGAAGCAAAGAGTGAGTCCGTTAATTTAGTTAATAACTAAATCTCACCAAATGTTGAAAGCTTTGGAAGGAAAATGTTATTTCTCTTCCTCGCGATTCCTTTCCGTTTTAAACAAATAAGGGAGACTTTCCCATTATTCCCTCCCTTCCCTTCCCATATACAAAGTGTAAATTCAGGGAATGAAAATCCAACCAAGTTAAGTTACAGCACTCCCAATTCCAACTCCACAAAATCTCCCATTTATTCAAAAATATATTTAACTAGGAACTTAGGAAGGCTCACACAAGTTTTTTTCCATAGGATTAAGATAATGGTACAAGGGCATCTATCAAACACCTTATAAGCATTAAACAATAAACCCAAGATTCTTAGACCTCATTTGGATTCAAACCCCATTAGTATTTTTTACTGATCCTGTCAACGAGGAGGGTTTGGCAAAAGTCAAACCAGCAGATACCAAGTCAAACATTCTTTTAAATTTGAATATTAGTACACCCATTTAATAGATTAAGCTGATAATGGTTGTCAAGCAAAATTATACCTGATCCACAAATCCCCATTCCCCAGTGAATCATAACATGGCATTTTAGGCTCATATAACACACAAAAATAAGTAAAATCCGTATTTATACAAGGAATTTAGAACCATTCTTCAAAAAAAGAGGGTTTTTCTTAAACTCGGAAAAAAGGAAGTGTTTCTCGAATCAGGAAATAGCCAGAAATCGCAAAAAGCACTAAAATGATCTTCAAATATGATTAATTTATCTGTTTAATTACTGAAACTCATTGTTCTCATCAGTCTATGAGCAGATACACAGAGAAGATGACGATTTCTAAAAATAAATAATTACAAAAAAAGGCAATTATATGCGCCCGTGTGCGCACACAGACAAAATCAAGTCACATCCACATGACAATCAAAATAATTAAGTCATTTAATCCAGTTAAGCTTAAGCAAGCAAATTAAGGAAATGGAGTATAAAACAAGCTACTTTCTTTCACCTTTTTAGAGCACAAGCCCAAAACAACATTTACCCATAAAAATTAAGGGTTTCTTTTGGGGATTTTGTAGATTTGAAGGGGAAAAGTAAAGCAAAATAGGAGTAAAAGGGTACTGACCAACAAGATGTGACAGAAAAAGGAAGATACCCATTAGCTATTAGCCATTACCCAGAGAAAGAATGAACTGAACTGAACTAAAAAGAGTGAAAACTAGAGTATCAAAATGAAAGAAAATTATTCAAATTTGAGGGGGGAGAAGGGTTTGAGCATAAAGATGGAATCTTGGAGTTGGGATGATTACTGAGAATTCAGAATTGGGTCAGGGGGTGATAGAATTTCCTTTTGAAAACTCAATTCTTATAGTTCGCGCTCTTTTCGTTTTATCGTCACACCTATTTTAAATTAATTAATTAAAATTACGAAAATGCCCTTGAATTTAAATTCTCAATAAAACACTAAGTAAATAAAATAAATAAATAAATACATAATTTAAACACATACAACTTAAACATAATTACATAAATAAATAAATAATATAAACTCATACAACTTAAACATAATTACATAAATAAATAAATAATAGAAATAAATTAAGTAAATTAAAAAAAAATACACAAATAAAACATAAACATAAATAAATAATTATATTAAAAAGTATTAAAATTAAAAATATAAAAAAAAATTCAAAAAAAAAAATATCAGATACACTCGCACATTTTGTGCTAGTTGACCATGGTCAACTCGCACGTTTTGTGTTAGTTGACCATGGTCAACTTGCACTTTTTGTGCTAGTGTGCATGTTCTTTATCTTTTTTTTGAATTTTTTTTTTAAATTACAAATAAAACAACAAAAAAGATATAAAAATAAATAACTTAAGTAAATAAAAATAAAATAAATAAATAAATACATAATTTAAACACACACAGCTTAAACATAATTACATAAATAAATAAATAATATAAACACATACAACTTAAACATTATTACATAAATAAATAAATAATAGAAATAAATTAAGTAAATTAAAATAAATAAATAAATAAATACACAAATAAAACATAAACATAAATAAATAATTATATTAAAAAGTATTAAAATTAGATTAAAATTCAAAATTCAAAAAAAATTCAAAAAAAAAATATCTGGTACACTCGCACATTTTGTGCTAGTTGACCATGGTCAACTCGCACGTTTTGTGCTAGTTGACCATGGTCAACTCTCACTTTTTGAGCATGTTCTTCGACTTTTTTTTGAATTTTTTTTAAATTACAAATAAAACAACAAAAAAGATATAAAAAATAAATAACTTAAGTAAATAAAAATAAAATAAATAAATAAATACATAATTTAAACACACGCAACTTAAACATAATTACATAAATAAATAAATAATATAAACACATACAACTTAAACATTATTACATAAATAAATAAATAATATAAATAAATTAAGTAAATTAAAAAATTAAATAAATAAATACACAAATAAAACATAAACATAAATAAATAATTATATTAAATCGATTAATTACTTACCGAATCGTATTCATGCTCGTTTTAGTTCGCCATTGTTCTTCGATTATCACTTTTAACTTCTTTTAGTTTACAGATTTTTTTTAGAGATATTTAGAAAGATGTTACAGTTTTTGAGTTCGAGATTATACGGGGTCAATTATGAAACTTCAACATAACAGTTTCAAAATCAAGGGCATTTTCGTAATTTTCATTACTTACTTTAAAATAGGGGTGACGATAAAATGAAAAGGGTGGCGAACTATAGCAATGCCTTTTGAAAATGAGCTATTAAAGTCAACAGAAATTAATAAAATCAAATCGTTCTTTTTTGTTCTTCCCATTTACTTTTTGCACAGTTTTCAAAGCAACTTTCGAGCCTAAATATCTCTAAATACGCATTATAAAAAATATATGATAAAAAATTATACATTAAGACGAATATAAGGAGATCTCATATGGATATATTTTATCATCTATAAATGTCTTAAAAATCTTAATCAAATTTCTCTCTCTAAAATGGAATATTCTAAACGGAAAAAACAAAAAAGAACGGAGGGAGTATTAATTTTATTTTATAATAGAAAAAATTAAATTGAATGAGAGAGTGTTATTTGTCATTTTTTATTGGTCAGTATTATTAGAATTTAATTGATAAGCATTTACAGTTTTACACACTTGTCACATCTACAATAATAAACAACAATTTAATGACAAAAAATATACTTTAATGGCAAAAATTTTAAATCAGTTAATAACAAATCATTCAATTTGGTTTCACTTTAATGGTAGGAATTTTAATGGCAATAATTTTAAATCGGTCAACAATTTATCCTTTACAAAAATAAAAATGGCAGGAATTTTAAATCAGTCAATAAATCATTCAATTTGGTTTCACTCTAATAGCAGGAATTTTAATGGCAGTAATTTTAAATCTGTCAATAATTATTCCTTTATAAAAACGAAGATTTGCTTACACTTTAATGGCAGAAATTTCAAATCAGTCAATAAATCATCCAATTTGGTTTCACTTTAATGGCAGAAATTTTTATGGCAAGAATTTTAAATCAGGCAATAGTTATTCCTTTACAAAAATAAAAATTTGGGTTCATTTTAATGGCAGGAATATAATATCAGTCAATAAATCATCCAATTGAAATGTCTGAAGCAAACAATCTTTATATAACATAATTATTCCTTTACAAAAATAAATATTTGGTTTTAATTTGATAATATGAATTACAATATAAATAGACCATTTGACCAACTTAAGTATTTGCTCATAAACTTCAAAAAAAAAAGTATTTGCTCATACCATTTCTCTTTGCTCAAACATAAGTGTTGGTGAATAATATTTCCAATAATGACCATGAGCTTAAATTATATTCAAGAGAAATAGTATATCTATAGTAACCTCTATCGTTAAATTACATTTTCAATAATAAATTAATTTCATATAAACTCTTTATTAACAACTTATTTTGTGTTTCTTTATATTTAATTTTTTTTAATTACAATATACGTATGTAAATACTTTATTACGCACCTTCATTTAATATTTTCGTTCGTCTAAAATTTCATTAAGATATTAATGTATTTAAAAATTCGTGCATTGCCGGGTTTCTATCCTAGTACTATAAAAATATTGGAAAATTACAAGTGTCATTCTCCAAGGAGGCATGACAAATGTAATTATTGTAGTGGATAATACTTGATTACATGACAATATTTACCTATTTTTAAAATTTAATTATTTTTAAAATTAGAGCTAAATTAGGTATAGTATGGAGTATAATTTATTAAGACAATTCTATATAATCAACTTAAAATTTAATACGTTAAATTGAATGAAAAAGTGATGTATTCAACAAATAATTTACAAATCAGTATTTAATTTTTGTGTTTAAAATATCATGTATTTGATAAATCTAATCATGATAATATATGCTTGCATTATTCTTTGAAGTTATATTTTTATACTCCCTCCGTTCCTTTTTGATCTTCCAGAAGGAATCTTTGGTGGTAGTAGGTATTATTTTAATTATGTAGTAGTGGAAAGTAATGATTGTATTGGAAATATAAGAGAAAAAATAATTAAATAGTAGTGTGAAGTAATGATTGTATTGGAAGTATGAGAGATAAAATAATTAAATAGTAGTGTGAAGGAAGGAAAGTGAGGTTTTAAGGGGTAAAAGTGAGATGGAAACTTTCCAAAAACAGAAAGTATTCTAAAGTGGAAGAACTTTTGAAACTACCCATTATAGTAAGGTGGAAGAACATAAAGGAACGGAGGGAGTATATTTTATACTCATAAATTCGTGCATTGCACGAGTTTCTACACTAGTCTATTACTATATACTAAAAGGGTTCTTTAATAAGACACATGTCACTCTCACATTTAATATTTTCCCTCCAAAAGACAAAAGGGTATATATTAGAAAATCTTTCATTCGGCTAAATATGGTAATTAAAAAATTCAATCTGCTTTAGATCAATCACATTAATCAATCAAATATGGTTATTAATTATCAATCTTATGCTAATTTTAAGTTGATTATAATATATTCCTAAGATCATTTTATAATAAAATATCAATCAAATGGCCACTTATTCTATGAAATAATTATCAATTTTTTCTAAGATCATTCTCTAATAAAATATCAATCAAATTCCTTTTTTGTTATAATATCATTTGTGATTTACAACAAAGTTTAACACTTTTGTGAATTACAAATTTAATGTTTATATTTTGCGAATTACAACCACGAATATCAAAGTTTACATGATCAAGCCAAAACATAGAATTTTGACCATTTTGGTGGTCGTAATTTTAGTTTAAGTGGTCGGAGTTCAGTGTTTTTAGCTTAAACCTATAAACTTTGATACTTTGGTGACGGTAATTCGCAAAAAATAAACATTGAGTATATAATTCGCAAAAGTGCTAAATTTTTAAGCTGTAATTCGCAATTATTCTAAAAACAAATAAAATGAATTGTTGTAATAAATAGGGGTTAATTGGATTAAGAAATTATATATTTTTTCTAATTATTTTCCTGTAATACTGAGATCTGAGTTAAATTTATTTGTATTACATAGCCACATTCCATAAATTGATTTATATTACATACCTATAGTTTTCAAATTTTAACATTTTAATTTTTTCTGAAATACCAAGATATAAATTATTTTTCCAAAGATATAAGTTATTGATTTTTTTTTTGTGCATGAATTTTCATTTGATTAGTGATTACACTATTTTCAATCAAAGTATCTATACTATCTAGCTATCTATATTTTATACTAATATACTAAAAGAGAAACCAGAAAGGTATCTTATTGACACGTGTCAAGCTATAGTTGAAAATTTTCACGCCTAAATAATCAAACTATATATTCAAAAAGTATATTATATTTTATATACAAAAATACACATAGAAGTATATATTCAAAAGATTAAATTGCAATTATTATATAATACTTGATATCATGTGCATAAGAAAATGTAAATTGATATATTTAATTTCTCTTATACGTTAAATATTATTTTCAATAGATTTATTATAGTTAACAAATAACAAATTAATATCATGATAATTTAAACTAATTTTGTTTATGATTACATTATTATTATAATTTTTTTAAATTATTAATGTTTGGCACGGGATTTAAGCTAGTATACAATAATACCGTTCTTTTTTCACAACCTATCTAAGTATTTACTTGAGAACTGAGTTCTCGCGTGAACCAAAGGGAGAAATGACTAAAGAAATTAATAGTCGATTATAGTGGTTGATTTAACTAGCTGAATTTATTGATTAATTTTATTAGTTGATTTTTGATTCGTTATTATGAGCAACTTATTAACAATAGCTTGTTTCAACTTGCTAATCTATCGAACACTAGTCTCTAGAAGTCTCAATTTGTATCAAAATAGATTAATGTTATGTTTGAAAATCATGATTTTATTTGGAAATTTGGAATTAATACAAATTTATTGTTTGGCAAATCAAAAATTTTGGAATTGGATTAAATTTCATCATTGTTTTTAAAGTAGCTAAAGTCGAGAATTTGAGAATGACTACCCAAACTTTATCATTCTTAAATTCTTTATTTATGATTTCATAATTAAAATCCATAATTTAAAATTAAATAATTATTCCAAACACTACATAATATTATTTAACATTTTAGTTATTTTGTCCAACACCTCTTTGAAGAGAAGACCCTTTGCTAATTTGTTTGGGTTTGATTTGGAGTACTAGAAGTTGGTAACCAAAGACTACAATTTTTTTTTTTTTTCTTTCATAAATATCTAACAAAAGAACATTACTTTAACAATCACCAAACTTTTATACCCACCATATATTCTCTCTTCAAATTTACATAATAATTTAAAAAGTTTGTTAAAGTATCTTAGTATGTGTGCATTCTTGGCATATTTGTATATTAAGCAGGGGTGTGCATAAAATCCGATCCGAAACATCTGATCCGTAATATTTATTGTTCGGATAAGTTATCCTTTTTGCAAAGCGGATAATTCGGATCGGGTAATAATTTTAGAATTGGATGACGGATTCGGATTGCATATTAAGAAAAGTAGGTATCCGAATTTATTTATTTTTTATTTTTTTCGTAATTAAAATAATGATAGTATCTCTCAAGCTAACATTGAGTTGAATCTTAATATAATTGTTCTCCCACGGATTTTTTTTTAATGATTGTCCTTAACTCCTTATAGACCAATGAGCAATAAAGTTATTCTTTAGTTTTTTTAAATTGTCTTTTACGACTAATTAAGCTAAATATTTTTAGAGAGTCAGTATTTGAATCTTATATAAAAAATTCCAAAATAAAAATAGAAATAAAAAACGCATGGTTGAATGAAAAAAGACAATAAAAATAAAAAAAATAAAACATTCTAATAAAATCGGGTATTCGGAATCCGGATACCTGATTTAGAGCTTGTTCTCTTCAACTTATTTTTTGAACTTATTACCTATTTATTCTTATTTTTATTGGAATCGGATTAGATAAGACCAAATCAATTTAGATCAGATAAAAAACATTCAGATCAGATAAGACTATGCCAGATCCTACTAGATTAGATCATATTAGACCAGATCATACTAGATCAGACCAGATCAGATCAAATCATGATTATTATTATTATTATTATTATTATTGTTGTTGTTGTTGTTGTTGTTGTTGTTGTTGTTGTTGTTATTTGGTGTTTTTTCTAGGGAATGAAAAATCTTTTTATTTGTCAAAAAAATAATAAAAAATTATAAACAATAATAAAACAATAATAATAATAATAATAATAATAATAATAATAATGAAAATAATAATAATAATAATAATAATAATAATAATAAATAAAAAAAAAGATCAATAAGATCATATAAGATAAGAATAGATCATAAAGATTCAGATCAAATCAGACTGAATCAGACCAAATCAGACCTAAGTAAATTCAGATTAGATGAAGAGAACAAACCCTTATTCCGGGTCAAAATCAAATCGCATTTTTAGATATCCGAATACCCGGATTTTTGAGTCCGTGTCAACCCGATATCCAATTTCGAAACCCCACTAATTTTTAGTGTACAAAAAATATAGTGGTTTCTAAATTACATTAATTATAAATAAGTCGGCCAATAATAAAAGATAAAACGGCCCGTGAAATCATGAGAAGTGGTGAGGGAGACGCGGAAAAGTTACACAAAAACTTGGACAAGACCGTCCTACTTTAAGACGAGATTTGGGCCAACCCATTATTAGCGCGTGTACTACATGCACATGCTTGGCCCTTCAGATTTCTTTTTTTTTCATCTTCTGAGAATTTTCAATTTGAACCTATTAATTTTGACCTTAAAGATAATCAATTTTAACGTAAAGTAGTACTTAAACATATCAATTAAAGTAAAAATTTCAATTTGAACCTATAAATGATCAATTGTGGCGTAAAACTGATCAATTTCTACCTAAATATGGTTCTCTTTCACAATTTGAGAACGAAGTTAATAAAATGTTATTATTTTATCATTCTATGGATGAATTTTAAACCGTTAAAAACATTGTACAATACATGTACTTTTATTCAATGCAACATAATGGTTCTAATGGAACATAAGTATTTGATATTTTATGATCTAACTCAATTTTGAACGTATAAGTTTCAGTTATTGTTTTCAAAATAAGTATTTCAAAGTCTATAAAGATATTGTATAGATTTTAGTTCAAATTGAATAAGTTTATAATTAAATTATGACATATAACTTGACAATGAAATTTTATAATCTAACTCAATTTAAACTTCTAATCTTCAATAATCGTTTTAAAAAGAAGTATTCAAATTGTATAGATATATTGTATAGATATATTGTATATCATTTAGTTCAAATTTAATTATTAATAGTTTTATTTACGATTTATTTGTTGTTTGAAATTCCATAAAATGATAGAATAATACCATTTTATATAACTTCTTCTAAAATTGTGAAAACAGAACCTTATATTAGGTAGAAATTAATCACTTTTACGTCACAATTGATCACTTATAGGTTCAAATTGAAAATTTTACTTTAATTGATATGTTTAAATACTAGTTTATGCAGGGTCGGCCCTAAGGGTGGGCAAGAGGGGCCGTCGCCCAGGGCCACATGTCAAAAAAGCAAAATTAATAGTTATAAAAGGTCTATATAGATTATTAATTACAAAGAAAAAGGGCCCCAATACAACATTTCGCCTAGGGCCCCAATATATCTAGGGTCGGCCCTGAGTTTATGTTGAAATTGATATTTTAATGTCAAAATTGATACTTTTAAGATCAAAATTGAAAAACGCCCAAAAAATGGAAAAAAAAAGAATGTAAGGCGCGCAAATTGGGCCGGCCCACTCTTGTCTTAATTTGAGACAGTCTCGCCTAAGACCAGCTGAAAAAGTTATAGCCACTGTGACTTAAAAAGTATAAGCATTGTAACGAAGTTGTTGGATAACTTGGATTATAAGCACGAATAAAAAAGGAGGGTGAGTAGTAGGTTAGTGACAACCAGCTTGGTAAAACTTAGTCACACTCTTTGATCATGAACCAAAAATCAATCGACGCACTGCACTTCTTAGGTTTATGTAATTTAAATGCGTAGACTAGAGTATTAATAGCAGTATTAAATAAGGTGGGTAATGTAGAGCAACTTAAAAAAAATAATATAACTATTATTTAATAATTAATATAATTAAACTAAGCGAGCAAGTGATATACACACGGGTATTTTTTCGGTGTTGTACCCACGCATTTATTTTGGGGGGCGAGTAAATACCCGCCCAAATTTTTTTTTTTGAAAAAAGTTGTTCAAACCCGCCCGTTTTTGGAGCTGGGTGAGTCGAGTCTGGCGACTTGCGAGTAGCAGTTCTAATTGAAATAAATTGTTATGACTTATGATGAAGAGATAGTATAAATTTATAGATGACACTAAAAAATAAAAATGAGACGATTGCCAAAAAAATACAAATCAACTGAGCAAATTAAAATAAGTCATCCGAGATGAGAGGGACTAAGGAGTAAGGGATTCCCTTAGTTCAACTTTTTTTTTTTTTTTATTTATTTATTTTAATACTTACGCTATAGAAATACTTAATATTGACAGTTGTATTTGTATATATAAATTAACTTTATATTTTCTCCGTACCATAATACTTGCTACAAATAGTAACATATTCCCACCTAACATGTCACACTCAGTAGCAGGTATTATAAAATTGAGGAAGTAATTTTGAAGGTCATCAATATATTATGCATTATATTATGTTTTCTAATTTAACAAAAAATAAATGTTAATCAAAAATACTTTGATGTGATCTTGAACAATATATCTACTATTAAAGTATCTTTTGACTAACATTTATTTATAGTTGATTTGAGTAAATTAAAGAATATAATATATTGCTTAATATATTGTTGACAATTTTTAAAATTACAAAGTTAATTCATATATATAACTGTTAAAATTGAGTGTTTCTACGGCATAATATTTCTAGATTTTTTTAATATCATATGTTTATATGTGTCGATGTTAAAAAAATCGTACATTGCACGGGGTTCTACACTAGTAATATATAATACTACTATATCCTTTTTATTTTATTGCGATATGATTCCTTATTTTTAAATTGTCCTTATCACATTCTTTATTCTCATCTATATATTTTATTCACAAAATTTTGTATAAGACGGTCTCACAATGAGACGTGCGCCATACTTAGGTTTCATAGCCCAATAATAAAACCTTTTAGCATAATGAGCTTGATGTATGGACTCGTCTTACAGTGACACTGTTTCGTACAAGACGGGTTTTTTTATTTCACAAATTATTGTGAGAGACGGGTTCTTTGAAAGACCATTTCTAATTGTGCCGGACCATTATATATTTTTTAAAATATTATAAGTAAGCATTAACAATGATGTAAATAGAAATTTAAGATATTGAAAGTAAGCCTTAAGAATACGGAAAGTAAACATTAAGAACAATATAAACAGACATTAAAAATACGATAAATCAATATTAATTTTTAATAGACTGAACTTGGGAGACGTCTTTAAATAAAACGGTCTCTCAAAAGACTAAATATTTTTATTTTATTTCTCTATTATTTTCGTCCACACAATTTAAATAACCCCACGTATTGTTATTAATCTAGAAGTGCCAAATTGTGAAGTAGATTACTTGTGTAATCAAAATAATCTGTTCAAACAAAGTTTGATTAATTTCCTTTCTTATCTGATTCTCCTCAACCCTCCTCCTTTTCCTTTCTTCTTTCTCCTTTCTCCTGTAAAAATTTACAGTCCTTAAACTTAAAATCCCAATTTTTATTTATTTTTTTTCAATTCCAAAATTCATCACTCATTTTCTCTCTCCTCAAGAAAATGGACCTCCATCACCACCCTCAAACCAACGCAACCACCACCAACACAAACAACCCGAATCCAAGTAGAGCAGAAGCCGAACGTCTTCTGGGTATAGCTGAAAAGCTTCTTCAGACCCGAGATCTAACTGGGTCTCGTGAATTTGCCCTTCTTGCTCAAGAAACGGAGCCTCTCCTTGAAGGATCCGACCAGATCTTGGCTATAACTGATGTTTTACTCGCTTCCGAAAAACGGGTCGTTAACAATCGCCACCATGATTGGTACGCTATCCTTCAAACTAATCGTCAATCTCTCGCCTCGGATCCGGATCTCCTCAAAAAGAATTACCGCCGTCTCGCTCTTCTTCTCCACCCAGATAAGAACCGGTTTCCTTTATCCGACTCCGCTTTTAAGCTTGTAGCCGATGCGTGGGCCGTCCTTTCAGATCAATCCAGGCGAGGATTATATGACCATGAGCTAAATGTCTACTCAAAGGTGGATCTCCGTCAGCAACCCCAATCCGGACCCGACAAAGATAAATTACCGGTAAGACGCAGCCCACGTGGTGGGGGACCCGGTACAGGTGGTGGCGATGGAGGGTTAGATCCCTCACCAACACCAGTTTCCCAGCGACCTATGTCAGGTAACAATAACAGCAACCAATCTCGGACCAGTGCTGGACGACGATTCGGTACTGGGAGCAGGTTGGCCAATTTCTGGACAGCCTGCCCGTATTGCTACGTACTCTATGAGTACCCTAGGGCATACGAAGACTGTTGTCTTCGATGCCAAAATTGCGAACGAGCTTTCCATGCTTCAGTATTAAGCTCACTCCCACCATTAGTACCAGGAAAAGAAGCTTATTATTGTTGTTGGGGATTCTTTCCTTTGGGATTTTCACTTGATAGTAATGCTAATAGCAATAAAGGGAAGAAGAAGATAAATTCTGATAACAATGATGTGAATAACAATAATGTTAATGGTGATAATACTACAAATAATCATAATCTGAATTCGGGTTTTCCGAATTGGATGCCGGCTGGTATGTTTACAACACCAGTAGCTTCCGGTGTGCCTCAAGGAGGCGGGGCGAGTATGAATATGAATATGAATATGAATGTGCCGAATGTGAATGTATCTGCAACCGGTGGGTTTGATATGTCAGATGGAAGTGCATCAGCTGGTTTTGCTACTAACAGTCATAATAATGCTTCGACCGGATTTGGGGCTGTGCCGATGAGGATGGGTGGTACTCTGGGGGCCAAAAAGCGAGGTCAACCGAGGAAGAATCCATTGTAATGGGGTTGAATGGGTAAAAGCATGAAATTTTGCTGGTGAAAATGTAGGAAGGGATGAAAATTGTAGGAAATATGGAAAGATTTGTTCTGAATTATGATGATGAAATGAAGAAATTTGTTGATGGGGATTTGAAGCTGTTGGGTTTATTGTTTTTGGTTAAAATTTGAGTTTTCGAATTGGGTTTTCATCTTTAAGTTTAGATATACTTTAAATTATGTAACTTTTAGTACTAACCACAAGAATTATGTAAGATTTTAGTGAAATTAGTAATGGTAGAGCTAGAGCTCTTGTTTTGGTTGTAGTTGAAACAGTATTTGAGCTGCTGCCTGCTGCCTGCTGCTTACTGCCTACTAGTGGAGCCCACTAGTGGTGGAAGGAAGTTCATTTTTATGAGAAGCAAGAGCTTTTGCCTCCTCTCATGGTGGTTCATGTAATTTATCTTTCTTGAAATATGCTTAATTTGGTTATGTCACTTTGTGAGATAGGCGGTTTCACGGGTTAAATAGTCCGATTGATATAAATTTGTTAAATAGTCCGATTGTTATAAATTTTTGTTATGAGGTCGTTTCAATAAGAGATATTTCTCACGAGAGTAGTTGATTGATAAATCACACTTTTTTGAATGAGGGTTTAAACAACACCAAATATAAATGTTGTTCATTTAACGTGGGCTGCGTCTTTATTAGATCTAGTTTGTATAATTAAATGATTAGATCAGGAGTTGATCAAAAACTCAATAAGGATGACAATGGTCAGGATACAATTGGGATTTTGGAGAGGATAAGTGGATTGAGAAGTATTTATAGACTACCATCAATATTCAATACCACGTACATTAGACTTGAATAAATATATACTCCCTCCACCTTTTTTATTGTCCATTTTCTAGTGGGCACGCAAATCAAGAAAATGGTAGTGAAGTATTTTAAGTGATTATAATAATTGCAAAGGTAGTAGTTGGGGTATTTAAGTGATTATAATAATTGAAAAGGTGGTAGATGGGGTATTTTAAATAATATAAGTTGGGGTAGTTGGGGGTATTTAGGTAAAAAATCTTTGCAAAAAATAAAAAGTGGACAATTAGAGTGAACTAACCAAATAAGGAAAGTGGACAATAAAAAAGAAACAGAGGGAGTATAACATTGGTAGCAACCTCATGCCAAGTTGGCGTTTAGGTGGTCACTCTTAATGTCGACTCGATTTAATGTATCCGCTTCAATCCTGACTTTTCATAACTCTTAAGCTAAGACGACTCTAGATTTTTTTTAAAGAAAGTTGACTTAACTTTTCCTTTTATCTCTGAACCTTCAAAATTTAGATTCTTCTCTTTAGATGCTCATTTTGGCTTTCAAAATCACTCCTCATACATCGTCCACTTAAACTTTAATACTTTGAACCATTGCCCACACATAAATCAACCACCACTCAAGACACATATACAACACACATGTTTCGTTTAGAGCCGCCTTTTGACAGAAAAAAGAGAAAAGGCGAGGCCAAAGAGAGTTTTTCTTTTAAGCCATTGATAAATTTTTATTCAAAAGATAAAAAATATGTCATTCTATTTTTTATTTTTTATTTCTCTCCTCTTGTTTGTATTAGTAAAATAGGAGTATAATTCATCTCTCAATTTGCTTCAATTCAAATAAAATATTAATGCTTAAAATAATAATTACTTTATTTTACCAAACAAATTCAATTAACTACTCCATCATATCTTAATTCCAGAAACTTTAGTAATATAGAATCAAATTTTTGTTTCACAGCATTTTTCTACTCCTTCCATTCCAAAGAAGTTGTCTTAGTTGGCAAATAACAACAGAAACCGTCCATGTTAACTGGTGATTTGAGATAATCTTTGACAAATGTTCTAGTATTGTAATTCCCCTAAATTGTTTTAAAAAAAAAAAAAAAAAAAGTTGGCAAAAAACACGTTACTTTTTTTTCGGGTGAAAGACTTGAGAATACTGAATACCCAAGAGGTAAAGAGGAAAAACAAATTTAGTATCATTTAGACGATAACTAAATCCTTGTCATAAGAATAAAAGAAAAATCTTTAACCATTATTCCTAACATAAAATTCTCGCACCACATGTTATTAAAGCTTTAAAGGCAAAGCTACCCGCATAGTGGAGAAGAGTTGATAGTAGGCTAATAGCACTCAACACAGCGTAGCAAGTATTATGAAACGGAGAAAGTATCATACATTCCTACTTGGGCTACTTCCTCAGGTCTATGCTCAGATCAACTAGCTTAGTGGCTAGTACAAGGTCATTCATGAAGTTTATACTGCAAGAGAGAATCACTCTACTTTTGGATTTTCTAACCTATAAATAAATCAGCTCGTATTGTATAAGACTGTTTCACCATGAGATAGATCCAAATAATCAGCCTATTTTTGTAAATAAGGAAAATAAAGAAAGGCATTCAGTCAAAATCCAGTATTCATCTTAAAACTCAGTAAATATTCCAACATGAATACTAAATACTCTTGATTTCCACCATATTGTGTTACCAATACAGTAGGCAGTAATAGATTTTCACTTTTTTCTTAATTGAAGATACATAAACCAGCCAAAACCCTCACTAGAGAACCAATTGATTTAAGAAAAAAGCAGCATCAATGAAAATTTGCATATTAGTTGAGTAACCATCCCTCACTAGCTTTCGCCTCTCGTTAACCTGTAACTTGGAATCAAGACATCCTTACAGAACGTCAAGCAACACTTGACAAACACTACGCATCGTCAACGAGTCAAACATAGTTTCTTTGGTCCATAGAAAAGAGCCCATTTTTATGATCGAGGTTGATCTTGGGACCTTGGTTTTGTGTATCCAAGACTGGTTAACTTCTCCATCAGCTTCTTCTCAGCACCAATCTAAAAGTCAAAAATTATTTTTTATTTCATTAAATTTTTTTGAAAAGTCGAGACATTTGAAAGTTCAAATTTTAATTGAGACAAAACCTCCAGCATCGGGTTGTTCTTTGGGAGATTGCAAGCGAGCATTATATTCAACCCAGTCCGAAGAACTGCATTCAAAAATCAACAAGGCGAGAGAAGCTCATTCCAAGGGTGGAACGACGTGCCACCTGGCAGAATATCTGGGGGAAGAAATGAAGAATTACCTAATCGACGAGCAATGCCAAAGCCAGTATTATCAGAGGTGCTCCCAAGAATCGCAGTCACACTCACTGAGTTGTTCTGCATATTAGTAAACATAAATTGGATCTTGGAAGGAAACTACTACAAACACAATTACGTTTTTAAAGAAAAATATGATGATTGATAAGAAAAGAAAATGGCTCTTTATACAAAGATTACTCTTTAAACAAACATAAAATTTCAAATTTTTTGATGAGTTCTTGCTGAAATTAGCACATAAACATACACTTAGATTAACTAAATGTTTGTAGCTTACAGGTCGTGTAGGGGCAGCAGCACAAAGCGGTCCGAGTTTAGTAGAGTTGCAACCGATCCACACATAAATCTAAAATAACCATCAAAACCTTGGTTAGGCAAACGGTATTTCAATGATGAACACGCCTAAATACATCCTGAAAAGCAATTATTGATAGTAACAGTCTCATCTATACCAGCAGTTATTTAAAGTTTAAAGACTCTGACTATTGATTATGAAGAGCATTTAGAACAAGTATCTCACTTTTATGTGACAGAAGACCAATTAGACAGTAAAAATGCAAACATCACATCTTCACCATTTTCTAGTAAAACCACCTTACCTTTCATTCTAGCAGTAGTTGTCCAATCCTCTTTCCTCCTAGCCTTTCCAAGCACTACTGCACTTCCATCACAAACTAACACTCCCCAACATTTTTTCTACCTAGCACAAGCACCATTAACTCTTATTGGATATATCTCTCCTTCCCGTTAACCATAAGTTATGCTATTGTACTCTTCCTTCTTTATATCTTAAACTACCTCTCATCTGCAGTCTAAAATCACACAATGCTAAATCTACTCTCCAAATCACAATCTACCACATCAAACATCTAAATTACATATTGTTCGTATTGGAGTGATGGACGACAATAAATTCACAGGACAAAAATATAACACAAAAGGATTAGCACTCATTTAACATGAAAAACCCTCTCATAAAGTAGTAGAGTAAAAAAACACAAAGTTAGTAATATTAGCACTGAATTAATGATTATCAATAATATGTGATATGTCATGCCATTTCATGATCACTTTTTGACATGTCTATAACATAAATCTTAGGCGGTTGCCACAGTCAACATTTCTTAGGCACTAGTGTATTACAGATAATTTAGCTTCTTACAAGTGTTGTAACTTTCTTACTCTTAAGTCTTAACATGCTATACAAACTAAAAATGGTTCTATTTATCACCACCATAACCCTTAAATGTGAATTTCTACTGTCTTTCATGTTCACTAACACATCTTGAGTGATAAAATTACTCTACACATCTACAACACTTGGACCCCAAATTTGGGACATTATTTTTGCTGATGTAAACTTAAGTTCACTGATTCCCCATAATTTTTTCTTCTTTGTAGATACAAAACTAATTAATCTATTATGAGTGTTACCAATTTGACCAATTAGATTGATGTTTGCAATATTATATGGCTTAATATGTCCTACTTCAGTCTTCAAGTGGCATTCAACTTAAAGCAAAGTATCATGAAGAATTCATCATTAACTATTTGGTGTTGAGCCTTGACCATTAACTTTATTGAGTTCTAAGACTTAACCATCAACTCTATTGGGTGTTGAGAATTGAGAGTATAGTTGTTGCCTGCAGTACATATGGGGTATATCTTGTAAAACCAGAGTCTTACACGTTTCCTACATCTAATCAGAAGCACAATGAGTTTACGGCTAATGAGGACTGGAAAGAATTACAAATTTCTATAAGTTTCAACAAGATAAAATCAAAGATTCTTTCAAATGAATTTAGTTATATAATCATAGTGATTTAGTTAATTACTTTAATTCATAAATACAAAAGTTTTGTTTAAATGCTAGGTCTCTTGATTATATATTTTATACAATGAATTAGGACGTATGTTATTAAGTTGAGTCTATTTATGATAAAAAAATTGGAGTTTTTTCCAAAAATGTTGTGTGCAAAGTGACTTTGTAGGTAAAACAAATTAAAATTTTAGATCCTACAAACTTTGGATAGCAAAATCCAAAAAATAGTTAATTTAGTAGGGAGTGAATACCCTCTAAAATCCTTAATCCTAACTTAAGCAATTTAATGTACGTCACCCAGGGCCAAGCTAGTTGGGTTTGCAGCCCTGACACCTCTTACCAGTGGGCAGCCAAAATATTAAGCGGAGAGAAGATTAGTTCGAGGTTGCGATGCTTCTAAAAAAGTACAGAAAAATATTTTTTCACACCAATTGGAAAGTGATATGCGAAGACTGGAACTTAGTGGTGAATTCTACGTGAGTTTCCATTCACCAATCAAGGAAAGATCTCTATAAAGGCATAAGCGTAGGATTAAAGTAAATTCATCTAAAGTTGGTACTATTTTGAGAAGAGTGAGAACAATTTGGAGTATCATTGACAGCGTTTCCTAATTTATTAAGTAAAAATTAATCAAGCACAGTATTGTTAAAAGACTGACAGACAGTCCGCACAATATTTGGCAAACTGGGACTAAACAAAGTTAGTTTTGAAAGGTGCAAGGCGCACTAAGGCAACCAAAGCATAGGCATAGGATGCAAGGCGAAAGCACATAGGCGATGTGCACCTTTTGGCTCAAAAGGTTATCAAACAATTTCAGAGCATATTTGATACGTAATAGATGCATGAATGTATAAAAATTACTAAAAGTAAAGTTAACTTAGTTTGAATAAAATGTAATAAAAGATAAAATCTAATGACACGTAATGGATGCATGAATGTATAAATAATTTATGAAATTCCAAAAGTCATATTCGGCATGTGTAGTTTCTCCCACGGGCATAACTTAACAATCAATTTACCTGTTTGTTAAGATGAATTATCTGGAAATCAACAGTGGTTTCATCAACTAAATCAATAAAGCATGTGATGTCTACATTGCTATCTATGCTACTGCTAACAACATCTTGACAAGATCCCTCTCCAGTTTCTAAGTGATCCATCCCCATAGTCAACTTGTACCTGTAGATGTCATGACGCTCAGATTAAACATCAGAAATTCAGAACAGTTGAGGCTTCCCACATTACGTTTTTTTTAACTAATTAATGAAAAGGTGCCATAACATAGGCATATACCAAATATCAACCAAGAAAACCAATTAGCAAACACATGGACATCTAGCAATCTAAGGAATAAAAACTGAATGCAGAAAAGTGGCTGCGTGTTTATACAAGGTCTGGAGAACATTTTCAAACATAAGTTACTAAAAATTATTGCTAGAGAGCACATATGCAATGTGTTTACAAATCATAGAACACTATACAAAAGTTTTCTGTCTATTCTTTTGATAGACATGCAATTTGGATCCCAGCCTCCTTTAGTAAAGGTATTGGTCTATCTTCTACCCACCAACCAAACCCTAGCCATTACTATGGGTGAGATGCAGTGTGATGATGATGATGGAAATAGAGATCATTTATTGGAAATAGATACAGAAGACTTGGTTACTATCAATCAACTAGATAACTTGCCAGAAAACTTGGATCACGGACTATTGTGGCATGTTTAAATAAATTCTTTAGGTCTAACTGAAACTCGTTTTCATACGCACTCCAATTCCAATCCTAATCTGGATTTATCAAATCAGATTGATGGATCGAAATTCAGGAGTAGTTTAATGGCGACAAAAGCCAGCCAAAAAACCATTTATGAGGAAACACAGCTTCAGCTTCACTAGAATACTAGAACCTAACTCACAATCCTAGACACAATTTCTAGACGTACAACACTAATAATGATTTTCTTGTTTTTATTTTTTAAATTTGTTGGACTTTAATAATGTTCTACAAATTTGAGAATAGTGATCTAAAATAAGTACACTAAACTAGCAAAGCAAGAATCAAGTAAGGCAAGTGTGAACCTTCAAATGGTTTTAGGTATGATAAGATTCATTACTTACATATGAAAATCTGACAACTTAGCCAAACTCCTATCTAAAACGAAAATCCAAAACAAACAGAGACAACTTGCAAAGAAACTTACAGAGCTAGTAAATTTGAAGTCAATATCAGCTGTAATGCTCTATTTCAATAGGTAGGCACCACAAGGTATAGACAGCTAGTAAATTTTCATAATTATGATGATGAAATACTAGACGATGAATCAAAATATAACAACTGGCCAACAATCATAGCTTTATATTTTAGAATCGAAATAAAAAAGGTGCAACAATAATCAAATAACTCATATTTCCCCACTCAAACTTCAATTCTAAGGAATTTCGGCTAATTTGTTATGGCAGTCTCTGTACCCTTAAGTTATGAGAGCAGCCAAAAGACATTGAAATGAATATTGGTGTTGGGTTACAAATCATTAACAAAATCCAGGAAATGGAACCTAATAGAATCATTAAATAACCGAAAATCATTAACAATTTACTCGACAAATACCACAAAAGAATACAGATCAAGAAAATCATAAACAAATCAAGAAAAATCAAAGTTCATGAAAATAAGGGTTTGTGATTTTTCCTAATTCACAAATAAAGAAAAATCAAAGATGGAGAAAATAGAGGATATGACCAATGATTAAGACAAATCACAGATCAAGGAAAAGGATAAAAATAAACCTTGACAAAGATGAGAACTTCGACTTCAGAAGAAAACAAACATTTCAGAAAACATATTAATGATTCTCAGAAGTTTGATCGATCTGTGATTTTTTAGTACCATAAAAGTAGACCAATTCACAATTTGGAAGGAAGAACAGTACCGCTCTGAATGAGGATAGGGATGTGGGAAAAGAGGGATTAGGGTTTATTTTAGTAACAATAATTAGCTAGGATTTTATTAAATTTTTTGGCATATTTATTTAAATAAAAAATTAAAATTTAATAACTTTATATTTTTTGAATATTTTAATTATTTTCAAATATCCTAAACTTATTTAATAAATAACATTATAGAGATTTCTATAAATATTTAAAATAAAATAAAATAAAATATATAATTTTCTAATATATTAAATGATATAATCTATATAATAAAAAAGGCAAAATTACCACGAATAATACAACCTTTTAATATTTTTCCTACAATAATACCAACTATTGATTAACCATGAATAATACGAACTTTAATATACGTTTTCCACCAACATCCATGACCTGTTAACAACCTAATATTGCAGGTCATTTTGCAAAAAAATAAAAGAAAAACTAAAAAAAAAATTAAAGCAACCCCCTCCCTATCTTCCCCTCCACAACCACCTCCTCCTTTCCCCATTACCCATTGTCAGACAACCTCCTCCACACTCTGCGTCGGCGCCACCCTCCTCCTCCCCCTCCACAAACCTGTGAGATCCACCCCTTTCACATCCCTTCAAAGACCGCCCTTACCTCTACTCCGTTCCCAGCCCAATCGGCAAATCCGACACCTTTTCCGACGACAACTTCTTCTAGTCACCGGTGATAATCTCCTCTCATCCTAAGCGGCAGCAAACGAATCCCCCACCTAATCTTAGTGCACCCAGATTAATGGTTCACCAAATTCTTACCTCCCCTTATCCCTCCTCCATTGTTTATTCTCTATCTTATTTGAAACTTTGCAATTTTATTGGTAATTGGTGGAGAGTGATGCTTGAGTGTTGGGGAGTGGTGGCAGGGCTTTGTTGGTGAAGGGTGGCTGTGTTGGTGGTGGGGGCTTTGTTGGTAGTGCAAGATGAGGAAAGGGAAGGGGTAGGATATTTTTGTTTAATTAATTTTTTTTTGCCAATATGACTTGTATTAAAGGTTGTAGGTAAAATTGAATGCTGGTGGAAAACTCACCTTAAATTTCATATTATTCAAGGTTAATTAATAGTTTGTATTATTGAGGGGAAAAAGTTAAAAGTTTGTATTATTCATGGTAATTTTTTCAATAAAAAATCAATCAATATTGATATTATTATAGTCATAATTAGAAAATAAAAAAGTCAAACATATAAACATTAGTAATAAATACAATGACATTATCATTGAGCTTTAGAGAGGAATTTTTTATTAAGAAGGTGACACGTAAGCAGTTTTCAAAAGTGATGACATTAGCATTGTTTTGTTTTAGTAATACAAAAATAAAATATAGATGAATATAGAGTCTACAGTTGTTATTGCATTTCCAAGCTTTCAGCAGTAACCGCTAAATTTTTTGAATAGTCTACTCAAATCTTAAAGGGTCAGCGGGTACCCAGGTAAATGTGTTATGTGCCCCATAATTTGACACGTTTAAGACGGGTTGGATACCTGACTCATATTTTAAGATCGAGATCAAACGGATCGGGATCCCTATGTGTAATTATATACTTTATAATTTTATTTTATTTGAAGGATAATAAATTCAAACTTTACAAGGTTAAACAAACCAAAACAATAATGAACACAATGGTTGTTCATAAATAGGTATTTGATGGTACACGGTTAATCGGGAACTTGTTTTCCGGCTCATGTCCTGACCCGACTAAATACGGTCGAAACAACGAACATCCTATTTTATTTGTTGCGTTTTTTTGTGTAAAAATTAAAATTTTTATCATGAATTGAAGACGATATAGTTATGTACTTTTGCTATACAACTATATAGCTGCTACTAACACATAGGGGCACATCTTCCACGAAGAAACAATTAGGCCATCAATACTTTGTAATTGCATTTTTGTGTCATTATATTGTGATGTTAGGCTATGTGTAGAAATAGCAAGTAGGCCAATTGGAGTTATTGTCATCTTGTGGTAATCTAGTTTAGGTGGCTTAGAGCATCTTTTATGGTGCCCAAAAAAATATCATTACACTATTTTATAATTTTTCTCTCTTTTAAAAGTTCATCTTATAACCTAATCTTATTAACAATGACCTCTTTTAACAGATCATCATCTTCTTTCTCTTACTTTTAATAAACCCTACTATACTTTCTATCCCTTAATTTATCTAATATTTATCTTTATTTTTTTAGAATAACAAAATTAATTTCTTATTAATTAAAATTTTTTAATCTTTTAATAAAGCTAATATTTTTTGATAAATATAAATTTATAGACATTAATAATAATAAATGAAATTCATTAAATTCAAATAAAAATTACAATGCACACTGCACACATAAAAAATAAATACACAAATTAAAATACTAATAATTTCAAATGGTACATCATACTAATTAAAACGACAATCTAAGTTAAAATCACCACTTGCTTCCATTTGTTAAAATTCTTTAAAATTTTTCATTGCTCAATGAAATTGAAGTTACCATGATTTCTTTGATGGATTAAATGCGCTTCTTTAAGCACATCATCATCTTTCCAGTCACTCTCCTTCCTCCGAAGAGCCTCGTCATAACTTTCAGCCCACTTCAAACATGTCGGGCCAACTCTACGCCAACGACTTTTAAGCTTGTTGATGTTTCTTGGCGACATTGGATGGAATTGTTCCATTCTCGCTTTTTCATAAGCAGTCTTAACGTTTTCCCACTTCACTCTTATCTTTTAGTTGGTGCCCACAACCGAATTTATACGTGTGTTCATGACTGATGATATGAGAGTAATATCTTTAATTAATTCCCAAGTTTTTTTGGATTATTTAAATTCATTTTTTTTTTGGATTTTTAAGATTATTTTTGGTGTTTTGAACAAAAAAAAGTAGGAAAATAAGTAGAAAATAGGTAAATTTGAAATTATGCCAAAATATATCAATATAGGTCTCATTTTATAGATCTCGAAAAAATATGACCGTTGGTATAATTTTTTTTTTAAAAAAATTAATTTAATACGAAAATAGCCGTTAATTACATTAAACGACTATTTTTAGGCAGCCAATCAGACCGCAACATGTGGCGGCAACAACTGCAGCGTGTCAGGCATCAGCAAGGTGGCAATTTCCTCCGCCCAATCACACAACGACACGTGGAATTTTTTTTAAAAAAAAAGAGGGTGACGGTTCACATGAAGAGGTCACCTATTGACCTATTTGCCCAACCTTTTCCACAACCTACCCAATATTAGGTCACCATTATAATGATTTTTGTCATAGTTTGTTCATATGACCTCTAAAAAGGTCACCATAATAGATGCTCTTAGTTTCCCCTGAGCAGTTGTACAAATTAGCTAGACAATTGAGACAGGGTCGTCCCGTTCATTTTTGGGCCCCAGATCATAAAAAACTCTAAAAACTTAAGGCGTAATGACTAATATAATACACTTTTCGTTTTTTATTGTTAATATTTAAACTACTTGATATAAAAAACACTAAAAACTCACATTACTTAGCAAAAAATGTTAGTCATATATAAATTTAATTCAAATTATTATCATTTATATACATAAAAATAAATTTTTGTGTCCTAAAAAATCTGGGGCCCTGAGCGATAGCCCGCTTTACCCTTGCTAATCGACGACCCTGAATTGAGATCCATCTGGTTGATAACATGTCAACAAATAGTATCAGCAACCTAGTTGTAACATAGGCTATGATGACATATTTACGAGTTCACTTATCAATATGTACCCTATAAAAAGTACTTTATGCCTCCTCATTATCCAGCTCGATAAAGACAGGTCGGATACCCGATCCACATCTTACAATTTTTTAAAAATGACCAGCAATTTAAGATGTGGGTCAACGGATCAGAACAACTAGTGAAATGAAAGTCTCAAAGAGGTTCAATAATGAAAAACAAATTGAAAATCAAGTGCAAAATATGAACACAAGTGTATATAGATATCTTTGATACCTCCCCCTCAAGTATAATAAATCGCCCCTTATCTTGAGAACAATCCTCTCAAGATCACAAAATGCTTAAACAATGATGAACACTCTCAAGTTTCATTCAAAGTAAAGCTCTCTCACAATATGTGTTTGTGGTGAATTGTGTTCTATGAATGAGTATCCCTTTTATACTGAGGAATACTACATTGTACAACCATCTCTTAATTCACCATAAACTCACATGTAAAACCCAATTAAACATTACAATAATAAGGAAAATAATACATCAATTAATCAATGAATTACACCCACTTCAATGCCATGAAACGCACCAAAACGATCCTTCAGTTGCCCCTCTTACTTGCTACTCGTTCAAGCTCATCACACGCTCGTTCGAGTAGTAGCCCGCTGACTTCTGATGCTCTTTGACTTGGCTACTCGGACAAGTCACTATGGTGCTCGAACGAGTAGCCCTTGCAACACTTACTGACTTGTTCTTCTCATGTTGCCTCGATCGAGCAACTACCCTACTATGCCTTGCTTCATTCAAGGCATGATCTAGCCCTCTTAGTGAAGCCTCATATGCTTCACATTCAACACCTCATCGGCCGTTCCAAACTTTAAACCGTCGCAATATGACACATCTTATCGACCCCCCTCCGAAGTGTAAGACAAAGCATGTTTGATTAAGTGTTCAAAGTTAACGTCATTATTAAGATTATTGACACTTTCTTTAACAACTAGGCCGGGTTTTTTTGAACAACTCTGATGAGCAGTATAACTACATAATTAAACTTCTACCACAGAGCGTACAGAAAGAGAGAATTTGCGACTTTAATGTTCACATAAGTTTTTCTCAATATGTTTTACTAGAGACCCACTTTCCTCTGGCACTCCCGTTCAAGGTAGTACGAATATGAATTGTCCGTCACCTTCCCTTATCCAAATCCTATTTTTGAGCGGTATATTGGGTTGATGATGATATTGCTGATGATAATGTTTTACTAGAGGACATGCACTTTGGAAAGAGTGAAAGGAAATGGTAAAACTTTTAGTATTTCCCCAAATTCTTAGTTTTGGTATTAGATATGAATCCAAAAGTAAAGAATTATTATTCTCAAATTTCACCATAGCACCTCCAATCGCTTAGTTGTTATTCCAATGTCCCTATGAGTTTGCAACCACCACCACAAGTTATAATCACATAATTCCGAAGGTTGTCAAAAACGTAAAGAATGAAGGGGTTACAAACTCTAAAATGGATTATCACATTTACTTTTATTGATAAAGAAAATTTTACTAATGGGACATGTCCAAGTACAAGTTTGGTATGAGATATCTAAAAAAGATCATTTAAACCCTCTAGTTATGCCTACAAAGATCATTTAAACCATACAAAAACTCTTATCTTAAAAGGAACCTTAATTAAGTCACGAAAAATGATTAATAAACCAAGCGAATGATATTAGACATCAGTAAAAAGAAGATCAAGAGAAGCCTCTAGAAATGTTAGGTTTTTTTGGGAGGTCATATATTCCTCTTAATTGTTAAAAAAAAAAAGAAATGTTAGGTTTAAAAGACTAAGAGTACAAAATCTCAAAGGACAAAATCTTGAAGAATAAATAGCATCTCAATAACTCCTTAAAGGTCTTTTTCTAAAGGATGAAGCCTAAAGAAAAAAGACCATGTAATTTGGTTATCATCCTCCTTATAAGAATAAAAATCACAAATAAAAGCATCATGTATAGTGAAAAGTTGATATAAAATATAGGTCCATCTCTTATAAAATTTGTAAAATGTAAAATGAGCTACGAGTTTTTTGCGAAGTAAAATTGTAACACCCCGAGATTTTATGACGTTATTATTTAATATATTTTAATAACTTTTGGTGATTTTATATTATTCTAAATTATTTTTGAATTAGCTTAATAATTTCTTTCATACGTGGATTTAAATATCAACACAATTATATTAATATATATACACGTATGGATTTGCGATTATTAAAATAAGAGGCTCGAATTAAAATTATTACGTGTTAAATTAAGAGCACATGAAGGGCCGTCGCAAGAAGACGAATCTAGAAAAATAAATAAATAGATAAATAAACATAATAATAATAATGGTAAAAAGTCTTCAAAACCCTAAACTCACAAACCCAACTCGTCTCTCTCTCGCGGTTCTCTCTCACTCCTCACAAAAACCAGGGCCTACTCTCCTACTGTCGGCACACACAACAGCCGCCAGAACCACCCTAGTAGGCGGTCCCAGCAGCAGCAGCAACAGTTGCGTCCTCCCTCCCCCACGAGCAACCACGCAGCCTCCTCCCTTCCCACGTGAAGTAGCAAGGCTGCACAACCTCCAGCCGCCACCATTAGGTGCGGGGACAACCGATTTTGGCCCCTCTCTCCAGCCAGTTTCGGGCCTTGTGCACCACCACCACAATCTTCACCCACCTCTCCACCATTTTTGTTATTTTTAACTTTGTAAGCCATCTCCTCTACCTCCATTTGTTTCTTGTCTTCAATTAAAAGTTTATAAAGTTTATGAGTGTGATGTTATTTTGTGTTAATTTCATTGAATCTTATTATGGGTAGTAGTTAAAGGTGTTGTTTTTGAACATGATTTGATTAGGGTTTGATTTAGGGATGAAATTATTGATAGTGTGTGCTTTTATGTTACTTTAGTGGTGATGATTGATTGGATAATCTTATAAATTGTCTTAAGACTTAGTTTGGTTGATTATGATGTGTTGGTGATAGTTGATGGGTATGGTTGTTAGCCAACATAAGTAGTGGCTATTATTGTTTATGTAACATTAATTATAATAATGTAACTGGAATTTTTAATATCTATTGTAGTGAATTTTAAATGATAATAATAGTTACTAAGTGAAGATTAGAGCCGCTAGTGTCACTAAGGAAAGTATTGTCATGGTTGTAGTTGTTGATAAGGTTGTGAGTCTTGGGCTTGATTGCAACCGTGTCAATGATTGTGGTGAGCTGTTTGTGCATAGCGAGCTTGGTTGTCATAGGGGTGTGTTCAATTGTGTTGCGAAGTTATATGACTTTGACCCATACAAGTCGTTAGTTCTTCCTAATATTTGACTTGTTCGTCATCTTACTCTAAAACCTTGGAAAAGTAAGAAATCATTACTATTATGAGTAATATGATTGTTATTAAGTTTAACGTCATGTATCATGCGTTCTTAAACTTTCTAATGAATAGTTTGACTATAACGCACAAGCGTATGGTTGTGCCCTTTTCACTTGAACATATCTTGATATAAACTTGACTGGACTCTAATGTTATGGTGATTGAAATGGATGGCGTGGTTCATGTGTGAACATGAGTTGAATTTATCGCATGAGTATGTTTAGAGTGCCTATTAGCTTAAATCGAAACTTGTTTGGTTAAATAGTGTAGTTTGTATGGAGTCTGTGCTTCTTTAATGATGTGAAGAGGCTTATTAGTCTTATTTTAATCGTGCATAGGTGCCCGGTTCATAAGGGGGGCGTAAGACCTCTTCCTTGGTGAATTATCTGACTTGTTTTCAGGAGTGTAGTGGAGTTGCAGCCTTGCAGGTAAGTACACGCAGTAGTTAATTCTTGCACACATCTTGAATATGCTTTCTCTGCGCAACAATATTATATGAGCTATGTTGAATATGGTTTTCTATCAAATATTATTAAGTTAGTGCTACGAGTGGGAATCAGTTGTAGAGATGGTAGAGAATGGGTTCTGATATCGCAAGAGTAGAATGTTGGATTATATGAGATTGGAATGGGAATGAGTCCCTTATTGATGAGATATTAAGTTGTTTATTTACTGTGACTCCACTGGATTGGTACCCCAGTTGGTTTAGTTCCCGGAGGCATGGATCATCTATATATGGTTGCTGTACGGGGGTATGATCATACTTTGCCATTGGGCGCCGGCATGGCCGTCACCATCCTTGGCTGAGGTATTACCATGTGGGTCTTGCAAACCCCAATATGGTGGTCTCTAGTCACATAGGAGGATATATGAAGTCAATGAAGAGATAGAAAATGGTGAAGGCATTGAGAAGTACATCGAAGTGAGAAATAGTTGGAGCAAATACTTACGCATTGGAGTGTCTTTTCTCCCTTATTTTGTTGAATTGATTGTTGGTTACATATATAACTTGTTGTTAGTTACTAACGTGTACTGTTTGTTTCCTTGTTGATGGCTTGTCTTTGATGACCCTGCTATGACACGTTGGTCTATGACTTTACGTTGAGCAGCAGAGGTATCTGTAACACCCCCAAAGTAGGTCAAGTTTTTAAAAACCCTTTTTAAGAAAAACCCGAGCCATAACCTACTCATGAGAGTGTTACTGCCACATCTATTTCTAAGAAAATAAATGTAAGGCTTACGACTAGGAAACAACTTAATAAATTTAAATCCGACAAAGAGTCTTACAACTTAAGAAAAGACTTAAACGCAATTTGTGTCCATAAAAAATAACTTAAACAACTGAAGATAAAATAAACTGACATATGACTCTAATGAAAGTTATAACTCTAAGTGATCCTCACTCCACAATCCCCACGTGATCAACAACCTGCAAAATAAGAATACAAGAGAAACAAGGGAAAACTCCCAAAAATCAGGAAAACTGAGTAATTCTAACTCCATCCCGTAAAATGGTTTAGTTTGAAATAATTTAAGAAAACAAACTATAATTGAGTTGAAAATAGTTGTAGAAAATAAACTAATATAAAGCTGAGTTAAAGATTAATTTTATGAATATAAATCTAATAACACATAAGCGAATTAATTAATTTGATATTTAATGATGACAACACATATATCCAATTTTAAATTGAGGGAACGAGAACGCCAGTAGGCCGAGGCTTTACCCCTATACCTACTTCATCAAGAGGTCGTCACCCCAAATAATTCATCAAGGCCAACAGAGTAGTCTCAGGTAACCCCTAGTGTGCACACCCCTTCTACTTGGATCACAACAAATAGAAGGAAGACCAAACATCGTATCAAGTATCAAAAATAATAATAGTAACCTATCGGCAGCTATACTAACCAAACAGGGCAACCTGTTCATCACTCTTATACTTGGATCACAACAAATATAAGAGCTTCATTCCCATCGTGTTACACTTTACGTGATTTAATATATTTTAATAATTAGTCATGAGCACAAAATCATGTAGTCAAACGTACATTATTTATTTTATTTATGAACACAAATTTTCCAAGAAAATATATCTCAAGAGTATCCATTTGAAATCTCATTTGTCAAATCACCTTTTTAACATCAATTGGTGACAACAACAATTAATATCATGAGTATTTCTCTTTCGACTCAAATCGTGTTTTAAAACCATTATTAAAATAATAATATAACTTCCATAAAAATAATAAAATCATAAATATTTTTCTTTCAAATTTAAACCATATCTAATTTTGTTATTAAAATGATAATACAAATTTTATCAAAATAACAATTATAAATTCAAAGTTTGACAGAAATAATATTCAATATAATTTGAGAATTAAATATGTAAAACATAATATCATACAAAGTCATGCAACACATTTAAACAAGTTAATATCACTTAGCACATAATACTAACGGGATAATCCTAAATAGATGGACATCGAGAATTACCTTGTCACGCGATCCTAGACAAACGTACGCTCCTAATAATCTCGATCTACGAATCCGCTGTCTACACGATAAAATAATATATCTTAGATCAATACCCTAAATCACCCCAAATGAAATAAAAAAATTAAAAGACTCTCGATTTAAATAGAATTTATTTAAAATAGATTTCAAAAAAAGTAGTTAAAATCTTAAGGATAGGAGAGTGACTTTTCAAATGAAAAAGACAAAAAAAAAAGTTTAAATAATAAAACTAAAAAGATTAAAATAAAAATGAAAAGAAAAAGGAAAAAGAAAAGAAAAGATTAAAAAAAATGTATATAAAAAGAAGTGAAAGAAATGTGAGTTGGGTACTCAACCCACGAAAGGAACTAGGCGAGAGAAGGAAAGAGAGAGAGGGAGAAAAGAAGAGAGAGAAAGAGAAAAGATGGAGGAGGTGGGTTGCCGGCCGCTGGTGGCTCCGGCGGCGGGCGTCACTTGCCGCCGGCATCCCGTGACCATCATCTCGCCGGATTTAAGGTCAGAAACTTTATTTCTTTTTATTTTTTTTTTCTTCAATTACAAATTTAAAAGAGGGATAAAACACTTTACAAATAATGGAATTCCTACCTTTGATCTCTCTTTGTTTTTTTTCTTCTATGAACAATTGTAGAATTATTCTGAATAATTTGTGGAAGGGAAATTTGTGAGGGTAGGTCTAAAATCTGAGTAGGGTTTGTATATATATAGGGCTGAGCAAGAGGTTATAATATCAGTTAATGGTTAATGGAAATAGTGGGGAGGAAGGGGAGGATAACCAATTTTCAGTTTTAGAAAAAAAGAGTATAACCGTATATCAGTTTTTTTTTTCTTTTCTAAAAACTAATTTTTCAGTTTTTTTTATTTTTTTTATTTTGTATTTTTAAAATCTTTAAATTTCTAAAAATAATATTTATTAAAAAAAACGTGATATTACAGTATCATAGATAGATCTTGCAGGTTTTGGAGTTTCCTTGCATTGCATATGGGGGGGATTGAGTGAGAATCTTGACGCGTGCCATGTTCTAACTATTTTGACGCTACATGTGGTTTTTGAATTGAAATTGTGTATGTTTTTGGCTTGAGGCGCGTGCCCTCCTTTGATGTAATTCGTTCCGCTGCAAAGATTTATTTCGTTTTATATCCCGTTATAGTATCTTGAATGGCTTGTAAAGTTGGTTATGTTTTTGTTTGGAAAACTCAAGTGTTTTATATGGGAGCCACGATCCATGCTTAGCATGTCGACAGAGGATTTGGCGATGACCTTTCCGCCGCGATTTTTGTTACAAGTCTATTTAATGCCTCTTCTTCATGGTAGTTTATTGTTGTTTAGATTCTTTTGGTGCGTCTATTCCAAGGCAGATGCTGTCGAAATTTTCGTAGGATTTTATTTGGAAGTTTTCCAAAAATCACTTAAATCAAACTTTACCTCTTTTATTTCATTTTATTTTAAATGTAACACCCGAATTTCCTCCGTTCTCTTTCGGTTTTGGTTCCGTTCAGAGGGTTGAAAATTCAGGGGTGTTACAAAAATCATCTATTATATTTATACTATCAATATCAATATCAATGTTTTATAATAATTTTTTTAAGTGATAAAGTTGCAAGATCATTCAATCGTTCTTGTACATAAATGACCTTAAGTAGGTTTTGATCAACTTTAAGAAAAACTTATTTTCGTTAATGCCACAGTCATCGAAAAAATAAAAAATTTCTATACCAATTAAAGCATTTGGATAACAATCTACATATTGAATAAACTCAAGAATCTTATGCATGTCATTAGTTCATTCAACAAAGTAGATTGTAAAACTTTCAATTCTGAGTACGAATTATCTTAATTAAATCAAATGAATCTTCATTGAAAAAGTACAGTGAAAAGTAGCGCTACATTCTCTTAATTTCTTTTCATCTAATGTCTTTAACTTGTTTGAATCAAACAAATACCCAAAAATACTTTCAAAATGTTTTAATTGCTCAAATCTACTGTTCAAAAAAGTAATTGTCATATCCACAACAACCAAA
>CM033455.1:7238371-7270871 GCA_019425755.1 Amaranthus cruentus
ATATATATATATATATATATATATATATATCACTACAAGAAAATAAGGCAATTGTTGACACTTTTAATGCGACGCTTTGTCGAAGTGTCGGTTTTTAAATGAGGGTAGATAAAATGACATGGGACATAATGACACTTTTGAAAAAAGCGTGCAAATATACGGGCCCCACACATTACCCCTCACTTCTACTTTGTTGCTTCAAACGACAATCTTGAAAAAACCGCCTAACTCCAGCATTTTGCTCCAATCTATATCTCCTATAACCGCCTCACCCTTGTCAAATACCAGTACCAGCCCCTTCCATTAACGCCATCCTCAAGAATATTTTTACTCCCAAATCAGTATTTCTTATCACAGTAATCGATCCTCAAGAACATTCAAACTCCCAGAGTATTTCTTATCAGAGTATTTCTCAAGAAAATTCCTTCTTCTATTAATCCCGTGCCCGTGTGATTTTTCGAAGGTTTGATTTCTCAAAGTTCAGATTAAGCGCTTCATTTATGAAAATTTGTAGTTTTGATTGTTCGATGTATATTCGCAGATTTGTTTTTTGAAAATTTGAATTAATTTGCAGGTTCATATATTGGACTACCTAATTTCTCAGATTTTCGGAGTATTTCACAAAGTATATTCGCAGGTTCATATAATTCTCAGAGTATCTAATTGCTTCATTTCTCAGAGTATTGAACAATCAAAAAATCAATACAGCAATATATATTCGCAGGTTTAATTTTTTTTTATTTGAAAAATTGAATTTTATTCTAGTAAAAATAGGGTTTGTTTTGTCGATGTTTGTTGCTGCCGTCTCGATTTCTTGTCGCTAATTTTGCTATTCAGATTTTGCTGATTTTGCACAAGTTTTACCCTCCTGAATTATATTCATTGATGGCAAAATGTAACTGTAATGGCAAAATGTCAGAGTTTGTTAAGAATCTGCTACTGTGAAACACAAATATAGAGCTTATGGTTATTGGCTTATTGCCTTGTCGGGCAACGGTCATGCACTTTTTTGCCTTTGACATACAGATTAAAGTTGATTAATCTACATTTACATACTTGTACAGACTTAATAAAATATTTGAGTATCTTGGGAATTATTTTACAACTGTTAAATGCTATATTATGGTGCATGATAAGATATACAATAAATTGGACAATGCTTTTGAGAGTGGATTTAGTTAAGACTTTTTTTACTTGGGTGGAATTTTATGAGGTAGTCTGGATTCGGTTTCAAGAAAGTAGAGTAAAGCCGTAGAAGAAGTGTCATTGTTTAACAATTTTGAACAGTATTTATATTATGGGCAAAAAAGGTTTTGTGATGGATATAATTTTAAGAAGACCATGGTGTAGGCAGAATGATCCAGTTATATCATTAGACCATACCATTTATTATAGCTTTTATACATGTAAATCACATCAATTTTGTGTTTTACAGTAATGTTCTTGATAGGTTTCCATTTTACTTTCAAATATTTGCTATAAAGAATTAAAGATGGACACCATGAGGCATGAATGCTTACATTGCTAAGTTACATATCTGCATATCCTTTCAGTTGGAGAATATGCATTTGGTGCCTTCTGTAAAAGTTGGAACTTGGAAGCTTTTTTTCCACTTTAATGATTGTGAGACTTTTTTTCATCAACTTATGATATACTTTTACCTTCTCTAATATAGTTGCCACTGTCTTCTACTTCGATCTGTCTTATGTGGTAATCTTTTAAGCATGTTCTATTGAGTAGTTCTTTTATGTGAAGAGCTACTTATAATGATAGAAATGGTTTGATTGTGTCTTAGTACGAGAGTTGTGAGTATTCATATTTTGGATGATATTATTAATTCTTCCAATTCTTTTATCTTACTTCTCAATTCCACCTTTGTAGCATCCTTCAGGGGTTTTTATCCATCCTTCTGGCGAGGAGCTCTCTCTTCATGAAAGTATTGATAAACTCAAAAAATGCTATGGAGATCGTCATGGGACAAAGTACCGGGTATGGGTTGATCGCCTGTTGCCAACAAGAATAAGTGTTGACGCATGGCTGGTGAGGTTTGATAAGTGGGAATCATCTGGTAAAAGTCCTTTCTCTTAACTAATATAATTAGTTTTCCTTCTCATATTGAGTTGATACTTGTTTCGAAGAGTTTGTTTCCTCTTGTTTTCTTTTCTTATGAAGATGAAGAAATGTTTATAAGTATATTATTGTGATGTACATTCTGCTGTTTTTCACCCTATCAATTATATTTCCTTGTTTTAGCTGCAAGTGGAACACATAATAATTATATGTGCATAAGTTGACTTGAACCAATTCTGAAAGATTGGAACCTAAACATATCCCAAACTTAGCGGCTTTTTCAACCCATGTAATCAACATGAACAATCCTCTGTAGTTCTTCCTCAAATTGATCTCCACTTTAGTCAACTAACACATTTATATTACCAATAATTTTGAAAAACCAGGGTAGTGTGAGGGGAAACATAAATTCTTAAAGTGGACCATAGTTGTTTAACATAGTCTAAACATACTAACATGTTTATATGGTTTTGATAATAATTTTTTTGAATGAAGTTACATATTAAATGTATGGTCTACGTCACCGCATGTGACCGTATTGTGATGTTGTTGAGCTTACATTCAATGGAGAAAATCATCGTGTGCATCATTGTATTGTGACAATTTCAAATTCAATCTCTTCCACCTATACTCAGTATTGATTTATGGCAGCTATAGAGCTCTCCGGTGCATGTGCATCCATATTTTACAGGTTATAAGGCAAAAAGGAAAGGAATGTTTATCTTGACAGAGATATAAATGCTTATGACAGTTTTAACTATATACTATTCTCATGTGTTTTCTTAAAATAAGTTGGGAGAAAGCCGTAGTTTTTAAAAGCGCGCCAAGGGAACCCCTAGGTGCAAGGGGGACTTTGTAAAACCTAGGGTTACTCCCAACTTATAAGTTCAATTCAGTCATTACGCTCTAATAGAAGTAATTTAAGTGATCAGTACGATTTCTCATTAATTATATTTAGCTTAGTTTCTTCAATGACATGATCACTTTAATTTGTTTATTTCCTGCTTATAATATGGAAGTAGGTTGCTTCAATACCCATCAGCTTTTCTTTTTTTCTTTTTTTTTCAGATGAGCATCAAAATGCTAATGACAGTTCAGATACTGATGTTAAGCTACTGATTTTAGCTTTTAGACACTGATTTCAGCTGCATGTACTGATTTCATGTTACTGATGTTGGATGTTATTGATGCTACTGCTTTGAGATTAATTGATAGCACCTACATTAATCTATTATAGTTTATAGGATGTTCATGCATATGATTTGATATTTTGATTTCTTTTTTTTATATGTTTCGAGAGTCAGAAAACATCATCGAATGCGATTTAGCAGATATGCGATTTAGCATGGATTACTACATTTGTGCCCGCAAGCTAACTTAAAAATGACATTTTCTTCACTCTACAAACTAGAATCATGTAGATGATATCATTTTCATTCTTTATTTGTTGTTTTCTCTTTTATTATATCATATATGTGTTATTAAATAAAATGTTTTTTTAATTAAATACAGAAATGTGATCATAGTACGTAGAGGTGCATTGCAACATCAATTGATTCGAGATAGCTAGGCGCTCTACACACAACATTGCAAGTAAAATTATATATGTATGAGCATCAGCGGTCATCCTAAGTACAAAAACATTTTTATTGTCGTTAATATTTTAATTTTATATAGAAAATCTTCAAAGTCATTGTTTGGTATTTTGTAATATTTATACAACTATGTGATAGATTCTTGTTGTTTAATATATTATGAATTTTTGATGGTTATACGTTATAATGGGTGAATTAAATAAATTTGTGATTGAACAAAAAACATCACAAACTATAGATAATGACAAAATCAAATTTGAAAAAGCGTCGCTAAATTAAATATTGACGAAATAATGAATGCAAAAAATGACACAAGCGTAAATAGCGACGCTTATAAGCATCGTAATAAGACAAATAGTAACGCTATTTAGCGTCGTAAAAAGATAAATATTGACTTAAATGTGTCTTATAAAGACAAATTGTGACGCTACAAGTGCCACTAATTGGCAAATTGTGACACTACAAGTGTCGCTAATTGACAAATATCGACATTTAAAAGCTTTAAAAGTTTTGAAAAAAAAAAAACAAACAAAAAAAAAAAAAAAAAAAAAAAAAAAAAAAAAAACCAAAAAAAAAAAAAAAAAAAAAAAAAAAAAAAAAAAAAAAAAAAAAAAAAAAAAAAAAAAAAAAAAAAAAAAAAAAAAAAAAAAAAAAAAAAAAAAAAAAAAAAAAAAAAAAAAAAAAAAAAAAAAAAAAAAAAAAAAAAAAAATTTTTTTTTTTTTTTTTTTTTTTTTTTTTTTTTTTTTTTTTTTTTTTTTTTTTTTTTTTTTTTTTTTTTTTTTTTTTTTTTTTTTTTTTTTTTTTTTTTTTTTTTTTTTTTTTTTTTTTTTTTTTTTTTTTTTTTTTTTTTTTTTTTTTTTTTTTTTTTTTTTTTTTTTTTTTTTTTTTTTTTTTTTTTTTTTTTTTTTTTTTTTTTTTTTTTTTTTTTTTTTTTTTTTTTTTTTTTGGGCAACTATTATTTATTAATTATTTATTTTAACTATGATCCAAAGGGGACCGTAATGGTCACTATTGGGTTATGCATACTTGAACTATAATCCAAAGGGGCCTAAATATTATTTACTCCTTATTTGTTATTTTGCTCGATCCACTGAAAATATACTCTACTATCACTTTTCCTAATTTCTTAATTTACAAATAAACTTTGAAGATGACTATATAATAGGTGTGCTTATTTTTTAGTACATATCTAATTAGTGAATTTATTTAAACAATAGAAAATTTTATTTTCACCGAATCAAACAAATATCAATTATTGACGATTTTCCATTTTTTTAAGTGACTATTTTTGCCATTCCCGGCCTACTCTTACTTTTTTTTGTAAAAGTGATTGTCTCATTGATGCAAAATAGAAAACCAGTTTTGTCTAAAGAAAAAGGAAAAACTGTCTGAAATATTCTCACTTATTGCCTATTTGTTATAAATAATCTCTACTATTGATTATTACAAAATAATCCAACCTTTCATATACAACACCCGTTATCATATTTTTATCAGCTATTGTAGGTATCTATCACCAAAGACGAGTTGATGTAGACCAAAGAAGAAGCATAAAGAGGGAGAAAATAAAGAAGTGAGTACAACTAGTATATGTACTTATAATCTATTAAAATATTTTCTCCGTTCCATAATACTTGCTACTGAGTGTGACATGTTGTGTGGGAAAATATTACTCTCAATATCAAGTATTATAGAACGGAAGAAGTATGACAAGAAATATTATATTGTCAGCAAAATTATATAAAAGTTCAATAATTTAAAAATAATCAATAATATAAATTATTCGCAACAGAAGATTCCACAACAAATACATATCAATAATTGGAATTATTCATAACAATTTTTTAAAAAAATAAAAAAAATAAAAAAAAAACAGTTTTGTGTATAACTATCCTTATACGCTGCCTTCTTTGTCTACCGAGTGTTTTTTTATATTGATAAGTCCCTCCGGAAAACTGTGTAGTTCTGTCCACTGTCCAGCAATTACTCATTTGACTCATCATCCCTCAGGTAAACTCTCTTCTATATCTTTTCATTGAAAAAAAAAGGAAACCAGATCTCAATAAAAACTTACTGTTTATAGAATACATTTTATATTATATTTTATCTTCTATTCTGCCCATCATGTTCCTCTTCTATCATTGGTTGTTGCAATAATTTCTGTGTTTCTCATCTAGGGTTTCTTTTTTTTAACTTTTTTTTCTTACTTAACCCTCATTTCTCCCTCTTTTTTTAAATTCTCTTTGATTTTAGTTCCATTCATACAACCTCCCTCTTGCATAATCTATATAGATCTAGAATCATCATTATCATATCCCGCCTATAAAAACTATGATTGAAGTCTGAGAATGAAAGAAGACAGCAATTCATTCCCATAAAGAAGGATACGACCAAATAGTCCCTCCAACGGTGGATCTAGAATAATACCAATTTTTTATTTTTAATTTCCTTTATTCCTCCTTTCCATAATGTCGCTCTAATGGTCGAAAATTTTCCCAAGATCGGCGGATTCGATTCTCATCTAATTTTTCCATTTATCGATCTTAAATCTCTCGAAAATAAAAAATGGCAGGAAGGGGAAATTCATCAACAAAAATGGCAAGAGAAAAGATAAAAATAAAAAAGATAGATAATATAACTGCAAGACAAGTAACGTTCTCAAAAAGAAGAAGAGGGATCTTCAAGAAAGCCGAGGAACTCTCAGTTCTTTGTGATGCCGATATTGCCCTTATCATCTTCTCTGCTACTGGCAAACTCTTTGACTTTTCCAGCTCCAGGTATCTTGGATTTTTCTTTTTCCTTTTTTTTTATTTCATTTTCATACTCCTATTAATATAATAATAATAATAATAAAATATTTTAGGAGTATATAAATATAAATGTCATAGTTTTTTCCATATTATTTTTCACAAATTCTTGTGAGAGACGACTTTGATTGGGTTGGCCCATTAGGGAAAATGTAAAGTAAATGTAGACAATAAGATTTAATGGATTAGGCTTGAAAGATGTCCCTCAGAAAGACGGTCTAGATTATTTTTTGTTGTCCGTACGACGAAAAATACATGCTAATCTTGAAAATTATTGATGGCCATCAAGTATATATGAGCACCACTCATTTAGATTTAAATGTAAAGATAAATAAATGTAATTTAAATTATGAATGGAGAAATAAAAAGTTATTTTAACTATTGAAACCTGTTTTACATTACATTTTAAAGAGTATTTAATTTAATTCAAAATTTTCTTCTTGCTCTCTTTTTTTAGTTGTTTTTAATTTTTTGGGTTTTTAATTTTTTTTTTTTTTCCATTATTGTGTCCATTCTGTTAAGCAAGCCAAATATTCTTCTTATATTATCTCATTATCTGATTTTAAAAGATAATGGGTTATGGTAATATAGAAATTTATATTTCAAGTAAAATATAATTATTTTAGGAAAATATAAATTTCATGATAGGAACTAAATATGGAGTAAGAGTACAATTCAATGGTTGTTTCCATTTACTCATATATATGTAGTCCGTACACTTAAGTACGTGCTAAACTTGAATATTGATGACCATGAATTAATGAAATTAATATGAACCCCACTCATTTAATTTTAAATGCAAATACGTGTTAGTCGGAAAATCAGTCTGAAATTTCCGACTGTTCCGATTAGTCGGAGTCGGTAAGTTGCTTTTTTTGTAGTGGTAGTTTTGATCTCAATCGAGCCAAATTCGATTTCAAAAGATCACGGATTATATAATACAAATTATCATATTATTGTGTTACTTAGTTTTCGAAATTATTAACGATATTTGCAACAAATATTCAATCGAAACTATTATTTTTAACAAGAATACATTTACTTAAATTCAACTTTAAAAAATTGATCGAGTAAATTGAAATCTGTCCATTAAATTTGTTATTACAAAGATATGTTTACTTATATTTGATTTTTAAACCTATCTTGGAGGATTCAATTGAAAACTCTCCTTATTTGTAGTTATTTAAGTACTTAAATAAATTTTGAATACATGTAAGGTAATGTTTGACAACATAAAATTCATTTGAAAATATTGGTATTCAAATTTAAAAATTGTAAATGACATCTATTTACTTAGAATTTTTAAATTTTGATATTTGGCCAATTTTTACTTTGGGAATTCTAAGGAATTGATCCAATTTCACATTTTCAAATTGAAGATTTGCCAAACATAATATTCAGGCCAACTCAACATTTGAAAATGAATTCCAAGTTGCCAAATATGCCATATTTATATCCTTTTATGGATTTAACCTATATTAAAATATAAGCAGATTTGGCAAACATATAAAAGTAAAGGTTGGAAGTAGTTTAAGGGTTTTTTCTTTAAATACACTTGATATAATAATAGTTCAATTTTCATCAGATTAATTTCCTTTTTTATTGCGTATAGTGAATTTTCTAGCTTTAACTCCCAGAAAAAGATAATATAATAGGAATAGTGCATTTCACAAAATAATTACAAAAATGTTCATTTTTCCTTACTGGCATGATCAGTGAAAAAAATGTGATTGGCAGTATAAAGTCATTGGCAAGGAAGAAATATTCTTTTGATGGTCCTTTTAAATATAGAGCCGGCCCTAGATATTTTAGGACCTTGGACAAAATGACACATTGGGGTCATTTTCCTTTGCAATTTATAACCAATATAGACCTTCTAGAATCATTAATTTTGTTTTCTTTACGCGGGGCCCTAGGCCCTGGGCGACGGCCCCTCTTGCCCACCCTTGGGGCCGGCCTTGTTTAAATAGTTCATTCATATTGATATATATGGCCATGCTAGCTCATTGCCAAGTAGTCCATAATAAGCTACTACTATTTCCTTCCTACAAGTACATGCTATGAAAATATCAAGATTTTTTTTTATAGAAAAGCAGCAAAGATTTAAAAATATCACTAATAATAAATATTAAAAATATATAATATTTCGTAGAACAAATCAAAATAAAAAATACCTAAAAACTATTATAATAAAAGATTTATGGGGATTAGGTAAAAGAACTATAGTCTTTAGGGGCCGACCAAACATTGAGGCCCCTCGTTTTTTAAAGCCCTATACGATTAAATATGTTGAACATGCTTAGAACATCCCCTGATAGTATGGGTATTCATAACCGGGTACCCGGCAGCCGAATACCCGGTTAATCGGGTACCTATTTTGACGGCCCGTGTCCCGGCCCGATTTATCCGGGTACCCGGGTAAATCGGGTCGGGACACGGGTACCCGGTTTAAATTGTGAAAGATTAGCGTGAAAAGTTACTAACAACACATCGGGACAGGTTTTTCATTAATAGCCAAAATTATCCTGAAAAAGTTGCAAAGAAAACAAGATCAAGAATAAAAAATAAACAATGCCGAAATATACTAAAACGAAAGCAGAAAATAAATCTAAGAACAATAATAAAATCAGAAATCAATCTCAAAAAAAAAAAAAAAAAAACTTACCGTAAAAAGGAGAAATGAGAATAAGAGCTTGGATCGGAGTGCACTACTATATCACGAGCACTGGAATAATTAAAGTTCATAAATCATACATTGATATATGAAAGCTAAAAATTAAGGTTTTGTATAAATAATAAATTTGTATGGTTATATTCTATAATTTCAATCAATTGTTTAAGAATAAGAGCAGGCTATGTAGGCGATAAATTTTAAAAAAAATCTCTAATAAGCGGGTCGATGGGTACCCAATTAAATCTATTTTGCGGCCCATGACCCAACCCGTAACATAAATTTTTATAAAGGAATTGACCCGCCATTTAAGATGCGGGTCGAGTCAACTGAATCGGATTTTTTTGAACACCCCTACCTGATAGTCTTCATGAATGATAATGAGATTACTGTTTGCAACTTGCAAGTAGACCCTTTATAAGTACATTATTCTTTCTTCTCGTAATATTTGCTACATTATAAAAGTGTCGAGAATAAAAAAAATAGAAAAGAAAAAAGTGATGTTTCATAAGCATAGATGGATTTATACTTAAACCTTAGAAAGCTTTCGTGCTACCTATAACTTTTTTTTAAAAAATTTAGTTTTAACATTTTTCTGTTTTAGTGGCTTAGGAATTAGGTTTTTATCTTCCTTTCTCACGCTTTGGGGTTAGGATTATTACTGTATTATTTTGCTTGTTAATAATGAATTTTTTATGGGTTATTCATTTTACAAATAAAATTCTATTAATTTTTAATAATTTTTAATAATTTAATTTAATAAATTGGTCCCACCCATAATTTTAGACTTTAGATCTGCAATTATTTATGAAAAAGCAAGAAAAATATGTAAAAATAGTAAATGAAACGTGTGTATGAGAAATGAAGAAAAAGTATAAGCGACAACAAAAATAAATATATATAACGTCTCAAATAACGAATCAAAATAAAAAAATACAGCAAAATTCGTGGGACGGAAAGAGTAATGGTGAATGGAAGTAGCTGTTTTATGGGGATTAAGGAAAAGAACTACAGTCTTCATAAAAGATAGTGAGATTACTGTTTGCAAGTACAAAATTCATTGCTCTCTTAGAATTAAATTAAATAAACTTGAACAAATAGTAACATAAAATAATTGACTGCCTATAAGATTAGGATGCTGTTTTTATTCCTTTGCATAGTTGTAGTTTGTACACCTGGCCCCAAGGATTTTATAATTCCAGCTGTGTTCTATACTATTACAAAAGTATAAGTAAATAACGGTTAACGGTGATTTGTTAGTTATTTATGACGATAACAAATCACTATTATGTGGTAGGATTTGATAGGGTAAGAGTTGTATTATTTTAACTTATCTTTTTTGATTTTATTTATTTTTTTGTCTTTTTATGGTGATTTATAAATCACGGTTATTAATTAGAAATTATTGATACCATTACATACTACTCTCAAATAGTGAGTTAGCATTATTTAGGATAGAAATGGATTTGAATAAGTATATAGTTATTATTTTTATTCTTTATTGGTATCAAAGCTAATAATTCCCAATCAACTAAAAATACAAAATTTACACTTTCACTAAACTTGCGGGTTCGAAAAGAATGTTGTTGAATTAGAGAGAAAGTTGACTAATAAATAAGTTTGATAAACTACTCTTAACTAATTGATTTTAGGATAAAACTTCATTAGGTTTGAGTACGTACAATTCAGTTTTCTTTTGTTCGAGTCTTGTGTACGTAGAAGCTTAATAACAAATTTATAAAGTTTAAATATTAAAAAGATTAAAAGTAAAAAGTGTACACATTATTCCCAAATTAAATAATAAGTTAAAATAAATGAGACAATCTAAAATAGAAAATCTCGCCCCATTGAGCTGATGCTAAGTTAGTTTAGTTTAATTTAGTACTAATTAGTTTAGTATTAATATTATTTTTTTTTTGAAATTTTTAGTATTAATATAAGTTCAACCTATTTAAGTCTACTACTAATTAGTTTAGTATAATTTTTTTTTTTTTGAATTTTAGTTTAGTATAATTTTGGTACTAGTTAATTTTAATAGTACTTCAATTTATTTTAAGTTACTATTACATTACTACTTTATAAACTCATTCCTTACAAGTTCAGTTTAATTTATTTATAATAAATTTCATTCAATTTAATCGAGTTTGATTAAAGATAAGATGAACCCATATTAGTTGCTTGAGACTAGTATAGTACGGTGAAATCGTGTCCATGTTGGTACTTACAATTAATAGTTTTAAATGAGGTTTTATGCAAAATTACAATTTTTGCTAAGTTTTGCTTTATACAACATCAATACCATAATACCATTATGTCAGAGTCTTAATTCTGAAAGCTTAAGTCGTTTATATAAATCATCAATATATCTAATAATTGTTCACATGGATTCTTCTTCTCCATTTATTACGATTCCCCTTCTAGACTAGATCCTTCATATTTTTTTTCCAATCTTTCTTCTAAGTCATCTTTGATTTTCCTCGTCATCTTTTAATTAAGCCTTTTGAGCTTCAACTTTCAGCCTTTCTTACTAGTTCACTAATACTCCGTCTTTACACATATAAAACCATCTAAATCGATTCTCTTTTATTTTTCTCGCAGTATTTGCAACTCCTAAACTCTTATTTATATCTTCGATTCAAATTATATTCCTCAAGGTGTACACGCTCATCCATTGAATCATTTGTATCTCTGTTATTCTCATCTTTCTATTATAATTCTTTCTAAAAACCCAACATTAATTTAGATCTATTTTGTAGCTTGATCTGATGATCGTTCTATTAAACTTGCTCTTTGTCTTTAAGGGTACATTTCAATCACATAATATTCTAATGTCTGTTGTTTATTTTTGTCGGTCACATCTTGCTAGATGTCCTCACTACTCTTAGATATAAACCGTACCCAAATTATTTGAAGCATCTATTTGGGAGCGATATCTTCCTCTTCTAGCTTCATAGTGCCTCTTGTAACACTTTATGTACTCTGTCTTTATTCGACTAAATTTAAAACATTGTGATTCCAACTCTTGTCTCCATTGTTAACTCTAACTCTTTTTTCCATTGTTCAAACTTAGTATTTACCCTCATTAACCATGATTAGTTAAAATACATGATTTGGGAGTATATATATAATATATAATTGAAGTTGTCATAAACGGCTTGTTTTGTCCACAATTTTTCATTATCACCTAATACCTTTTTTTCAAATTATAACGCACTAGTTTAGAAGCCCGTGCAATGCACGGAGTTTTATATAGAGACATATATAATTAAAATTTTTAGAGAATAATGCAAGAAAACAAACTGTTTTGTTTAAGAAAAGTATGCAAATATTAAATAAATATATTTAACACTCTAAGAAATCATCATTTGTTATTTTTCAACTCTTTTATTAATATTTATGATTATGATGATAATTTCAATTAATATATTTTTCAAAAATAATTTCTTACTTACGTATATATTTTTTTTAAAAAAAATAATTTTTTTATGATTCTTATTTAGATATAAAGAATAAATGCAATAATATTTATCTAATTTAACTTTAAATATATTTAGGAAAACAAATTGCAACGTTAATTATAGCTAGTCCTATCAAATTAATACATTTGGCGCGCAAACCTCTGAGTAGTAGCCATATGTTATTTTGCGGTTCTTTTATTAATATTTATGATGATTATAATGATTTATAAACGAAATGAATTTTGCGAAGAAAATAAAATGATTGGAATATCTACCACTGTTTCTAGAGAAGACTCGAAATGAATTAATACATTTGACACTCTAATAAAATGATTGGAAATGAATTTATGATTCCAACATATATAATTATATATATATATATATATATATATATATATATATATATATATATATATATATATATATATATATATATATATATATATATATATATATAATTAGTATGTATGATATATTATCTATACGGAATAACCTTATTCTATTGTGGTTGTTTAAGGTATTTTGTTGAGTTACCATTTTTTGTTATGTAATCAGCATTAATTGCTTATGTTATTTGTTAAGAATGAAGGATATTTTGGCAAGATACGCTGCGCAGACAAAGAACGATGAGAAGCCAGCTGAATCCTTCCTTGAGTTGCAGGCATAAATCTTACATCTTCTCTATCTATTTAATATCAATTTTTCCCTATAATTTTTTTTTTTGAGTAAATAATTCTTTTTCCCCCCATAATTTGGCAAATGAATTTAATTTATTTTTACGGTCCGTTTGGTTCTCGTTTTAAATAGTGGGTATGATAATGAATATTTAGTATTATTTTGGTATTAACCTCTTGACAAGTATATGGTTATACTTGTTCTATGTCTAATATCTCAATTTTTGTACAAAATTTATTATATAATGTATTATCATTGGAAAATGTGGTATTTAGTGATAATGAAAGATTTAAACAAAACTTTTTTATGATCATTTTGCATCACCATAAGAATAACACGGTATGTTTCATGAAAATTTACATTACATATTATTCTCATTAATTATCACCCTTTAGTATTAATAATTATATGGATGTATAAAATAATTAGTTTCATTTTCAAATTAATGTACTATATATCTTTAAATTTTATTAATTGCTACACTTGAATAATAAATTAATTAACTACTATTTATCAAGCAATATTGTTTTGTCTCTTCTTTATATGTAAGAAAAATTACAAATAATTAAATTAAATCTTATTTAATTTGTCTAATTGCATATTTTTATAATAATATAAAATACTCCCTCCGAATCATTTTAGATGTCCCATTAGGGTTTTCACGGTTATTAAGGGTGGTGTGGGGTCCATTAAACAGGTGATAGTTGAGTATTTTAATTGATTAAATTAATTGTAAATGTGGTAGTTGGAGTATTGGGAATTGGAAAAGTAGGGTAAAGGTGGTAGTTGGGTATAGGGAGTAGTAAAAGTAGGGATATTTAGATAAAAAAAAGATAGACAAAAAAAGAAAATGGGACAATTGATATGAATTTGCCAAATAAGAAAATGAGACATCTAAAATGATTCGGAGGGAGTATAAAATTTCTATAATTTTTATTATACGCACTATTAACATATAGTGAAAACAAATATTGTAATAACTAAAAAAATAAAAAAAATCTACTAACCCATTTGCTATAATATTTGATTTACTATATTCAAATTAAATATTGGACTTATTTTGAATTAAACAAAATATGAATTATGACATAATAAAAAAACTAATTGCTTCTTGTTCTTTATGCAGCTAGAGAACAGCAACATTGCTAAACTTAACCGAGAGGTTGCAGAAAAAACTCAGGAATTAAGGTACGTTAATTTAATTAATGATGATTATGTTGCCTTTAATTAACATTATTGAAATTGTATATCAATGATTAACATAGGAATATAATGTTGCTCTTATATATCAATAATTAGAGACTTTAATTAAATTGGAAATTAAAATAGGAATATAAACCCTAATTCAATAATCAAGAAATTGTATAAAGTAACAACAACTAAGTAACACAAGAAAATTTAAAGTGGATATTGCCCAATATGGCCTATATCAAATATTTTGTTGATGAATTAAAAGTTTTCTCAAAACTTCAATGGCTTTTACATATTTGGGGAAATTGGGGAGGAAAGAAATTAAGGGTTTGATTAAGGATTAGGAAATTGATTAAGGTTGTGTTTGGGAACTAACATTTCATTTCAAATTAATGATTTCAATTATGAAATCATGAATGTAGAATTTGAGAATGACAAGGTTTGAGACAAATCCTCGTCTTTAAACCATTTTGAAATTCTAGTGTTTGTCAAACACTAAATTTAAGTCAAATCCATATTTGCAAATGAAATCATAATTCCCATACATACCATAATTCTAATTTGTAATTATTATTAGTACATAATCATAATTACATACAATAAACATAATCATAAAAATAGAGAAAATGCAATTGAGAAAATGAATTCAACAGGTAAAACTGATTCGGCTTTTCTAAGTTTCATAGTCATTTATTTAATCTTATTAAAATCAAATTTCACTTCAAATCCATTATTATTGCCAATAGTTTCTGGTAGTGTTCTAGCGATCCGTTTGGTTAGTGGTACTAAATGACGGTAATGAGAATAATTTATAGTTTGAAATTTCATTAAAAGTTCCATATAATTCCTATTGTAATGAAACTTTGATTACAAATAAAAATTTTTTTTTTACAAATTTCCATTACCATCTAATACCAATTCTCCCAATAGTAATGCATTGGAATGGATTTTATGACGAAAATGAGATGGTTGAAGTTGGATAGGCATGACCATCAAGGTAACTAAGAGATTTTTCATTTAAAATTACACTTATTTTTTATTTTCATTACTAACGTTTATAAAGTCTTTTTATATCACTTATAAGGACTTAAAAAATAAATGTTAATTGATACTGTAAAATAAATCAACAACGTGACAACTGAAACCGGACAAATTAAAGATAGCAACTTAGAGGTTGTTTAATTGTAACTTTTTTTTCCGATTTAAAACTTACATTTCTATTGTCTTTAAATCATTTGAGAATTTATGTTTTTCGTCAATCATTTTTATGGTCCATTTAGTTATACATGCTAAATGGGAATGATATTGTGTAAATTTTCATGAAAGGTACCAAAAAAATTATTTTTAATTTTTCATTACTATCTAATAATACACCTCTAACACCTCTAAATAGTATGATATTGGTACGAATTTGCGAAGAGAATTAATAAGATGATTGAAATTGAATAAATATGACCATTAAACTTAATAATTTTTTTCTCTCCGAAATTATACTAAGTTTCAATACCATTTCCGATCCACTATTAATACCGACTACCAAATAGGTTAATACTTAATTTGTATTTTATTCAAAATAAAAACATTGTCAAATGAGATCGTATTTGATCAGCCTCAATCTAAATTATATAATAAGTTTAAAATATGTATAATTAGAAATATCAAGGATTAAATCAGTAATCAGCAAGCGTACGAAAGCAAATAAGACACTTAAAATGAATACAAGAAATAACTTGATAAGATTGTATTGAGATGACAAAACTTAAAATTATTAATTAACTCAAAATAATTCATTTTATTAAACTAACTTTCTATTAGAGTTCAAATTAAATTATCTTTTTAACTAAAGAATATAAGTATTTTGAGTGGATAAACAAACATACCAATTATCAAATGTAAAATATTCTAATAGTATGAATAATTTTGAGTCAGCAAAAAAATTAAATTATTTGTCAAGGAGTTAACTCAATCAAAAATTTAAGTTAATGGTCGGGACTTCTTAATATGTTTATATACTCTAACACGTCTCTTATACGCGATCTATTTGACCTAGAAGTGTGGATACAAGCACTGGTGAAACTTGAACAAAATGTTAGGGGGGCGGAGTTGACAAAAACATTGAATTCAACTAAAATACAGCCAATCAATACAAACAAAAATCATAATGTAAATTTTAAATCAAAGTAAAGCTCGACGCTCTTTTAGCACTTTAAAATTGTCTATTATCTCATTGACATTAAATGTCTTTGTTATTTATCCTCTAAATATATATTACTAAGCTATCAGCAACAAAATCGTCGTCCATTTTGTTATGAAATCTTGTCTTTACTATCTACATAATAGATTATTTTATTGTATGAGTTTTCAGTGATTCAAGTCGTTACTTATTCAAACTAATTATCAAATATAGATAAGAAAACTTAATTAAAATATAAAACAAATCTCTATCCTTCAATTATGGATAGTAAACTTAATTTTTGATTTTGTCAATTTCCTCCCAATCCCTTCTTTTTTTTTTTTTCAGTTGTTAAAATATGATTATTTCATTTCTAATTTGATAAGTCATTATTGCTTATAAGATTCTTTTTTTTATTTTTTTTTTATTTTGTTTCATTTATTCTCTATCTTTAATTGTGCTACTTTTATTTATTGGACTAAATTATAAAAAAAATATAAAATAATAGTTGTATATTTAAAAAATTTGCCGAAAATCTCGGAGGGGTGAAGCCCCTACCCGCCCCTAACAATGTTTCGCCTCTGGATACACTACAACACGATTCCTCCTTATATTGATGTTAAATATTCCACTTTAAATGAGAGGTGGTTTAAATTCGAACTGGTGATCTTTTGTTACGATGACTTCAGATGTCATGTCAAGAAATCAACTCAACTTTTTCTTGCTTATTTGATTTATGATTGATTATTATTATTAATTAAATTAAATGTAGAAAATTGAGAGGAGAGGATCTTCAAGGTGTAGAGTTGGAGGAATTACAAAATCTTGAAAGGTTGATTGAGGGTAGTTTGTCACGCGTTCTTGACGTTAAGGTTCGAATCAAATAATGAACTTTTTGAATTGTATTTTTATTTTCTACTTCTAATTATTAAATTTTAAGCAATTATTTGATTTTTCTTATGCCTTTATTTCATACAGGGAAAGCTTATCAAGGATGAGATTGAGACTCTTCAAAACCAGGTTGATCACTCTCTTTGTCTCTCTGAAAAAGCTTTTTTTTTTTTTTTTTTTTGTCTTAATCAATTTGCATTTTGCACTACTATTTTTTAAATAATGACTATTAATATTTAAAACACTACTCCATCCGTTCTCTAATGTTCTTTCCATTTGGAATGTTCCACTTTAAGGAGAGAGAAATTTAATTAATATTTTTGACACATATTTAGAAGATAATATATATCAATATGAGATCTCGTTATATTCGTCTTGAATTATTCTTTATTATGTATTTTTTATAATTTTTTAATATGTGTATTTAAAGATAAGAACAAAAAGAAACGGAGGGAGTACTTATCATCATCATCATTATATACAAGCTACTAATCAAGGCCGGCCCTAAGATTCTAAGGCCTTGTTTGGATTGAGGGAAATGAAGGGAAAAGAAAAAAAAAAAAAGGATTTGAAGGGATGGAGAATCTCATGTTTGGATAACAAAAAGGGAAGGAGAGGATTTGGAGGGAAGGGATTTGGAGGGATTAACACTATGTTTGGATAACAAGTTTGGATGGAAAAGAAAGGGAAGGAAGGGGAAGGGAGGGAAGGGAAAGGAAGGGAAGAGAAATAAAAGGAAACTAGCTCTTGTTTGTCTAGGAGGGAATGGAAGAGAAAGGAAGGGAGATTGTGTTTTCCTTTCAAATCTTTCCACTTTTGGAGGGATTACAACCCTTACAAAATTTATCCATATTTTCCTTCCAATTTCCTCCCCTCAAAATCCCTTTCCTCCCATTTTGCTATCCAAACAAGGATTCTTCCTCTCTCCAAATCCCTTCCTTTCCTTTTCCTCCATTTCCTTCTATCCAAACACACCCTAAATCTTTTCATTTTGTTAACATCTAAATCTCTCCATAAGAGGAAAGATTTGGAAGGAAAATAAAATTCTTTTCTTTCCCCTTCCGTTCCTTCCTATACAAACAATGGAGTATTTCCCTTCCTTTCTTTTCTTTACTCTCCTAATCTGCTATCCAACCATAGTGTAAGGGCCTAGGGTAAAACTTAAATTATGTGCTCTCACGATATATATTTTCTGTTTTATTTTACTTGTATAAATAATGTCACAATGAGATTATATAACTACAAAAAAAAAAAAGTATAAAACATAGTTTAAAAAATTATAATTATTGCAATTATACATATTTAAAATTAATAAACATATCAAGATAATAGTTATTTTCTAGCTTGATGATTATCAATCATATCTACCACAAAATAGATTTGAGTTTAAATCTTCTTAACGACAAAATATTAATTTTTTAGTGAGCCCTGGGCGTAAGCCCGACTTGCCCTTGCCCAGGGCCTACCCTGCTGCTAATTTATAAGCACTTTGTGCCAAGTGTCACTATTACAATGCATTTTGTAAACTTAATGCCAAGTATAACACTTACAATATTAGGTTGTTGTTTTGGAAACTCATCCCATTATTTCCCTAAATGCAATGCAAATTATCAATGAAGAGTTTTATTTAAAATGGTTTTTAATTGTAATAGAATAATCGGCATTGATATAGACTTTAAAATTCATATTAATATTAATATTAATATTAATTTAATATTAATAATGTCTTTTTAATGTAAGGCTAATTAATGTTAGTTAATTTTATTTAACCACTCCCTTCGCATTCCCTAATGCAATGCACTATAAATTGACAGTTCACAAAAGAAGGCTAACAGTTTGACAACTAAAGTTAAAGTAGTATACATTATGAGTAACTCATGCAATCTTATTTTAGCTTACAAATTCACAAGGAGTCATCAAAAGTACCCTTAGTATGTATTATACAAACAAAATACACATGTAGCAACATCATATGATACGATTGAAGATTTTTCAACTACTATTATTTTCAAGTTTCAATGGTCATCAAAAAATACAAATTCACTAATTTAAGTATTCATTTTCAAGATATAATTCTAGCATTTGATTTAAGAGGTAATATATATCTAATCATACTACTACTCAATTATATCACTATGATAATATCATTCTATTACCACCATGGAAATGACATGAAACTTTTGATGAAATTTTACAATATAAATCATTCTATTATCACCATTTTGTACCGCTAACCAAACAGACCGTAAATACAATATAATTTATTTTCATTGATTAAGTTTTATATTTTATTAATCTAATTTTCTTTTCTTTGCACTACTAATTTTTTCCCAACTAAATTACTTTTATTGAATTTATGAATTCATCATGTAATTGTATGAATTCTTTTTAATTTAACTTGCTAATCATTTATAATTAATCTAAGACGAATATAATAAACAAAACTTTATTTTTTTCTCATTCTCATTAGTTTTGCGACAATTATTTGATTTTGTTACTTCAAATTTTTGTGGAGTTGTTGGAAATTGAGATGAAAAGTCAATGGATTATATAAAAATATGTATAAGAAATAAGGAAAGAAATTGAACAAGTGTAGATAAATTAATAATATAGAATATGAGAGTACTACTAAAGATAAAAGTAAAATTGTAGCAAAGTCCAATGACAAAAGGTGTGCGTTATTTTTCTAAGACAAATATTAAAATTTAGACAGACGGTGTGATTATGAGATGACTTAATATGGGATGATTTAATTTTAAATTTTTTAAATTTTGATAAAAAAAACTGTTTATATTTAATTAACTACTATTTAAGTTTAACTTTGAACTACTTGTATGGTCCCGTCTCACGGTGGAATGGTTTGATACAAGATTTGTTGTAAAGTTTAATACATATTAAATTTGAGATTATTATTGGTAGTTGCTAATAAATCATTATTATTTGTTAAAATGTACCCTCTTTTACAGGTTGTTTGTTATTTTAAAATATTTTATTTTGTATTTTTTTACTAGTATGAAAAATATATAGCATAGATATATTATGCTTCTATATCAGAATAATTATTAGTATTAATTAAGCATTTATAATTATTCTGAAGATTTAGTTAGTCACGTTATTGCTTATTGGAATTAACTGAATGTTGGGAAAGTACAGGGAGCTTTGTTAATGGAAGAAAATTTAATGCTGAAAAAGGTAAATCATCCTCAAAATTTAATACTTCTTCTGTTCAAAATTACTTGGTAATTACTTCCTCCCAATCATTTTAAATGTCCCATGTGAGTTTTCACGGTTATTAAGGGTGGTGTGGGGTCCAATAAAAAGGTGATAGTTGGGTATTTTAATTGATTAAATTAATTGTAAAGGTACTAGTTGGGTATTGAGAGTAGTAAAAATGGGGGTAGTTGGGTATTTTAATTGATTAAATTAATTGTAAAGGTGATAGTGGGTATTGGGAGTAGTAAAAGTGGGGGTATTTAGGTAAAAAAAAGATAGACAAAAAAGGAAATAGGACAATTAATATGAATTTGCCAAATAAGGAAATGGGACAACTAAAAAGATTCTGAGGGAGTATTAATCAATAATTTTGTTTACGTAATTCACTACTTAATTATGTACAAGAAATAATATAATCATATGAGATCTTATTTGATTCGTCTTAAAATTTAGTTTTTAGATATATAAGTTCTATAATTATTTATCGAGCAAAAATAAAGATATTTATTATCAAATTATACATTAAATTACGCACAAAAATTAATGTTGCAAATGGATAAAGTATTTTATAACTTTAGTAGCGCAATCTTTATAATTTCTACACCTTTCTTTGTTATAGATGCTTGCAATATCACAAGGAAGAAAACCAGTTGTTGTAGATCAATCTGAAACTTCTACAATCATCCATGAAGAAGGTGGTCAATCTTCAGACTCTGTCACAAATGGTGGTGGCCCACTTACCGAGGATGATACCTCACACACTTCTCTTAAACTTGGGTTAGTTTTGTTTTATTATTATGCTCACGTCATAATAACTGCTCTCTCTGTTCTTTTTGTAGTTCTACATCTTTGTCACAATTTTATCGAGTTTGAAAACCAAAGAGTTAGACCACGTGTTTAGTGTAAAACATGTAATTCTAACACATATTGCTCGTTCAAGCAGCCTTAACACACAGCCTTAACACACAGCCTTTTGCTTGTCTTTAAATATTCTTTGTTCAGACAAGGTGCTTGCCTAAGCGCATCCATCCTTGCTTGAACAAGATCCTATGTTGACATTTTTCTTGCTTCAGAACACACTGATTGTTTAGCATGAGATTCGTCCAAGCCACTACCTCAATTTGCATGTCAAAATTGAGATGCATATGAATTTGATAGAATTTAGAAAATGGGCCTGGGCAACCCAAACAAGGAGAAGAATAAAGTGATGCATACTCTTCTCTTTCTCCGATGTGGGACAACTCACATGTGGGTAACACATGGACACTTCAACACTCCCCCTCACATGTGAGTGTCCTTAGAATTTTAGCCCACCAGAATGGTTACAAACCTATTGGGAATTGATAAAAGAGATAAAACAGCTAAATAAGAGAATAAGTTTAAAGGGTTTTTCTGTATTGATTAATAATCACACAATTTACATCTATTTATACACGGTTACGAAGAGACTAATATGGAAACAAGATAATTAATGCTGATATTCAGCCTAGAATAATCCTGTTTTCCTAAGTTAAATGATATGCTAAATATAATATTATTCTATAGAATATTTTATATTTCCTACACTCCCCTCAAGTTAGGCCATAGGGTCTCCAATGCCTAACTTGCATAGTGTGTCTTCCAAGGCTTCCGCTGTGACAACTTTCGTAAGGATATCTGCAAGTTGATCTTTGGACCGTACCAGAGGAAGACTAATAATCTGATTCTCGAGTTTCTCTTTGATAAAGTGTCTATCCACCTCTACATGTTTTGTTCGATCATGTTGTACTGGATTGTTGGAAATGTTGACAGATGCATGATTATCACAAATAAGTCTGCAAGCTCCTTTAGGTGGGAAGCTCAACTCATCCAGGAGTTTTCTGAGCCATAAGATCTTTGTTACACCTTTTGCAATACCCCTAAATTCTGCTTCAGCACTTGAGAGTGCAACAACATTCTGTTTCTTGCTTCTCCAAGTAACTAAATTTCCCCCAACCAAGGTAAAGTAGCCAAACGTGGATTTTTTGCTGTCTTTATCACCAGCCCATCCTGCATCTGTATAAGCCATAAGATCCAGATGACCATTATTCCTGAAGAGCACTCCTCGATTACTTGTTCCTTTCAGATATCTGATGATTCTCATAACTGCTTCCATGTGTTGAACTTGTGGGCGATGCATGAACCTGCTAACAACTCCTACAGCATACGAGATGTCAGGTCTTGTATGTGATAAGTAAATAAGTTTTCCCACAAGCTTCTAGTACTGCTCTTTATCTGTTATCTCCCCATCTGGCTCACTTTGCAACCCATGATTGACTATGATTGGCGTTTTCGCTGGCTGGCAGTCAACCATGCCTACTTCCGCCAGGAGATCAAGAATATGTTTCTTCTGGTTGATGAAGATCCCCTTTTTCGATCTTAAAACCTCGATGCCCAAAAAATACTTCAGATTCCCTAGATCCTTCATCTCAAATTTTAAGAACAACTTCCTTTTGAGTTCACCGATTTCTTGTTCGTCGTTACCTGTGATAACCATGTCATCCACGTATATGATAAGACATGTGATATGATTTCCCCGTCTTTTGAGAAAAAGAGTGTGGTCGGAGTTAATCTGCTTGTATCCAAATTTTTTCATTGCTGAGGTAAATCTTCCAAACCAAGCTCTTGGTGACTGTTTCAATCCATACAGGGCTTTCCTGAGTCTGCATCCTTCTTCTGGTCCATAGTCATTTGCGAACCCTGGAGGAGCTCTCATATAGACCTCTTCTTCGATTTCACCGTGAAGGAAGGCATTCTTAACATCAAACTAGTACAAGGGCCACTCCTTGTTTGCTGCCACAGTAAACAAGACTCTGATAGTATCAATTTTTGCAACTGGCGAAAAAGTTTCCGAGTAGTCTATCCCATATGTCTACGTATACCCCTTTGCTACAAGATGAGCCTTGTACCTTTCAATCGTTCCATCAGCATGATACTTGATTGAGAACACCCACTTATAGCCAACAGTTTTCTTTCCTTCAGGTAGGACACACTTCTCCCACGTATTATTCTTGTTCAGAGCTGCAATCTCATCTTCCATAGCTTTTCGCCATTTCGGGTTTTGGAGAGCTTCGTCGATGTTTCGGGGAATAGGATGTGAATAGAGTGCTGCTTTGAAGGCAACAGCTGATCTTGACAGATTTTCATTTTCACCCTAATTCACCGGATATCGGGATCTTTGTGCTTCAAATTCAGGATCGTATCTCTTGGGTGGTACACCCTTGGTTCTCCTAGGAGGATGTTCATATCTGCAAGTCTCACTAGTAGAAGGCATACTATTATCAATATCAATAGGAGCATCACATTCTGGTTCAGAGGTTACCTCAAGTTCAGGAGGGTCATGGGATGCTTCAGACAGAGTTGGAGTGATATGAGGAGAAGGCGGTACCAATGTATCAGTAGCAACATCTGTGGGGCTTCCTACTTGCTCTTTTTGGTCCAAGTCTACAGCAAATGGGTGTGTTAACCAGCTTAGGTCTTCCCGCATAGTCTCCCCCTGAAGACTAAGCTGTGGATAATAGTAGGAATCTTCAAAGAATTCGCAGTCAAGAGTAGTATACAACTTGTTATGGAGAGGATCAAAGCACCTGTAGCCCTTTTGAGTAACCCCATACCCAAGGAAGACACATTTGACCGCACGAGGTTCGAGTTTGTGACAAGAATGAAAGGGTAGATGAACATACACAATACAACCAAAAACTCGGGGTGTAAGGGAATGAGAGGGTGGTATAGTTGTATGGGCACGAAGGGTTTCAAGGGGTGTTTTAAAATTGAGAATTTTGGTAGGGAGTCGATTGGTGAGATAGGCAGCGGTGGAGATAGCTTCAGGCCAGAAATGCGCGGGTGTTTTAGCTTCAAACATTAAGGCTCGGGTGATCTCAAGGAGAGTACGGTTCTTCCTTTCCGCAACTCTGTTTTGTTGTGGAGTGTATGGGTAGGAAGTTTGGTGGATTAGGCCATGAGTGTAGATGAAATCTTGGAATTTGTGGTTAATGTATTCTTTCCCATTATCCGAGCAGAGGATTTTTAGTTGTATTTGAAATTGTGTCTCAAGCATATTATAAAAATTAACAAAGACATCAAAAACCTCATTTTTGTGTTTAAGAAAGTATACCCAATACATACGAGTGCAATCATCCACAAAAGTAATAAAATATGAAAAACCATGGATATTAAATTCAGGAGCAGGGCCCCAAACATCAGAGTGAATTAAATCAAACGGTTTACTACTATTTGTGACTCTTAGCAAGCACACAGGCTTCACAGTTCAGAGTTTCATTACAATTATTAAGTAAAGGAAAAAGACGTTTTAAGTACCCTAGGGAAGGATGACCTAGACGTCTATGCCAAATCCACATGTGCTGACTACTAGACCCATGAGCAAGCAAAGTTTGACCCTTGTGAGTTGCCTCGTCCACATAGTACAAGCCTCCTCGTTCAGTACCACGCCCAAGGATCTTCCCTGTCTGAGCATCCTGCACAATACAACCAGTAGACGTCATAAGAACAGTACAATTAAGCTCCTTTGTTAATTGACTAATAGACAACAATTTATGAGACAAGCTAGGTATCAAGAGACAATTTTTTAAATGTATGGAAGGAGAAATATGGACGGGCCCAGCTTGATGAACATCTACACACTCTCCAATGGCTGTTTGTATGTGGGTTCGGTTTTTTTCTTCAAAGGATATGAGATCACGGGGGTCAAACGTCATTGTGTCCGTAGCCCCGCAGTCAAATATCCATTTGAATGAGGTAGGTTTGCAAAGTAGGCCAATGTCGTGGGTTTGTGGGTTTAAAAAAATATTTGGGCTTCTATGTTTAGTTTGGGCGGGTAGATTAGAAGTATTAATCATACTTAGGCTTTTATTTTTTGGTTGGGTGGGTGGATTAGGTGTCTTAAAATTAATTGGGCTTTTAGTTGTAGGTTGGACGGGTGGATTAATGGGAATATTTGGGCTTTTATTTTTAATTTGTGTGGGTGGATTAGGGTATTTAATGGGAGTCTTAGGTGTTTGAGTATAAATAGACATATTTGGCAAGTTTCCCATTACCCCCAAACCCATTTCTCTCTCTTCCGCCCCATTCTTTCTCTTTGGCGTCTCTGTCCCTATTGCTATGCCTTCCATTTTTGCCTTCCTTAAGTTACCTTCTATGGTTGCTTCACCTCTATTATAGTGGGTTGGGTTGGTTGATGGTGACTCGATGGTGGTGACGCCGGTGGCTGTATGGGCCTTGCCGCCGGTTTGTGGGTGGACCTTGGTGGCGGCCTTTCTCTGCTTGTGTTTGTCCCACCACTCCGGAAAGCCAATGAGTTTAAAACAGCCCTCCTTCGTATGCCTTGTTCCACCACAGTAACTACATTTCAGGTGAGTCTTGTTTTCATCCCGCCGGTATGACGAATTTTCTGACTGGTGTTTGACCGCCAACCCATTTCCGATTTCTGAGGGACCCGTTCCCAGTGATGAAACGTGGGTCATAATCTCACGTCTTCTAATCTCCCTTCTAATGGCGACATAAGTTGCCTCTACACTTGGTAAAGGTTCTTGATTGAGCAAGTCACGACGTTCTTTATGAAACGTCTCATTAATTCCGGCCAGAAATTGGAATAATCTCTGTTTTTGGATGAAATTATTAAATGTGGTTATGTCATCCGCACACTTCATGGGATTGGGCATTCGACGATCTATCTCCTTCCAAAGGGTGTCTAGACACCAGTAGTATACCTCAATGGGCTGATTATTTTGCTTTATGGAGCTTGCTTTGGAACTAAGATCAAAGATTTGTAGTTCATCGCGACCACTACTTAAAAGAACTGAGATCCCTTTCCATAGATCTCATGCTGTTGTGTAGTCTAGGAATTGATTTATGAGGTCAGACTCAATGTTTGAAATAATCCAGGACAAGACCATTGAGTCTTGTTGCTTCCATTTTGATAATTGGGATCTGTTGGTTGAGGAGGGGCTGCAATGATATGATTGAGTCGTCCCCTCCCTTCGATGGCTATTTGCATCAATTTACACCATTTCGTGTAATTTTGATAATTGAGCTTTTCGGTTATTTTGAGGTCTGAGGCTGATTGTTCACTGTTTTGGTTGGTTTTTTGCATTTTTTGAAAAAACTGAAACATTTGTTCCAATTGTTCCATATTCATTAGTTGCTGGTTGTTGGGTTCTTGTTCTGATTCGGACATGTTTGTGGTTTAGTGTTAGGTAAATGATGATGGCCAAAAGTGTTATCGGCCCCGGAAAACACCTTATGGCTCTGATACCATGATAAAAGAGATAAAACAGCTAAATAAGAGAATAAGATTTAAAGGGTTATTCTGTATTGATTAACAATCACACAATTTACATCTATTTATACACGGTTACGAAGAGACTAATATGGAAACAAGATAATTAATGCTAATATTCAGCCTAGAATAATCCTGTTTTCCTAAGTTAAATGATATGTTAAATATAATATTATTCTACAGAATATTTTATATTTCCTACAGGAATGAACATCCAATTAAAGGCCCCTTAACGAGTGGTAAGATTAAATGCCGAGTATAAAAGGCCTAACAACAAATCGGGCTCTGATACTATGATAGAATTTAGAAAATGGGTCTGGGCAACCCAAACAAGGAAAAGAAGAAGTAGTCCACTTAATAAACCCAAAGAAGGTTTACTATTAAAACCAATTGGTAATAGTAGGAGTTACTCCTTGAGTATATAAAGTGATACATACTCTTCTCTTTCTCCGATGTGGGACAACATGGGCACTTCAACAAGTTGAAAAGTTATATCATAGAGTATGTTTACTATAATATAATTAATGAACTAATGTTGCATTGAGCTCTTTTTTAAGAAATTTTAAAGCATCATTGGTTCTAATATTTTTCAAGGGTTGAAAACAATTAAAATAAATGAAAAAATCTAACAAAGATTATGATCTTTTGCAGGCTATGCTTATTTTGAAGAAGTGATAAGTATCAACATGCATTGTTGGGAACTTGGGATAATATATGTATTATTCATTACATAATAGACCTAAACAATTATTGTTAAGCTTGATGTAGTTTAAGATTTGTGTAACTCGGGATGAATTAACGTGTAAGGTACTTAACAAAAGTTCCTTCAATGTTGATTGGATTATGGTGGATACCATGAGACATAAATCCAATTATTCAAGTTTCATCAATGTCAAACGTTTAAATTTCTACGAGTTAAAAATATACGAGTTTTTTAAAATTATATAATGAAAATTTAAAGGAATGAAGATAGTTTTTTCTTTTTTTTTCTCTTTTACATAATTCGAATAAAATTAGCCTCTAAAATTGCCACGCTTTTAAACTTACATCCAAAAAGTATAGAGAAATACATGCTTAATTAAACCCATATATGTGAAACAATTTGATTAACTTTTTGTTTTACGGAGATCATTCTATAATGGTTGACTCCAAACTAATAAGTAAAATAAATGGTACAAATTTATCAAACATGTAAATAATTAGAGATACTTTTTAATTTATCTCAAAGTATAAATTTTTTTGGACATCATTTACTATTTTAGATAATTTATTTGCTTCTTACTATTTTCGGTTAATAAAAAAAACAATTCAAATTTTAGAATAGTAATCATTGTATGAAATTGCTTTATTATAATTGTTTATTTTAATAGTCAACTATTATAATATTAGTTTATTACCCTTTAGTATGCCATATTATCTCTTCTTATCATCTGCTTTGTATAATTCGTATCATTCCAATAAAGACACCTTATTTTCGATGTTCAAACCATCCCATCTCTAAAAAATCATTGTTACTTCTATCAAAACACATATATTTAGGTAATGCAAAGTTGCGTTTGGGAACAAATATTTTATTTTAAATTATAGATTTTAATCATGAAATCATTAATGAAGAATTTGAGAATGACAAGATTTTCTCAAATCCTCATCTTTCACCACTTTTTGTGACAATGGTGGATTTGACTCAATTCTAAATTTGAATTATTTTATTTGCTAAACATCATATTTGTGTCAAATCTATATTTTCAAATGAAATCATCATTCTCAAACATAACATTATATAATATGTGAATGATTTATACAGATTCATCGATTAACAATTTGATGATCAAATTAAAATTGTTGATGAAAATAAAATTGTTTATAATGTACAAAATAGGTGTTTATGGTATGCAAATTAGGTGTTTATGGTATCTGATCAAGTAGGTCATTATTAGGAGTTGATGATGTACAAAGTAGGTGTTTATTATGTGCAAAGTAGGAGTAGTTTTTTATGTGTACAATGTAGGTGTTCCTGATATATGAAGTAGGTGTGTATGATATACAAAGTAGGATTTTATGATATGTGAGGTAAATGTTTATATTATTTAGAGTAGTTTTTATGTTATGTTAAGTAGGTGTTTATGGCATCTAAAGTATGTGTTTTCGGTATACGAAATAGGTGTTTATGCTTGTTCAAAAAAAAGTAGGTGTTTATGCTATGTAAAGAAGATGTTAATGGTATTTGAAATATGTGTTTATTATATATATAGTAGGTTTTTATGATATGTGAAATATGTTTTTATATATAATATGTAAAGTAGGTATTTATTATATGCACAATATGCAAAGTAGGAGTTTATAATATGTGAAGTAGGTGTTTATAATCATACAAGAGATCATGATGAACATAAGGAGAACAACGATAACATGTATAATACATTGAGAAACTCTAAAAGACAAGTAACTAACCTAGGACAAGTTAAATTTTTGGATCTCTTCAAGAAGTTATAGCTCACAATTTGCATGCAAGACCTTGATTATACTTATCAAATGCAAGAGTACTAGGATTTCAATAAAAAAAATATTTAACTAAAAGATTGAATAAAAATAAACTCATCATTTAGATCCTATAAAAGAAATACAAGAAGAACCTACTTCATCAAAAAAGATCAAGCTTGTTTTCACATCCAAGTTGATTGTAAGGCAAAGGTAAGAATAAATCTAGATATAGCTAGTGGCCTATACTGTATCAAGCAACATAGAATCTTACATACACATAAGTTAGCAATTGTTGAATGGCAACACTTGAATCATTTGAAGAAGCAAATATTAGACCTATTAATGCTTATAGATATTGGCCACAAGATGCAAGGAGATAAATTTATTGGCGTACTTTTCATATGAATTTTGATAAATATTATGTATAAACTTTATTAACAGATGTTTATGGTATCTGAAATAGGTGTTTATGATATATGAGGTATGTATTTATGATATTTGAAATTGTATAGTAATTGTCTATAGTATGCAAATTAGGTGTTTAGGTTATGATTATTATGTGCTCATAATATGTGAAATAAATATTTATAGTATGCAAAGTAGGTGTTAATAGTATGACAAGTAGGTTTTATAATATGAGAAGTAGTTATTTAAGATATGTGATTAAGGTATGCTGATAACAGGTTTTTAACGCGTCGTTAAACACTAGAAACCTAGGCTATGCAAACAATACTTATAATCACCCTAAACTACTACTACAACGAGTGTAATGGTAAGTCGGAGGTCGAACCACAAGGACAAGGAATGCTAGACTAAAGGTTTGGTGTGGGAAAGATGTGTATGGTAGGTAGGTTGATGGGTGAACTATACTAAGAACGAGAATAAAGAGCGAAACCAAGCAATGAAGGAAAAGTGGGGACTAGACTAGGTCCACCCTAAGATGGTCTATTGGAAGTAAAGATAAGTTAGGTTAAGGGAGTTCGAACAATAATCAATTGAGACACTCTAGATATCGAGAGGAAGTTGATGACCCTATAGGCGAAACGAGCAGGACAAGATTCGAATCGAATATCTATCAACAATCATCATCAATCTCAACCCCAATCCTAAACATTGAACACAAGACCAAACATAGGGTTTCACTAATCTAAAACCCCTAAATAAACTACTCAAACATAATGAAAACTACCAAAACAACCCTAGTAAATAAAGATATGATTGAAAGCATAAAGAACGAGAAGTAAATTAGCAATAAACAAGAACACGACAATGAATGAAACTATTAACTACTCTATAAAGCAATAAATGAAGTAAAGACAATATTGAAGAACCAACAAACATCAAATTAAGCAAATACTCAAAGCAAATGTAGAGAAAGCAATAAAGAACATCAAATGAAAGTATTGAAAGTAAGAAAGACAATAAAGAAGAGATAAACTTACATAAAACAAAGCTTGAATGAAAAGAACAAGGGAATGTGAAAATACAATACTTGAATGTTAATGGAAAACAATAAACTCTACACTAGGGCATAAAAGGAGAAGATAAAAGCATAAATTGATGTTCTAAGTTGAGAGGGATTCTCTCAAAATAGGCATAAGAGATCTAAAAAAAATTGGGGTTTATATTGTCTCAAAAATAAGGGTTTTTAATTGCCCAAAAATTAAACTTTTAATTTGACTTGAGAACCCACGAAAATACCGCAGCAGGCTGTACACTTCAGTCGCACCCCGCAATTCGCTCGAATCGGATGACATTCGCTAATTCCAGTAGGTTGAGCGCAAATCCTCACGAGGCTTTAATTGGACCGCATCCCTTTTTATTCCAGGAAGTATTATGTAATATACATGCGCCTAACTCCTTATGATTTCCAAGCATCTTCATTGATTTTCCAAAATGCGCCTCTAAAAGTAGTCATCCAAGCCACCAACCAAGCAAACCCAGTTCCCCCAAGCTATGTGGAAAACAGTCAGACTCTAGGTCCCAAAACAGGCACAAGGCTAAGGAAATACGAGTTTGCATAAGATCAGACCACAGAAGTACACACCAGAAGCAAGCATACTAGTTTCACCACTCAACCATCTTATTGAAAACTAAACATGAATATGAAATATATACACTATGTAATGAATGCAAGATGAATATGCGAAATATATACAAAATGATGTATAAAATGAACTAAACTATAACTATATGAAACTAAATGCACAAACAAACGGGTGGAAGTGACAATAGTGTTGACCATCTGTAAGGGGAGGAAATTCGGGTGTTACACCATCTCTCCCCCAAGCCAAGCCTTTGCTAGCCTCTAGCAAAGAAGGAGAGAAAAGATAAAGATGAAACATTTAAAACCATGGTCAACATATTGTCACGACACCCAACACAAACACCCACTAGCCATAATAAAGAGAGAAGAAGATCATACCTAGGCTAGGAGGGCTTTCACTCCTAGCATTACCATCACCACCATCAAGTGGCCTAAGAACTCTCCGCTCCTCGAAAGAAGTGGAGGCGAGAAGCACAAGGCTAGAGCGATTGCCTCCCCCAAGCTAGGGTGAAGCTATATTCTTCACGTTTGGCTCAATTGCTCGTTTGGGCCTTCTTTCTCTTTCTCACCCTTGCGGGACCGTTAGCATTGGCCCTCTCAAAATCGTCAATCCAAATACAAGCAAAACTTGTGGAGGGTCAATTCTAAAGGTCGTTTGGCTCTGCAAATTCAAACAAACCATACTACAAACCAAACGTGAGCAATGACTAGCAAAAATGCAATGCGATGAATGAAAAACAAAAATGAAACAAAAACCATATGTACAGTTGGGTTGCCTCCCAACAAGCGCTTCTTTAGGGTCTTTAGCTAGACCTGACTCACTACGTGGTAGTGAGTCAAACTCCGTAGGAGTTTATCAAACTCACTCCCCACAACAGTAGAAGTTGGGGAGTGGAAGAGAGAGAGAAGAAAGA